>VZTU01003398.1:39212-133742 GCA_013400835.1 Zapornia atra | reverse complement strand
CAGTTCCATCGGAGTGTTTGGGGCGTTAACTTTAATGGCGAATCTCGTGTACTCGGACCTCTGCTTAAAGTCCCGGCTGCCGGAGCATCTCAGCTGCGCTCCCACGGGCAGAGCAGCGCCTCGTAAGCTGCCGCCAGCCCCGCGCAGACGTGGCTAAGACACCAGGAGGGGAGGGGAGGGGAAGGGAAGGGAGGTGCGTGCGTGGAACGCAGCTACCGAGCGTCGGGCCGCGCTCCCACTCGCTGGCCGCCGGCGGCCGCAGCGCTCCTAGCGGGGCCCGGCGGGCCCAGCCGCGCGCGGCGGGGGCGGTAATTTGGAGAGGATCCCTTGCTGGGCCGGTGCGTGAGTGCGCGCGCGTGTGTGTGTGTCGGTGAGCAGCGCGCTGGCAGCGGGGCGCGCAGCGGTGGGGCGGCTCCGACTGCCTGACGCCAGCGAGGCCGGATCGATCCAGGCGCGGAGGCAGCGCGAAGCCCCCGGCTGCCCCGGGCCCCTCGCCGCCCGGCAAGCCGGTAACAACTCCGCGTCCCCTCGCCGCTCCCCGCTGGGAGGCCGTGCCTGCGCCGCCCTTCTCCTTCTCCTTACCACCCTCACCCCCTCGTCTCCTGGCTCTGCTCCCCCGGGTGGTCTCCGGCCCTGGGGCAGAGCGCGAGGGCCCCGCGCCGAGCCGGGGGTAGCGGCTGCTCCGCGCTGCGGAGGGAGTGCGGCTCTGCCCTCCTCCCCTCCTCTCCTCCCCGGCATGATGGCGTCCCTCCGGCAGCCCGGGGNCTCGAAGTTTGTGGGTAGGTGCCGCGTCGGGCCCGGCGGGCGGGAGAGCCCTTCCCCGCCGGGAAGCCGCGCTCTTCCTCGGCGAGCCCCGGGCCGGGGCTGCGCCGCAGCCGCCGCCCGACCCCATTGTGCGCCCCGCGGGGGGACCGCCGGAGCCCCGGCCAGACGGGGCAAGTGCCCTCCTTTGTGTTTGCGGGGGAAAAGCCTTTCGCCTCCTGCCTCGGTCCATCGCGTCCCTGCCCCGCCGTTTGACGGTGTTTCTTTCCCCCCTTTCCTTTCTCCCCGCACCCCCCTCCCCTCCTTTTCTCCCTCGCTCTTTTTTAATGACAAATCTCTGCTTAGAGGTCAAGGAAAGTTCACTTAATTTTTTTCCTCCTCCCTGTTAGGAGGCTTGGATGCATGAGATTTTCCTCGGTGTAGTTTCTTCGTATGCTTGGGCTCTACAGCTAAATAATCTTATCCTGAATATAGATCTTTAAAGCTTATTAAAATTTACTGGTGTGGAAATACTCAGTCATGCATTCAGAAGGATCTGGGCCAAATCCTGACTTCTTTTTTTTTATAAACTGAAGACAGTGGGAGTTCTGGCTGAGGAAGGGTTGCTGTGCTTTCTCTTTTGTTAGATCAGCCTGAAGAAGGTACGTGGTCTGGCCTTACAATTTGCTTTTATCTGGATAATTAGTGCTTATCCCCCAAAATAATCATTATTTTGGTGTATTTTAGGAACAAATTATGCTCACTGCCCCTAAAAAAGATAAGTTTTACTTGGGGAAGGAGCAGTGTTGGTAGATCCAGGTGGGGAGGTGTAAAAGTAGATGTGTGTTTCAGATACTAGCAAATGGAAAAGATTGTTGGGTGAAACGTGTCAGTGTTTATTGGATGTCAGTGTTTAAAGGTAGAGCATCTTGAAAGTAATCCTTCGGAAAAAGCTGTATTTCAAACACGCTGTGGCTGATAGTTCAAATCTCTTCTGCAGGCAGAGAGGACAAAACCAGAAAACTTTGTTTATTCCCCCCCTCCCTCCCCCTGCCCCAAAATAGTTGCATGCGTTTTTAAGTAGCACTCAAGAATAAGGCTAAAAACGGAAGCTGAGCGAGCCCATGGAGAGCCCTTTTCTTTGCAGGCTTCTGTCGGTAGTACTGCTAGTCTTCAGGAGGCTAGCTGACTGCACCTTGCCCTGTCAAACAATAGGAGCAAATCCTGTGGGGGAACCTGAGGTGTTAACATTGACTTCACTTTTTCTTTTGCTTGTCAGTAATTACTCTGCTGAGTTATGGGAGATTAATTTGTTACTTACAACTGATTAATACTCGGGGGCTTTTTGCGTTTTTTTTGCGTTCAACTGGAGAGCAGTGCTGGGAAGCATTTTAAGAGGTTCTCTTTGGATCTTAGCACAAGTTTTGAGTGCTTGCTTCTTTACTGTGACTGGAAGAGCACTGTTATGAAAATGGAAGATATCTCACCCCCTTTGAAGTTCTTGCTGTGGTCTTAGGGATTGAAACCTTGCAATTTACTTCAGACTGTGAGTAGGTGCTTGAGAGAAATTTCCTTTGATTTGGGTGATCCAGAAGACTTCCACAGCTACCAGAGAGGATCAGTTCAAGGCACAATCAGGTTACCCTCAGGGTAGGGACTTGCCCTTGCTTTGGTTTTGACCCCATCAACCATTGGGTATGTAATCAAATACATTTTTTTCCTACGTTGTCCTGTTCAGCTTGCCTTTTTTGTATACCCTTGGAGATGTGATGAAGGGACTGAATAAACAGATGGAGATCTTTCTGCTTCTGTATAAATATTAACCATCACATCGAATGTTTGAAAGCCGATGAGTTTGGTGTTTGCTTTACCTCTGTAGTTTGAACACATAGCAGAGAGTTGAATGCGAAGAAAAGCAATACAAAGGTTAATAAAAGTATTACTTGTTTCTGAACACTGGGACATCATTCAGATTAAATGATGAGTTTTGTTACTTGTTATAAAGATCTAATTTTTTAAAAAATGGGGGGTTTTGTGACCTCTTTTAAAAGGGGCTGTGACTTTTTTTAAAGCATGAATGCACTGCGTATTATGTATAGCCAGGATTCTGTTCTGTGAAGCCCAAGTTGCGTGCGTAAAATAAAAGCTCATTTGAGTAGCCTTACAAGCCTAATGGAGGCATCATCTCAGCTTTATAAATAATGTAAGTTGTGTATAATGTGGAATCCCCAGGGACTGCAGAGAAAGCATCATTACCAGCCTTTTCAACCTGCTGGAGATCTTAAATTGATTTACAGCACTGAACTGGTGCAAAATGATACATCAGGATGACACGAGGTCAACCTGTAAAAGTCTATGATGTGAGCCCGTTAGTTCAGTCATCATAATTAAACCATATTATGAGGGCAGCAAAGCAAGTGTCTGTGACATGTCCCATTGTGCTTCAGATATGGGTGGTTTAAGAACCAAATAAAGCAAGGGCCGTGTTTATTATTTAAGTTATGCAGAAAGTAGTTGAAATTAAAGCTCGCGGCCCTGTGAAGAATAAATGCTGAACCAATTTAGGCTGACTCTTAACCTCTTTCTTGGAGTCATTAGCAGCTGACACAGATGAAGACATGTGCAGCTTGGAGGTGTGTGGGGGGGCAGAGTGGTTGTGAGTGAGTATCTTTGAATTTTATGTATCCATTCTGAGGCCTCAAAATCAGTGTTGCTTTACCTGCAGGCTGTGCTGTCAGACACCAGAGAGACAAACAGGCAAGCAAGCCAATTGTTTAGGCTTCCTGCCCCCAGTATTTTTATCCTGGTAACGTTTGTAATCGCCCGTTGAAATGCTCCTGCAGTTCTGAGTTCTTGTACAAGACAGGGCATCTTAGTCGTATGTTGAACTATATGACCAAACTTATTTTAGAACAGAGACTGTAATTTTGAATATGGGTTGGCATAAGTCACTCCACTTTCCTTGGTGAGGGCAACTTTAGCTTCGGATTCATGTTTCTGCGCTAAGTAGCTCAGTAGTATGCCACAGATGGTAAAACATTCATTATATAACTAAACGTCTTAGTTTCTCCTGATAAAATCACTGTGAAGTGTTTTGGGAAAATCCTGTGAAAACTCCCCCTTTCTGCTAGTCACCGTGCTGCTTGGTGATTTGAAGGTTTTGCAGGTAGTCCTGGTTAAATCAACTCTTCATACCTGCTTTGATGTGAACTCTGCACTGCATCTCCAGCGCTTCTCCCAGCCAACAAAGAAACAGCTCTTATTTTTAGTCACAAACGTAACTAAAAAACCACAGTTTTGAGGCATGCATGCAAGAGAAGCAGAGAAAATAAATGGTCACTAGTGGTGAGAAACCCATTAGCCTCCAGGTTCACTTTCATCTCAACAGGATGTACTTTGGCTAAGGTGCTTTCTGAGTGGCAGATAAAAGAATTAAAGCTCGCTTTTGGGCGCAGTGGATATGGAGCTCTCATCTGCTGTGTCAGTGCAGATGAATAAATGAAGCCACCTTATTGAAGAAAGAGCCATAAAATACCTGAAAATGAAAATCGGATTTCACAAACTGCCTTATGGTTAATGAAATGATTCTACTAATGCTTGCATTTTAGTTTTAATTTCTGGTTTAGGTTTTGATGACAAGACTCCCCCAGTTGTGCTTTCAAGAGAGGGGAAAGGTCTGTTCTGCCTGCAAAAACTTCGCTTGCTTCCTTACAGTAACTGCTGCAGACTGGAATTCTTCCCTGGCCTTTCTTCCGCATATAGCAGCATTTAAAAAAAATTGAATGCATTCAAGTCTTAATAAAGATGATACGCAGTTCCTAGAAGTTTACCTTTGAAGCTTACTGAGCAGAAAATTGGAGTTTAAAACATAAACACAAAATTGGCAAGCGTGGCTTGAAGTGTTGGTGACTTGGAGGCTCATCTTGCACTTCTCTAGCTGTTTCGCCTGAGTTACGACAGTGCGACTTCAGAACAGCATGGAGAGTTGTTTATGTTAGAACAGCGTTTTTTGCTTGGGATGGGAAAGGTTATTTTAAATTGATACTTTTTAATTGATAATGTTGTATCCCTGCCTGCTGCTGTATAACTACTTCTGTCAGAATGTTGCTTTTCTTCAAAATTCAGACTAACCAGAGAAAATGTTAGATTGGGCCCTTTGTGAAGGGCTTAGCAGAGGGTGGATTCAGGGGTGAGGAGGACACTCTTGGCTGCTAATGGCTGCCACAGAGATCCCTATCCTCCTCATCCTCCTCCTACCTTCCTCCTGGGACAAATGTTAATTTGCATTACAGAAGCTTTTTGGGTTTGTGTGTATTCGAGTGGAGGGCGTCTTTGTTTTTTAACAGGATAGAGAAGCCAAACATTTCATAAAATAGGGTAGTTTGAAGGAATGCAAACCATTTTTCTGAACCAACCCCAAGGTACAGGATCTTGCCCTGCTTTCAGTTTCATGCCTGCACGTGTTGGCTTGGGAAGTGCCTCATAGTCAATAGAGGCAAAGATTGAGCATGCAACTTCTGATTAGGCTGTGTGAAATCAAGTGTTCAGTGCACCCAAGGCTGCACTCAGCAGAGTTGTGTAGATGGGTCTGGTTTTATTCTTGCCAATGCAAGGAACCTGACCAGTAAAACTATTCTGGACACTTGCACACCTCAGGCTTTCTAACCTAGCTCTTGTTACTGCTCTGGACTATGTCACTTTTATTCCAGTATGAGCTATCTGCTTGAGAGACTGATATTAGAGTACATGTCACCAGTCTTTCTCATTTTGTTCTTCCCCCACCCTTTCCCTCGCGTGCGCAGGCGAAGTCTGGAGTACAAGGAGGAAAACAAATTATTTTTAAACATGTCTTTGTATAAGTCATTATATTTAGGCACTGTTCAAAGCAGTATCATCCAAAGGCAACTATTATGATGACTTGGCATGTAAGCAAATCATTAATGTGGTTCAGCAGTGATTTCTGAAGCATTATTTCATATTTCTATGTTTATAAAGGGAACACTCTTCCCAACATGGCAGCAGATGAGACTGACTAAGTCAGTATAGACAGACTGAATTATAGCACTTAATGGTATTCAAAAGTATTTAACATGCAAGTTTTTGTCATTAAGATTGTTGCAATGCCAATCCACATCAAAGGGATCTATGGACTATCAAGCCCATATTGGGTAACTTGGAAATAAGATACCAGTGAAAAATTTTTTTTACAATGTTGAAGTGATTATACAGCGAATGGTGAGAGTTTTCACTGTCTCCTTGCCTCTGTCCCCAGCATGGGTAAGAATCACGTCTGCCTTCCAGCTTCAACTGATGGACCTTCTTTCAGTTCTCAGAACTATCGTTAGAGAGGAAGCTGAAAATGTATCCTCTTAATACAGATGTTGTGCACGAGTGGAAGTTGGTTTTCAGGATTTGCAGTATTACAGAGCTCCTTCTACAGAGGTTGCAATACTGATGTACATGCTTTAAAACTTGCCTAGGCAGATGAAAGCAAAAAATCATGTGTGCACCGAGAGCTAACACCTGACACCCAGGTAGCAGGTCAAAAAGTCTTTTATGAATTCAGAGAATCCTTTATGTTCAGATTGCTTGGCTCATGCAGTGACCATAGCTGATCATATTTTTGCTTGCTTTTCTTCCTTGCTTTGCTCAGTATTGGGAATTAGTATCTTCTATGTTTATGTTAAAGACTGACTTACCATCAATATTTTTCTTACCAATATTTTCCAACTTCTGATTTCAAGCATTTTAAGGCATTGACAACAGTAGCAGCATTCTGTCTGGCATAGTGTGATGAACCTAGACTAAGAATAAGGTATCATTACACTGGTATACATGTAGGATTATTCACACTTGCTAGGCACGCTGTGTGTGCACATCTGAATGTCTAAACATTCAGTGCTCTTGAAAGTTACAGTGTTTGGATCAGGTAAAGATAGTCTCAATCTATATATAGTTGACAAGAGCTGTAAATTTACCAAGGTGTGTGTGTATGTAATAACTATATATAAATACTGAAATGCTGCTTAAATGCTTAAAAGCATAAAATCATTTTTGGTTAAAGATGAGGTAATTAACTGGAAAATCATGTTGCAACAAATTGTGGCTTTCATTTAAATGTCCTTCTGAGTGTGATAGGAGGAAGAAACATCTGCTGTTTGGTCAGATGCTGTTAATGAGTTGCATATTTGACTTTCTTCTACCAACAAATTGAATCTTTAGGTTTAATTTGAATATTGATGTGGGAGGAATTACTGCAATGTCCTTGCTGGCTTGCATTTCCCTTACTACTAAGGACTTTCAGCTGGCATGTTGAGTGACAAAATATGTGGCTTGTAACTAGCTGTACTTCCTGAGGCAGTGGAAAGAAGGCTCTCAAAAGAAAAAGGAAGAAAAACCAAAACTCCCCAAGACAAACTTGGAAGTGTGTGTATGTGAGAGAGAGAAGGTGGCAGTTCTCCTGCTTGATAGTTACTATTTTACTTAATAGTTTAATTCTCTGTGTCCATCTAAATTATAAAGCTGAAGAAAAAAGTTTCTGGCAAATCTTTCCAGCCCTCCCAAGATGTTGCAAAACAAACTGGACAAAACATTGGTGGAACACCTTTGGTCACTGTTGGCAGTTGTCTTCTTTCCAAGGTTTTCTGAGCTATGTTGTATGAAACAAGAAATTTACTTAGAAGTTAGGCCACTAGTACCTGCTTAGGAGCCTGGATTCTGTTCACAGGTCCTGGGAAGTTGCTAAAACAGGCTCATCACAAAAACATAGTACTACTGAAATACCTTACTCCTGATACCTAAATTCTCCCTTGTGAAATTTGACATTTTTGCCACTGTTGTGGTTTCTCGACTGAAGTCTGCTTTGGGGAAGGCAGTTGACCTAGGGAGCACTTTAGGGCAGGCTCCCTTCAGCTATATGAGTTGCCTGAGGATTTTAAAAAACTTTCTGATAGTCTTGCTCCATGTATATTAAGTCAATCCATCCTGCTTTTGCAGATGGGCTGGGAAACAAGCAGTACATTAATGTGTTGAAGGTTGGTCCTGGCTGCATAAGGTACCTGGTGCTATAGTGATCAGCATGGTATGGGAGCCTCTGTAGATGAGAAACTTTCAGTAGCCAAAAAGCAGTGGAAAAAAAGGAGTGGAAAAGTAGCTTCACATCAGGGCTGTATATGAAGCAAGGTAACAGTAAGTCAAACATCTTGCCTTTTAATGGAATGGAGCCATACAAAAAGCCAGACTTCCAGGGTCAAGCAGTGAAGGAAGGATGAGTGAGGCAACTCAAAACTTCTGGATGCTTTTGAAAATATTTTTGAAGTTATGTAAAATCTTGTCTTCTGCTCTTTCTGGTTTGTCTTTGAAATTCTTAAGAGAAATATAGTAAGGTCACAATTTAAATAGCACTTAGTGAAGCGGTCAAAATCAAGGAAACAGTGATTTGATGGAGATTTTCATCAGTTTTCCCAACCCAATTGTTATTTTGATGTGGACATTTGAAATGATTAGCAGGTGGTTGTATTGAGAACTTCACAGAATCACAGGATGGTTGAGAGTGGAAGGAACCCCTGGAGTTCATCTGCTTGGACCCCCTGCTCAAGCAGGGGCACCTGGGTTGCCCAGGGCTGCATCTAGATGGCTTCTTTTTTCCAATTGTATGACAACAGCGTTACTGTTTTGTCACAACAGTGATGAAAGCAGATTGTAAGTTTACCTAGACTTTCTCATAGACCTGACAACATGCACATGATGGCTTCAGGGATTGTTAAATGCAGAATGTGATTACACTGGTTTAATTTCGAATGTGTGGACTTTCATCAGTCTCAAACATATCTAAAATGTGTACTTACCTGCTCAGGGAGGGAAGGGGGAGATGAGGGAGTCAGGGACTCAACTTGTGGGGCTTTACTGAGGACTCATGAGTCCCTGGTTTTCAGGAGCAGAGTTTCATCTCCCTTCCCTGTCTTTCAATCTTTCCTGTAGTTGTCAGACACTTCTGGCTTTTCATCACTGAGGAGATAGATACATAGATAAACAGACACTGGTTATGTCTTTGTCCCTGCTCTGTTAGTTACCTGGTGAATGCAGTGACAAACTACACTATTTTGAAAAATGTGAATTCTGACCTTGCTGAAGGTTTCAGCAAACCTGGCTTACTTACAGGTTGCCATCTTGGCTGTTAAAGTTTCCTGTTTTGCATTTTTGCCTGCTGCTGGCTTTACAGTCTGGCATACTTAATAATAGGCCCTTTATTATCCATGCTAGCTGGTGTCAGTGTTAAGTGCTTCCACTTGGATGTAGTAGCCAAAGGAAAAGTCTTTGTCTTTATTAACTTAAAAACCTAAGATAACATAACTATTGTTTCTGTAACGTGTTGCATTAGATTTCATCTGGAAAATATTTTATAAATACTCTCAGCTTAAAACTCCATGGTGTGTGGTATTTCTGGACAGATGTATATAAAATCACTCTTTTTCTGAAGCTTGCTGTCTAGTTACCTAGAGCAGAAGGCAGTGGTAGCAGAGGTGGGTTGAAGTGCTTGCTCTGGAGCGTTCAGGACCGGTTAGAGCAGAGCTCATTGCTATGGGGGTGAGTTGAGATTTTGCAAATCAACTCAGGTACTTAGGTCTGAGTGTGCACTAATGTTTGTCCTGAATATTATTTAAAATGAGGAGGGTGGCTTCTCTCACCCCAGCCGCAGATTTCTTAGTGTATCCTGGCTGGGTGCCTTCCATGCTCATCCTGGTCTAAGCTGATCCAGCTGTTCTGCAGAGCATTAGTTGTTTTGCCAGGTTAGGAAGGTGAACTGGCTGCAGACTGTAAGCGGGGGGAAATTCTGTTGGAGTACCAAAGCTGGGACAGGGGAGTCAAGGGAAACCTTTTCTCTTTGGGTGGAAGCAAGCTGTTAGAGCTTCCCATCTGCTTCTGGACCTGTGACCTTGCTGGCCCAAAGCAGCTGTCGGAGGTAGCCAGTTATAAATGAGCACTGTAGTACTCCCAGATGAAGACTTCCTTAATATGCTTGCCAAGGAAAGGTCTAATTTACAGGGTTTTTTTCCCAGATGCTTATGTTGGTGATGAGCATGGTGAGATTGGACTGCCAACAGTTACGTCAGTCACAAAGCCCCAGTGTAGTTATATTGCCAGCAAAGCGACAATGATTAACGATACAGTGTGTTTTATGGGGGGTGAGGGAGGATGGATGGGGAGGAACACTTAAACAAGCTTTTCTGGTCAAGTGCTGTTTTGCTGGTATAAGCTGCAAATGATATGAGAGATGTTTTTCTAGTTTAATATGACCATATGAGCAGAGCACATCTAGTACATGTTTTGTGTGAGACAGGACAAATGTTTTTCCTCATGGGGAAGAGAATGTCCTCCAAGTTTAACTTCTCAGTGGTAGACACTTTCTTTTCCTCTCTGACTTGAAACAGCTGTCAGACCAGGTGCTGTTAGCATTATCAAGAAACTAGAGAAAAAGCTAAATATTAAATCCATTAAAACCCCTTCTGTAATAGGCTGGTGTTATCAGAAGCCACTGCCAGCGATGACAATTAGGGCACCTGAAAATATGTGCTGTAAGCTTGTAGCTTTCCTGAGTTCTGTACCACTGCTTAAGTCACTTAGATGTTTTCAGCTTTCAGTCTGCTTTTCTCAAAAAAAAATTAGAAAGCACTTGTTTTAATAGTACATGATAACTATGTTTTAAAACCCTTTTTCATGTTACTGCTAGCTATTTGACATCTTCAAACACTGCATTTTGTAGCACATCTCCTTCAAGGAATTAGTCTATAAATTAAAATACAAACTTTAGGTATTTTGCGTGGTGTCAGACCTGGAGTGAGGTTCTCGCTGAGTTCTCTTGCAGCCTTTTGCTATGCCCAAGAACAGTCCTTGGGAACCTGACTGTAACTTACTATTATTTTCCTCTCTTACTTGGCTACCAGCTTCTTTGCAGTTTTGTTACATGCAGAAAACATTGCCGAACAAACTACCGTGAACACTTCAGGGCTCTTTACTGCCATTTCCTGTATAACTATTCCATGTGCCCTTGTACTCGCTACTTTATCATCTATGGTTCTTATGGTCAGACCTGATGCATCTCCTGTGGTTTGAGAACTGGGAGGGCTGGTAGCAATCTGCTTTGGCTGAAGTCCTGTATTTGTGAGTGTAGGCAGGTTTTCATCACAAGTTTGACTAGCTTCTTGCCTCCCCTGACTTGGGACGCAAGGGCTCTCAACCCTCTAGGCCAGCTGGGAGTCAGGGTAGTTTGAGCCTAAAGGCTTGTTATCTCAGAAACTGAGTACTGGTTTCAGAATTCAAGTAATCTAGATTGTCAGTTTAAAGACAGGGGTCTGAAATATTTGTGTGCCCCTTTTGTGCACTAGCTTTAAGTCTAGAAGTGAGTAGCCTTGGAAAGCTCTAAGTCCTGGAAATTCATCCTTGCAGTCTCACTTTGGAGCTTGGAGTCCTTCTGTCCTCTGTACTAGAACAGCTATGACTGTTCAATAGCAGGCAGCGGTGGGAAATTTGGGAAGCATTGCAGCTGTTTCAGCTAGCCTGCTGCTGACCCTGCAGAGTGCCTGGTGTTTGGGAAGTGCTGTGTTTTGATATCTCAGCTGCAAGGTTGCAATACTATAACTTGCAAAACCTGAATATTGAAAGTTTAAACAGGTCTTGGAAAATCATGGTGGAATGAATAATAAATTGCCTTAATTTCATATGCAGAATCGTATAGGCTCTTTTAATAAAAAAAGGTCACAGTAAGGAAAGGGCACTGAGTAATTCTTTATGTGGATTGATTCCTCTTCTAAAATCCTATAAAGCTTACAGATAACCCGGGGATCCCATGGATAGATTACAGACATTTTCTGGTGTTGTAGAACTTCCGTATTCCTGGTAAGCAGTGTAGGAGGATATCTCCCACTTCCTTCCAAGCTATGCGGTTGCCAAGTGCTGTATGAACTATCAGTTCCTATCAGCGGGTTGGAGCCTTTGTACAAAACCCTCCGAAGCCTTGATCTCCAGAGTATGAGAAAACAGTTTGACATGAAATTCTGCAGATGTTTTGATGCTTTTGCCTCATCCTTTATTTGGATTAAAAGAGTCCTGAGAAGGGAGATTTTAGACTTCATTGGTGAACTGACGGTCATCTGGAAAGGGGTCGGCCTCCAACTGCAATAACACGCGGTATCTGTGTTGTTCCACGGGTGCCTGATGGTTCAGGCCAAAGCTCGTGCTTCTAATGCCTCATCTTCAGTTGAACCAAGAACTGCTCCTTTGGTTACATAGGGCAATTGTCTGAATGAAAACATCTGTAGAAGAGGCTATGTAAATGCCTTCGTATTTGTGTGTCAATAGCTTTATTCTTCCATAAGTATAGCTTTTAATATTGGTGAAATTGTACCCTGTTCTGGGATACATTGGGGCGTAGTTGAAGGCAGCTCAAGTTTTTAGTAGGCAAGTTCAGATGTACCTCACATGCCAGTAAAGGCCTTGATCAACCTAGATCTGTGTTTGCTGATGTATTTTAAACACAAATCAAGTGTTTCCTTGACCAGATCTTGGGAGGATTCCTATACATTTGTGTTTGCCTGTAAATCATAATCATTAGAGTGTCTCATTTTCACTGTGATCTTGGCTCCTTCCATTTGTGGAAGGTCTGATCAGCTCAGCTGGTGTAGCAAATACCAAGGTACTGCCAGGGAGTCTCTGCTGCAATGTGGTAACTGTTCCTCATAGTCCTGGGGACAAGGAGCAGACTGAGTTTTGTGTCATCTGAAGTCCAGTCACAGTTTTTGGAAGACTGCTGCAAATTAATGCTGTAATTAAACAGTGTTTCATTGGACAGTGGACATCTGGCAAATCTTGATGTTTTGCTTCTGTATTGTATAAACATGGCTTTGGAAAGCTGTATCATCTCTAAATACTTTCTCTGTCTAGAATGGTAGCTGTGAATTGCAGGATACTTCATGAAGTTTAATGTAGACCTTTCGCTCTGCCTCTTGGTGCTTTAAAGATGTGATGAAGGTGCAGTTTATTAAAGCTCATTTAAAGCAAGAAATACCTCCTTAGGTTTTGCAAATGAGGCAGAAAAGAGTAATCTAGAGAATCCTTTCTTTAAAAAGTAAAGCATGCATCTCATGAACTGTGTTGAAATATCTTCAGTATTGGCAAACTGAAGAGGCTGTTTTTATTTCAAGTGTATAAATGGTGGGTGGGGGACTGATCTGTGAAAAGATTCAATTATTTCAAGTGTTCCTTTTTTTGGTTTAATTTTCATCAGTTTATTCTGCTTTGCTGAGGCTTGACCTGATAATGTATTTGTTAGTGAATAAATTATTTTTCCTTCTTAGTTTTTGTTGTCTCTTGCTTTGGTGAAACTTTCTGCTTTAAAGCTGGGGATCTTGAGATGCAAGTTAACATCTTTACTTAATCTCTGATAAATGAGGTCTGGGTCATAGTCTTCAGAAGTGGTTTAATGCAGCTGATGCAAATGTATTGGTGCACACTCTTGGTAAAATGAATTGCTTGCAGGAGCAGTGGCTTGCAGAAGTCATCAGCTGAGTGTAACTGGAATGCATTTGGTGGGGTTGCCTCCTTAAAAGACGCTGTTGTACACTACTCCGGCTGGGGTTGGCAAACCCCTTGCTAAATCCATGCAGTCTGTGCTAGGCTGTGCTGTTCTGTGAAGACAGAACACCTCTTAGGAGCTTTATTAAAAGAATTTGTTGCTGGAGTGGTGCTGAGCATTTTTCTTTTTGCTTTCAAACGTTTCCCTTTATTCTGCAAATGTATGTTTTAACTACTTTTTTTTTTTTTTAAAAAAAAAAGTCCCTGAAAGTGACATGTCAGTAAATTTTCCCCATCTCACCTGTGAAGGAAGTTCCTCCCGCCCTGTGCTGATGAATCAGAGGGAAATGCTTTTTTCAGCTGATAAAAAGAAATAAAATTCCATGCCCTTCCCAAAGGAGGAATTCAACAATTGGACAAGTGGCGTGGGACCATGTGTTGGTTTGTAAAAGGATATAGTTTGTAAAGATGTTTCCTTTGATGCCTGTGATGAATATGGATGTGTTTCCGTTGGAGAGGGTTTTGATTAAATTATGCAATTAGAGCTGACCAGACAGATCTAAATATAGGAAGAGGTTTCAGTTATCCTGCCTTTGTGTGTATTAACACACCCACACAGATGTGTGTTTGTTATTGTTGTAAACAACACCTGTTTTCTAAAGACAGTTCAAAAAGTCAGGAAAGGGAATGGTCTTTGTGGAAAAAGGGAGTTATATGGCAGTTTCATGATGAAAAGGGGACACACACACGCACATGTTTTCCCCAGCCTTTTAGCCTTTCAGAAAAGGACTTCCAACTTACTTTAATAGCTAAACTAGTCATGGTATCTTTGTGGATGTCCCATATTCATAAAGCCGTAGCTCCAACCTGATCTATAGGTTGTTCTGTATTTTTCAGGACTTTAGCTGTGTCATCTGGAGATGCTGACTGAGCTCCTTGCCTGCTTCTGTACTCCTGAGTGTGCCTGGTGGGACAACGTGCTGAGTTTAAACACCCCACAGCACAAATGAAGTGGATAAACCTGCCCCAGTGATCCATGGTGAAATGCTCCCTGTGATGGCTCAGAATTCATTGTCTCCTGAGAGTTGTTTAGATATTTTTTTTTCTTCCAAACATTTTGTCTTAATTTGAGGATTTCCTTAAGAGGCCTTCAGCTATGAGAGAGTGTGGAAAAATGAAGGTCCTTCTCCACAGCAATTAGAAGAAAAAAACCCCAAACCCTTATGAACACCATGCTGGCAAGTTTTGTGGTTCACGGCACTGTGTTCGTCTGGCAGGTCATTTTAGTGAAGTTCATAGTTCTGTCATCCCATTTGTGCCAGAGTTTTGACTGAATCATCACATTACAGGTCTTCCTCGTTTAACTTAAAATATTAAGTTGTAGTTTTAGAGATTATTTTTGATAACATGTCTGATTCAATCCAGCTGTTTGCTGATGCCAGAATGTACAATTTCATGTGCCCTATCGGTACTAGCCCTGGTGTGCACTAGGCTTCTCTGGCTTCCTCACCGAGTCATTTGGCAAACTTGCTGTCTGTTTTCTTCATTGTAGTCTTGGCAAATCAAATCAGCATGGTGAGAAGAACCATGGAAGAGCTGGCAGTTTGTGACTTTGTGGAGTCTGATGTGCCTCTGAATGCAGGAATGAGTAAAACTGCACGATGTGAGGATTTGGTGATCATTTAAGAGGCTGCATGTGTCCGTGTTTCTTGTAAACATGGAGGAACTGTGCTTTAATGAAGGTGTAGATAAACCTCTTGCAGGGTGTGGTGGTCATATTTGTGTTCAGGAGCACAGTTTTTAATATGTGAAAACAGTTGCAAAGGTATTGGGAAGAAGTGTTCTTAATCAGAAAAAGGGAAAATTTAATTGTTGATGCATCTCTGTTAAAAATGGGAAAGCATCTTTGCTATGTTCTTTAGCTTTCTCACAATTCTGCATTTTCTTACAAAGACTTTTATGCCATTTTAGTTGGATTGTAACACAGGATCCAGTTTCTGATGTGTATGGAAACCGAGTATTTTCTCTGGAGAAGCAACAATGAAGTTACCCTACATCTGTCAATCTAGTAACTTCAGTTTGAGAAGGCAAAGTACAAATCCAGAAAACCTGTGAGAGTTTGCTATTGTTTTACTCCTGTAATAATGATAATCAAGACTTCCAGGACCAGGATCAGTGCTTCATCTGCCAGAAGCTGGGCGGGGAGGCAAGCGGAGGAAAAGCTGCAGTTCAGTAGAAACTGGCCGGACACCGTGTACTTGGTTTGAACTGTGGAGAGCATTGGGAAGGAGCTGGCAGATATTGATAGTATCAGGTTATTTCTTCATGCTCCGGAGTAACTGAGCAGTGGAGTTTTGTTGCTGTTGTGTTCTGTTCCCACCCTATGTGCCCCCCCTGCCCTCCTCCCCCAGGTTAAGTGTACATTGGCTCTACAGTCTCATTTTGAGTAAGTGGTGAATCTGCTCGCTGCTGCTTAGGTCATTCTGAGAATTAATGGATTTGATTTGGCTTATTGGACAATGAAAAGTTGTGCAAGTCCTTCTTCTAAAGACAAATTACCCCCCTGTTGAGAACAGCTAGGTATTTCTTAGAAGAACCTGTACAGGCTGCTGTTATGGTTAGCTGGGGCACAGTCTGCACTTGGTCCAATGTGACACTCTTGCCTGCTGTTGTCTGCTGAACTAAAGGATGCATGCAGGTATATAACAGGATTTTCTCTGTGGGCTGAACAATGATTATATGGGAAGCAATTTGGCAACCCTTCAGCCAAAAAGTGTGAGTGGTGATCCTTAGAGGAGGTTTCTTAGGCCAGGTGCTTTCATCTGTCTCAGGATCCAGGCTGCTTTGCAGAACAGGCTGGAAGTATCCTCCTTGCCCTTACTCCCTAAGTAAGGGAGTCTAACACACCATCAGGAAAAAAAGCTACCCTTTCCTGTTAAGCCTGTTGAAGCATTTTCAGCACCAGTGTGCTCTCCCTTCCTCAAACACTCAATACATGTGTCTGTTGCATATTGATGCCTACATCAATGTGGTGTGTCACAAAAGTTAACATGATTGTATTTTTAAGTGATTTTTGGGTTTTTTTAATTCATTCTACCATGGCAAGAAGACCTAGAAAATTTTTTTCTATGTTCTCCTTGTCCTTTTCAGAAATACAAGGGAGGCAAAGTCATATTCTGTATGAACTCTCCAATGAGTTGTACAGCAGTATGAAATGGAACTTGTGTTATTTTTGCATGAGATTGTAGTGTCACTGGGGCTTCTAACAGGTTTCCATGCATTTTTTCCAAGATGAGCAAGATCTGATCTTCACCCTGAGAAGGTGCAAAGGAAGAACTATCTGATTAAAACAAGAGGAATTCAGTAGAAGACTCTGGACTTTTTGTTTTACAAGTCACACTGCTTGAAGAAAGAAATCGAAACTTTGCTGCTTGCTCCAAGAATAGGGAGCCAGAGGAAGTTAGTGCGCAATCTGTTGTAACACATTATAGCATTACAGCTGCTTAGGCTGCTGCTTTTTAGTAATACATGGAAATAGGTCTGGTAGGAGTAAAGGGACAGCTCCCTGATTTCTGTGCCAAAATCTGATCTCTTTTCTTCTTTTTAAAAGAAAAAGTCGAAATACTGTGCTGAGTGCATGAGCTGCTGAAATGATGTGTCTTTCAAAGAAGGTAAATTACTAAATATTTCTTAAGAAGCAAATTAAAATCTCTCTGCTTGTTATTTCTTTATATTGTCAATAAGTAATGAACACTGGAAGAGGTACACTGAATAAGATAAATTGGATTTTAAAAATGTCGTCCAAGACTAGACAGTTATCTCCATTAACAATTATGTAGATTCTCTTCACTGTGGTTCCTGCCTCTTTTTATGTCCAACCGTGCCAAGCATATATTAAAAAATATATAATAGGATCCTTTTTGCCTTCATCACTGAGCCTGTAATACAAATAATGAAATTAGTAGAAGAGTTAGAACTGCTTCTTGTTTGCCTGAAACTTGGGCTAGGAGTTGTTTCACTTCCTTTCCCAGGAGAGGATCACGTAATTGTCCTAACCTTCTCACCACCCACCAAAAAGAGTCGTTTATGCAAAGTGGGACAGTTTCCTATGGGATCTCCTGTGGGAATTTGAAAACAGTCTCACTGAATATTTTACTGTCTGCTTAGTGTTGCTGACAGGGCCAGAAAAATAGAGCATTTTGCCTAAATATGTTTGTTTAAATAGAGGACTGCCTAAACAGCTATGTATATAATGCTCACTTTACTTTTTTCTCACAAGCTGCATGCAGGTTTGTATGTTAGCCCAAAGATTACACAAAAGACAGCATTAGTGAAGGAAGACAAAGCAGCCTTGGGTTTTAAAAGAAGACTGTTTGTTCCAGCTTACCCATCAGCAGATAGAACACCATAAAAAAAAAAGTGCATGGCTTTTGATGTGTAAAGAGTGGCTGATAAGTGGGTAACAAATCAGTTGCCTTTAAACTGATTCTACGCTGCCTTTCAGAGAGTGTCCTGTCACTTGGTGTAGGTTTCTGTTTCACCTGGACCTCGTACCTCTTGAATAAACACACCCTTCAAGGGATGATGGTCACACTGCAAATACTAACCCCTACTTTCCCAGAAGGGCACGTGCATTTGGGGAAGAAGGGACGCAGACCGTGTCATCTGCTGACTCGTGGTTTAATCTTTATTTTGCACTTCCAGCTGATAAGACCACTTTGTGCAAAACACTGCAAAAACCAAGAGTGGCAGAAAGGGAAACGGAATGTGCTGGCAGGGGCTCAGTGCTGGGGATGCGCTCTTCTTCTTGGAAACGAAGAACTCCACCTACGCTGCCTCTTCTTTCTTTTTTTCCTTTTGTCTTCCAAGGTTAATACTGGTATTGGAGCTTAATGTTAGTAGTACACAGCAGTCTGTGGGGCTCCTCTCTCTTGTGGCTTGTTCCAAGCTTGGAGTGTTTCTTTGGGCAGGAGTCCTTGGGCTGGAGTCTGGTACCAGCTCGGTCCTGCTGAGCTGCGTTGCTTCCCAGTGTATCTACAAGTACCGTACCTAGTGCTGCTGCTCTTCCCCACAGCCTTTTTCTTGCTACAGAGATGCCAGCTGTTAAGATAATGGTGAAACACATTTTGGAGTGTATGATTCTGGGAGTGGGATGTGTGTGTTGCAGGATTTGATCCACAAATTCCAGAATATTTGTTCCTATGGATTGACTACTTGGAGCTATGTCTGAATGTCATCTTAAGTCTTTGGAGAGCTTTTGTGCTAGCTGATGTTAGGCTTGTGTTTTCAGGTGCTGGTATAAACATACAGTCTTAATAGTCTTTGTCAGAGCAAGTAGGTTGGCCACTTACTCTTACAGCAGCTAGGTGGAAATGGGAAATGCGTGTCTGCATTATCAGTGTTGAAAGAAGTCTGGACTGAGATTTAAACTTTGTAGTTTCTTTTTTATTAGAACTTTAACTGAAGTCTTTTAAGTATTTTTTGCTGAATGGAAATGGGTGTGAAGTAGGAAGATGGATTTGATTACTTGGCCATACACCTCTAGAACTTGTAACTTTTGTGTGGGAAACTTGTATCTTGTGTTTGAAAGATACAGAAAAAATACTTAGAATATTGGTTGAGTTACAGTCTATATATGAGTTCAGAATAACTCCTGTTAGTTAGAAACATATTTGATGTACATCTACTGGGGTTCTGGTAATAGGGTCCTTTAAATTAGGACAGCTTTTTAATTGCACTTTACAGTGTAAGGATCAAGTATACCTGGGGTACAATCAGTGACAGGAATGGAGTTTCAGTTCATGTAACAGCATAGCATATGTCCAGGTAACAAAATAAATTCTTAAACTTGCCCCAGGCGTGTGCAGATCTTCCACTGCGCTGACGTTACTGCTTCAAATGCAGTCCTTGCTGTGAAAGGAAAGGGAAGTGCCAGTACAAAGTGCAGGTAGACATGGTCTGTGTCTTAGATCATAATCATTATTTACATAAATGTGTCTTATGCATTCAGCCTAATAAAACTGAACCTTTGCAATTCGATATTTGTTTTAGTGAGAAATTAATTTGAATCAACTGGATGGTTTTCAGTTTAAATTAATTCAAGTATAGTGGTGCTCTGTGAAACCATTACGGCACGTGATGGAGGAGAGGATAAGTGTGGCAGAGCATTTACAATTTGAAGATCTGCAATCTTTTCTTAGTATAACTGTAAAATTCTGTCAGGGAGGGTGTACCGACACCACCTATTCTGTGCGTGTACAGGTTGTTGATTGGTTGGGTTGGGGTTTTTTTTTGCCTTTCTGATGACAACAAAAACATTCATATCCTTTTCCCTTTCCCCCTTCCTCTGCAACCTGTTGGTATCCAGTCCAGGATATGTTTCCTGTCTGTCTTCATGCTCTGTTTGAGTGCTAAACTGCTGATTTTCTTTGTCTCAGTTTCCCCTCCCTGCCAGTGCAGGTCTCTCCAGATTACCCTGGCAGAGCCTTTTGCTGCCTCCTCAACCCTGGGCAAGTATGAAACTTGTTGCTCGTAGCAGGAGCTTCTTCATGTACAGAGTTCCTGCCCTTCTGCACCCATTGCTTCATCCCGATTCCATATCTCTCAACTCAAGGACCACTGTACCATCTAAAATCCTTTTATCAGGTCTTCCTCCCCTTTCCTAGTCCTTCATGTGTCCTTGAGCACATCAGGCAGGCATTGCAATGGGAAGGGGCAGGATGTAATCAGTGAAGTAGCGTCTATGGTGTCTTTCCCTCACAGTCTGCTTAGGAGCTGCAAAGTCTTTTTGGTGGGGTGGAGAGATGGAGTTTTCTTTCTCATGTGAGGTAAGGGCAAGAATCTTTCTAGTTTCTTTTTTCTTTTTTGGTTTGTTCCTCAAAGTAAGGGGGAGCCTTAATGTGTACAAGGCATTTTTGGATTTGTTTATTTTTAGCTGCATTGCTGGAGAGCTGGGTGGCACAATGCTGTTGGGGTGTGTTGCTTACTTAAATAAACTTAAAAAGCACTAGCCATTTAGCACTGGTTCATTAGGTTATTTTGCTGGTTAAGGTTGCCACAGCTGATAAGGAGAAGGGAGCACCCTGCATACTTAATGGTGAAAAAGGAAATCTGAGGAATTAGTTTAGCTAAATTTAATGTGAACTGCGTTTTTAATATAGGACCCTTGTCCTTTTGTGGAGTATGCATGGGAATACAGCCGTGTGTTTTTGTGTTTGGGCTTAGCTTTTTTTTTAACTGAGCTTCTCATGGTAGTAACTGAGACCATGCTTGGACACTGAGCAGGAGTATTGTTTGAAGCTGGCAAATGCAGTTTCTGTCCTTGTTGCATGGCACAAAATTCACTGAGGCAATACAGCAATTTGAATGAGGGAACTGAGCTGATGGGGAATTGTCCTGCCACCTACTTCTACCCCCACCCTTCCCAACCTCTTTTGGTTTTGTTTATGCTCTCCCATTATTTTCCAGACTGATTACCTCACTTACTCTGGGCTGTTTTGGGGAGCGGGATATACAGGGCTCAGCAGCAGACCCTGCTTCTTAAAAGCCTTCATCAGATGTACTGAGTCCAGTTCTGGAGGCTTTGTGGTTCTTTGTTGTTGTTGGTTAGTTTTTTGGTCACACCATTCTTGGGGGTGGGGGTGTGTGTCTTCAACTGCTGTATGTTCATTCAAAAGGTAAAATCCCTTTTTTTCTCTCCCTGTGATAATCTCCTGCAGGTTCTCGGCCAGAAGGGTTTAGAATATTGAGAAGGCTGTATCTGTCAAGGGGGGATGTCAGCACTGCCTTCCTGGGACTGGAGGACTGAAGGGAGAAAGGACCAGAATTACTCGAGACAGGCTGCTTTTGACTGCTGACGCAATCTGCTGTACCCTGGTTGTGCCGGAAGAACAGGACAGTCTCTCCTGCTTGGTTCTGTGGTATTGCCGTGGTGGGGTCACCATGAATGTGACAAGCTTATTCTCCTTCACTAGCCCAGCAGTGAAGAGGCTGTTGGGATGGAAGCAAGGGGATGAAGAAGAAAAATGGGCAGAGAAAGCTGTTGATGCATTAGTGAAAAAACTGAAGAAGAAAAAAGGTGCTATGGAGGAGCTGGAAAAAGCATTAAGCTGTCCAGGTCAGCCCAGCAACTGTGTGACAATTCCCCGTTCTCTGGACGGCCGGCTTCAGGTCTCGCACCGGAAGGGGCTCCCGCACGTCATTTACTGCCGAGTGTGGCGCTGGCCGGACCTGCAGAGCCACCATGAACTGAAACCGCTGGAATGCTGCGAGTTCCCCTTTGGTTCCAAACAGAAGGAGGTTTGCATCAATCCCTACCACTACAAGCGAGTGGAGAGTCCTGGTAGGTTCTTCCTTGTTTGTACCTTTGCACCTTATCTGAACAACGCAAAGTATGGCAATTAGTCACATGACTCATCAGCTTAAATAAGCAAAAGTGGCCATTTATACATGTCACATTCTTCCTCTACAGTTTATCTGGATGTAAGCATTAATTAGCAGTTTTTCCTTTTGCATGGTGAGTGCTTCACTTGTAAATGTTTTATCACTATACAGAGGCACAGTCTTAGCATGTGCCTTGAGCTGTTACCACTATCCCTTAATTTCTTTTACTGAACTGTGCAAATCATGAATCTGTGTGAAACATTGCAAGCTAATATAAAGGATTATTGCTCTCACTCTGTGTGTGCAAACCATTCTGATATACTGTGCTAGTGGTATACTAATAATTTAACTTCTACCACTCCATCCCTGGAGGATAACACTGTCTTTAGAATCTCCCAGATTTTTGGCCTTCTGATAACACTGTGATTTTAGGGAGCAGAATGTAGTCCCCCTGATTCAAAGCTCTGACAGCAGTGTTGGGCTGCACATGAGGCTTTACTGTCAGCTGTTCTGTGTGCGGTTTGCTTGTGTTACCCACTTCCCCACTCTTTTTTATTGTGTTATCCATTCGCTCTGTCTCCTCTTCAAAGGCCAAATCTCTTTGATAAATCTATGCTTAAATTTTATTTATGCGAGTTTATTATTACCAAGGAATGCTTCCAGGGACTAAGATGAAATGTATTGGACATATCCACGCTAGTCTCCAGCTACTTGAAGTTGTACAGGGACATCTGCAGAAATGCACCGCAGGTGTGGGTGGACCTCCCTGGTTTAAATCTGGGACATCTATCTGTGTTAGACATTTCATGAACTGTGAAACTGTCTGCAGAGTGGCATGGGCAGGTTAAGTAGTACAGCAGCAGTAAGATTGTTGCAAGATTGTTTCTTTTGTGGATGGAAATGGCGTTTGTCTTGGATCCACAACACGTAGTGCGTATCTTGATGTTAAATATTTCCCTTTGGTGTGTTAGTATTAACTTGGAAATCATGTGAATGGCAGAGGTAATACCCGTGTGTGTATGTATGTATGCAGCAGAACCTTGAACAAAACTCTGCACTGGAAAAATAGTTCTTGAACGTTTTTTAATTTTAAAAATTCTTAACAACTCTGTTAAGCAGAAGTGGGATAGTAAAATAGTTGTGTCCTTGTACTGCTAGCTGTCTGCACTAGTTGCTTGTATTCATTATTACAAAAAGCTGAAAAAAAACTCCTCAAAGATGTCTATTTCCATCACATTGAGCAACAGTTGGGCTCTTACTGTAATGTCAGATGACATGTTCTAACTCATACTGCTTTAATCTTGGAAACAATTACTGGGTTTGAGAACTTTTTTATTTGGACCACTTACACCATATTTAAAAATAGGTATTTGTTAATGTCCTGTCACTTCAATGAAATATGCAAGATAAAAATAGAATAAAACTTTCAAAAGGTGTCTGTCTAAAACATACACTCTTAGCTGAGTGCTGCTAAGTAGTTTAAGTGGTTGAAAAGCTGGGTTCTGGGTGTTAAGTCAGCATACAAATTTTGTGTTTGGGAGATGGAGCAAAAAGTCACTAAGTGTAAGCCTGAATTGTGGGTTACTCTTAGGTTTTGGATGAGACAAAATTTTCTCCATTCATGTAGCTATAGAGTATTTTCTGGGGAAAAAAAAAAACATCCAAAAAACAAAGCAGTAACTTGATTAAGTTGTGGATGGTAGAAATAAAACGCTTCCCTTTTTGTTCAGTGTGTACCCTTCTTCAGGAAAAACTAGATATTCTTGGTCAATTGTCTAATAGGCAACTGCAGAGTTTGCTTGTAAACATTAGGGCTGTAGTCAGTTTGACACAATACCTAGTCTTCTCACAAGCTCATTGTGCTTCTCTCACCACTTAAACTATTCTGGAGATAGGTGCCCACCAGGAGCTAACACTCACTTCCGAGGTGCTCTGTGATGTCAGGGTCTGGAGGTACGATGCTCCATGCATGCTGAAGTCATGTCTTGACTTTTCACAGCTTGACAAACTGGCATTGAAGCCCACTGTGGTTTTACTGAGGTCTCTGGCTGGGTATGTAAAGGAGGAGGGGTTTATATTTAGTCAGCCACAGATCTGCTGCTGCTTTGAGGGATATTACATGGAGCTGAGTGGGAAAATGTGGCTATTTGAAACAGGTGGCAGCTGAACTCCCCTTTGGCTTGGAGAGCCATGCTTTCTAACTTATGACATCTTTTTTCCTGTCCTTTCTTTGTTCTCACTGTCTTCCAAGCATTGTCTTTGTCTTCATTTCCTGACAGTCAACTCCCAAATTCTGTTAACTGTTTTTCCCATTTTTGTCAGGACATTAAAACCTCATTATTGCTGCATAAGTGCTTACTCTGTGCGATTAATGGGCAGTGGGAATTCACGCATGAGTCACTGTTTCCAACAGCCTGTGGACTTGAGCAGATATCAAGGTTTGTGTTTCCAAGGCTATCGTTGGCAGCCAGGAGGTGCAGAAAAGTGCTTTCTCCTGACAAAACAAAATTGGAAGTTCATATTGTGCACGATGCACATCTTCTGTGCAAGGTACGTTGTGAAATTTTGGCTCTGCTTGACAGCGCGGTCTGTATCAAACTGCTCTGTGCAGATCCAGTTACTGGACAGCTGAAGCATACGGTGCATATATGGAGTGGCATCTTTGCATTCACACTTCTGGCTGTCATGTGATTTGTTTCAGGGTTGTGTAAGTTTTGAGGAAAGGATTAGTGGTAAACCCTCAGATACGTAAAACCAGGAGGTGCTCTGTGTTGGGAAATTAGTGCTCTGGATGTGTCCCAGGTTTCAAGGTGCCAGGGGGATGCGTGGATTTCCTACCTTGATACTTTACTCCATCCTTGCTGTTTAGCTTTATAAGATAAGCTCAGAAATCATGAGAATTGGCATGTTGCAGTGTGTCTGCCAGCTACAAAGCTACCCCTGAATCCAAGCGAGGTTTTTTCTATTAGCCAGGCTAGATAGGAATCGGTTGTAAACGGTCGAGTAGAGGTGGAAAATTATCAGCAGTCTCTGATCTGGAGCCTCCCAGGTGTCCCTGAGCACGGGCTGTGCTGGACGCCCTGTGCAAGGAGGGGAACGTGGCGCCTGGCAGGCACGTGGGTGTGACGTGGTGGTGGTACCATATGCATGCCCAGCCTGACCTGTGGCTCTGTGCAGGCACGGGTGCCCATCTGATCCTGCGGCGAGTCAGTCAAGGCAAACTAAACAGACAGAAAACTGTGTTTTGGCATGGTTATCTTGGCAAGCTGGGCACCCTCAGCTCACTTGCTGTGGGGTCAGATGGGGGCAAGGCAGCGTGGGGGCATGGGGTGAAGGTGAGGAAGGGTGGCCTTCAGCAAGCTGCCCCCCCCCCAGACAATAGAGACGCAATCCATGGCAGGGTGCATAAACAGCTGCTCTGGGTTGTGCCAGCACAGCTGTTTGCACGGCCTTGTGCTGAACCAGATCACAGTCACTTTTTCCCCTCCACTGCTACATTATCTGATCAGAGCAGCACTGGGGCTCAGGGAGTGGCTGCAGGAACATCTGTACCAACACAGCCCTGCAGAAGATATGTAGGAAGGAGTGGAGGTGGTGGGAAAGGAGAGGAGAAAGTAGGAGCTGTTTTGTTGCTGGGATGGGAATAGAACTTTGTACTCAGCTGCCAGGAAGAAATATCACCTCGAGCTGTGTTACAGTAGCTTTCTGCTGCTGTTTGGTATGCCTGTTGTGTGCAGAATTATTTCTGGTGCAGGGTGGTTAATGGCTGTCAAATTTCTCCCTTGGCAAGCCAAAGCAAAGCTTTTAATTAAGGAGGGCAGCGTTTGAATTTGATGCTTTTTAAAAACTGGCACGCTCAGCTGAACTGGTGCATTCACTTGGCTGAATCTGCTTTTTTTTTTCCCCTCAGTTTTAGAGCTCTGGAAATTGGGCTCGTACCTG
Organism: Zapornia atra; assembly: GCA_013400835.1. NCBI lineage: Eukaryota > Metazoa > Chordata > Aves > Gruiformes > Rallidae > Zapornia > Zapornia atra. Next base: position 108,107 of record VZTU01003398.1, on the reverse strand, counting down.
GTTTGGGACTATCCTTAAGTCCAATCAAGATTTGAGTAATAATTAGGTGTAGAGCATACGTAGAGGCTGTGAGGAAAAAGTTAACATCTTCCTCTGTAAACGTTGCAAATGACCTCTCAGGTTTTCCTAGAAAATGTATGAAATTACATTTGGAAGTCCCTCCTAAGATACTCCCTTCCCTTCTTTTATTCTTTTTGTTTCTGTGGAAATAAAGCTTCTGTCCTCAGTCGTATGAATGGGATCAGGTAAAAGATGTCATGTGGAATTTTTAGGGAAAAAAATTGTTATGCCTAGATCCCATTTGCTCTAACAGCAAAACAAAAGGAGTGGGATAGTGAGCAGGGGAGGATTAAGAGGTGCTTAAATAGGCACTTTAAAAAATAAATCACACCTCTAGTGTGGCTTTAAAGGAGGAGATTCAGTTCTTTTGCCTTAGCTAAAGGGAAGGAAGGTAAAGAAACGGAGTATTGCATTTTCATAAGCCCTGGTATGCACCAGCCCTTGGTTCCATCTGATGCAGAGTTGTCTTAGTTTGCCTCTACTAAGTATCCTTGCTCATCAGCCTGCTAGGTTAGAGAGGATTTGAGTTTATAATGTCTTACGAAGAAGGCAAAAGAGGATTTAACTTTTCTTTTATGCTTCATGTGTGGAAGTGGTTGTAGAAGCAGAGTCCTGCCCTGCAACTGAATACTCTCTCCTGAGGGAGTCCAGAATCTGCTGGGGCTCAGCCTTGGGAGAAGCATACTCTTCTTCATTGGTCTGAGTGAGCTTAAACCTGCCTAGGGAGATGCAGTTGTTAACTTCTCGATATTCATTTCTGGAGGTGCTTACTGATGCTCTGTTGTGCTTGAAGCATGAGATGCCGGGGGATACTAAAACCAGTCAGTCCAGAAGCAGCTGATCTGTCTCTGAAATATTCTGGTTGTAGGGATCAACCCATCAGCACAGCCACTTGGAAGCAGAAAATAACAACACTAGTTCAGGTTTTTTGCACGTATCAATAAAGTGTTGATAAAAAACGTTGGGTGATTTTCTTCTGTTAAACCTCTTGGGAGAGCTGGCTGCAGTCTGCTCCACGTCAAGGGGCTTTATGAAACTGATGGTGCCCATTTTGCACCCAAATTGGGGGGATGAGCAGCAGTTCTTTTTGTGATGTGGACAAATGCACTGTTAGAACAGTTGAATTTTCAATTCTGCCTGCAGTGATGTTCCTTTCCATTATAACTCTGAATTCATAGTGGATGTCTGCTTCAGCAAGCTTGTGTTTGGCAAGAAGCGCCTCACCTAAATGTACAGCTGCTTTTTTGCCTCAAGAACAGGCCAGGTCCTCGGGCTCTGAGGAGAGCGGTAGGTGTGTCGTGCTGGTTTTCCTCCCGGCATGGACTCCTTGTCTATGACTTTAACCTGATTGTTTTCATATTTGTCTTTGATCTCCTCTGCTCTTTGCTCTAAGTGAGGCTGCACAGCTACTGCAGGCACCAGGGGTGCAGAAACAAACTTGAAATGGTGGAAATCCTGGATGAGGCAGGTTTAGACTCATGCGATCTTGGAAGTAAATGCTGCTTGAATGCTCCCCTGTACAGTGCTGCAGCTCTGGTCCTCAGTGAAAGCAAAACAAGCTGAGTTCAAATGGCATTTAAAAGTTCCTTTAATGTCACACAGATACTTGATTGTTGCATACTGGTCTGGTCATAACTTGTGAGCTCACTCTGTACTTTAACCGTACTTTACGGTACTTTAACCGACTTTCATTTTTCTGTAGTCATCCTTGTCTCTTCCCTCTGTGCTTGACTGGCCAAGGATCAGTACATATAAAATTAATATTCCCAAGCTGTTTCTAGATGGGATAACTTGAGAAGAGGATCTTTAGAAACCCCATCACGGCATACTCTCCCTGTGCCTGACACAGCCTGTTGTGACAGGTCACCAGTCAAATTACTGAAGCCGCTTCTGGCAAGCGGCAGGAGTCAAATACAGCACCTGGGACCGCCAGATTGGCAGGGGCTCCAAGTCTGTCTAGATTAAATTTGGATCCAGGACAGAAAAGTTGGGAGTAAGTGGTGAGTCCCTTTGGGATTCTGAGTTTGCCTGGCTGGGCTTTTTGTGGTCCCAGGGCTTGCTTGGTGGCTCCCACCCCACAGCACCTGGGAGAACAGGAATCAGTGGGAGAATGTCCATGTGGTTTACGACCAGGTGGAGGAGCTTTGATGGCCTGGTCTGGAGGGATCCCAGCAGAGCAGCTGCCAGCATGACTCCCACAGCACCAGACATGGTTGGTGGAGGATACTGCCAGCAATCAGTCATTGGAGGGAGGGGGAGACGGGCTGGTGGGAGTGAGGGTGAAAGGGAAGCTGCTCTGGAGGACATGAGGGAGGGGAAAACTGGCATATCCCCCTTTCAGAGTTAATACATAGAAGCAAGTTAGAAAAAATCCCTCTTCCCACGTGATTTCTGTAGCAGGATTTGTGCACCTCTGCAGGCTGGGGTGAGGGAGCAGAGAGTTCTGTTGCTGAGAAGGTTTGCCGCCTCGCAGTGTAACACTGCTGTTGGGCGTAACGTTAAAAATAGCATGCTGCAACAGGTGGGCACAATGATAGGATGGTTCCCCAAAATAGCAAGTAGCTGTCAGTTTGCTTGGCAAGTAGTATAAAACTAGTTTCATCTTGGTTTTGCAGAATCTGGTTCTGAAGTTCCCTACCAGAACCAACCTGGGGAGAGGAGTATGAAATAGAAAGGCAGAAAGGAGGGAACAGTCTAACAGCTGTCTAACCTCACCATGTGTTTGAAAAACCAAGTGCAATAAAGGGATATATGTTGTCAAGAAGATTTGTTGCTGTCTTTTCTTTTCCCTTAAAATTTGCAAGATTCAGATGCTTATTCTTACTTAAAAGACCAGACTTCCATGTTTAAGCTACTTGCTTAGATGGTGACTGTGGCTTTTGTACAGGTAATTTGAACTCTGGTCTGTGTAAATGTCTGAGTTAATATACACTATCGCACTGTTACTTCCTCCTGTATCAGGGCTGCTTCTCCCCCCAAATCTGCTTAGAACAACTCCTTTACTAATGTGCATGCAGTTAGTACTAAATTCTGAAATTGGCCTTGACAAATGTCAGTTTAATCAAAATGTTAGCTTATCAGAGCATCTGCAAATAAAATCTCATGTTAGGTGAACATTGTAATGCAGGAAATGTACTAATATTACTTGCCAAATACATTTAGACCAGATGTCCGATAGAAAAGTAAAGCCAGTAAAGCAAGTCTTAGTTGTAACTGTGTAAAATGGCAAATCAAGCTGTGGGGTCCACTTAAACTGCAAAATAAAATTAAGACTTGAGAAAACAAGACAGCTCTCAGCTTTTTCCCGGAATGGAAAGTCTGGCATGTTTGTCCATCTGTCACCCAAAGCAGGCTGCTGAATAGCTATTACTGAGCCTTTTCAATTGCAATTACTAGAACACAGTTTCGGAGCAAAAGTCTAAAAGTCTGGCACTGCTGCTTTTGGGAAAACAGTGAAGTGGAGCTGTGCCACAACAGCCAGTAGCACAGCCTTGCATAAGCCAGGTGGTATTGGAACAACATAAAGCACTTGGGTCCTCAGAGACTTATTTTGCCACGACACTGTTGGGTTGGGGTTTTTTTAACCAAGAGTAAACTATCTGAAGTGTAGGCACATAAGTGTCTTTCTTTGTATGTGAGAACTTGTCCTCTGGTCAAAGAATACTTAATTATGCCAGGTCATGTTTTAGGCAACATGGGAAACCCTAATGACATTAAAGTTCTCTTTCTACTTGGTGGTTTATTATGTACAAGAAGATCTTGGCAAGACCTTTCAATCAGCATGCTTCAGTGGCTCTCTAGTGCTACAGACAGCAAGCACAGCTGAGCTGGTGAGCATGTTCAGCTGAGCATGTGCTGGTACCTGCACTGTGGGTCTGCACTGCTCACTGGGATGCCACAGACAATTTCAGCTGCTGTGTCCTCAAAGGGAGGAAATTAAGCTAGGAGGCTCTAGGACAGTTGAAATGTGTTAGTTTAACACTGCTTCTGTGGGGCTTTTGTTGTTAGGTTGGTTTTCTTCTCCTAACTCTTCATTTTTTTTTTTACAATTTCATCTTCGCGGGATTTTCTAGCTGGAGTGTGGAGTATAAGTGGCAAGTTCCTCCCCCCAACCCATGTTTTCATACCCACTTCCACATAGCATGAACTGGTGTGTGAGGATTTCCCTCCTTCCCAACCTGCAGTTCTGTTTTTCTAGTAAAACATAAGTGGCTTTGCATAAATGCATATGAAAAGACAGCTATATGATGCTTGCAAATTAAAGTGCACTCCCTAATGATAGTGCCCTCAGGCCTTCATTAGGGCTGAGGGCCCTGTTGTGGTAAAAGCCTGTACAAACCCTTCTACAGAACATACGTTGACCAGGTCATCAGGATTTTTAAGAGCAAAAAGTGGAAGAACAATTGCTCTCTTTTTTTTTTTTTTTAAAAAAAAAACCAAACCAAACAACCCTATTTGTTTTATAAAGCTCACAGAAGTAGCATGTACTTTGGCAAGTAAAGATGATCAGTATCTGCTTGCTTACACGTGGGTCCTTGTATTTCTTTACTTGGTCTGTCAGTTTCCAGAAAGAGAAAGATACCTACCTAAATCTTCAGCTGACATGCAAAGGGGAATAAAAATGAGCCCTTGAGGGGAAACTAGCTGTCATCTGGGCTTCTGTAAGATAATGAAACCCATTTGGATAGAAAATATGCTACTTTGGAAGTACAGTAGGTCCTTTGGCTTGGATTAGTTTGTTGTTGGTTAGGTTTTTTAATTAAGAAACTTTTTAAAAAGTTATCTTCATAAATTGGGCTTTCTCTGCTAAAATCATTATCTCTGGAATGTGAAAATAGAACAAAAAAGAAACCCAAGAAAATCTTTAGGACAGCATACCTGTTGGTTTTCTGGAGAACAGGATGACGTACTGGAGATACAAAGAGTAGAGATCAGTAGCTTTCTTCAAAGGCCACCATTACATTTCCATAATAGCATTGCTTTCTTGTTGTGGTTAGATGGAACATTTATCTGAACAGCCACGTTGTCTTTAGTCTGTCTTCAATATTTTTGGCAATCTTGGCTCTTAGATGAAATAGCCCTATGGGTGAAGTTGCCCCGTGGCTGTAATTTCTTTAATACAGCTCCTCTTGTTTGGTGCAGGCATTCTCTGGGTATTATTTGCATGGCAAAAACAAGCTGCCTAATTCCCAGGCTGCCTTGGCAGGTACAGGATCTCTTCTTAGCTACAGCTCCACAAACATACCCAGCCTTGCTTCCAGCTTGTTTTTCTTCCTCTTCAACCAACGCTAGCAGCCCTTCTGCTGGTAGTCATGTATTACCTCTCAGCTCCAGGTCCACATCAGTGCATGGTCTTGGAGCAAAATCTATCTGTGGTATCGACCATAAAAGCTTTTAATCTCATGTTTGAGAGAGTACAGAAATCAAGCTGTCGGGTGACTTGTGGTTCTATTCCATTAACTGGTCTTAACAATTTTAATGAGGTTGAATTTGCAAAGCCATTGCAGTAGCTTTTTAAGACAACAGTGTATTGAATGGTATGTTTCCTTTAAATATACACATCCCAACTGAGTAGAAAAAAAGATAATTTTTTATCTGAAGAAGGCAAGGAGGAGGGGAGGAACTCTGTCTGCAGACTGTTAGATCAGCATCCCATGGAGATCCGCAGAGCAAAGATGTATGTTGCTGCAGTATTTTATAGCAACAGGTGTGCTGGCTTAGCACAGAATAACTCTCTCATTCTTTCTCCCCTTCAATTATACTTCTTCCTGGAGCTGGCAGCTGCAGCAGAGATCAGCCTCCCTCCCCTGCTGTCCTGAGCCTTAGTAATTTGTTATTCCATATGGTTGAGGTCTGCAACCTGACCAGAAGCTCAGCGCCTTACGCAGGGGTGAGGGGAGCAGGAAGGGTGTGCATCCCCCTTGAAGTTTTGAACTCCTGGCATCCTTCCATCCTTGTGCAGGGCACAGTCCTTGCTCGTGTCTTCACTCCTGAGTGAATGGTGCTCAGATTAACTCCTCTGTGACTCCTGTGGAAGCAGCTGGCCTGCAAAAAAGCCCATGAGCTGCAGAGAGATCATGTTATGGCAGCAAGTGACTGCCTTAGAGTTGGACTAACTGGAGTGCTGTAGCTTCTGTCCCACCTGACGTGGCCTTTTGAGGCTTTTTCTTCTCACTTAAGGTTGTATGCATGCAGGGAGGATATGTATTAGGGGTGGTACTGAAAGTAAATTCTGTAATGACATTTTTTAATCTGTGCTGTATTAGTAGCAGTTAGTGTTCCCCCTTTCCTTTCCATGTGTATTTTGAAGAAGTTACCATTTAATCACTTGAGGTTGAAGTAGTTAGACAAAAAAGTGTAGGTTTACAAGAGGGAGAGCTGGGAAGAGGAGACTTGTTCTTATTTTAAGATCCTTCTAAACTGCTGCCCAACAGGAGAAAAATTGTATATACCTTGGGAAAATCTGGCACTACTTTAATTACAAAAAACATACAGAAAATATCCTGTTCTCCTGCTATTTTAAAATGCTATAAATTGTGTGGCTTCCTGTGATGTCATGTGTGTCATTGTTTAATGTGAGGTAGGGGATGGGAAAGGTAGGTGATGTACTTTCTACACAAATCAACTTCAGAGAAGTTAATGATTTGACCTCCATCCATAGGAAAGGAAGAGATAGGAAAGCTGTGTTTTTCTAATGCTTGGAGAAGTAAGGAAGAATCATAAAGACAGGAAAGGGAAAATACTTTTTAACACATGATCTCATTGTTACTTTTTTCACTGGTAATTTATTAGCCCAGCAAATGTTCTCTATGACAATTAAATAGTGTTTGACCTCACTGTAAAAGGACTGCTAAGTTTAACAGATCAAGCTTAATTCTAGGAGAGCCTAATATTCAGAAAGATTGTTTGACATTAGCTGTGTGGTGAAGTGAGGGGTTTTGTGATGAAGCTTTTTTAAAAATTATTTAATAGCTTTTTCTAGTGACGTATGAGAGTGATTGCGTTAGAGGCAGGGGCGAGTGCACAGCAGAGGGAGTTGCAGCTTCTCGGGTGTCTTGCAACTGAGAACTTCTGTACCACGGCAGATGGTTGTGTTTTGTTTCAGAAAATAACATAAATAGGAACTTAGATTCCTTGTAAAGTTAAGTAGGTTAAAATTTTCACATCTCAACAAACTATTTTTGGGTGACATCTGCCTCAAATGTTTGAGTTCTGTTGGAATCTCAGTGAAGCTGCTCTGAAGCAAGACATGAGGTTAGATTTTTAAAACCTGCTACTGACTCTAATGGTCAGCCTTAATTTGGGGCCGGGGGGGAGGAGAAGGAGGGCTTTCAGTCTGTTCAAGGAAGATTTCTGAGATCAAACTTTCTATGTGTTAATCCCACTAGTGGGGAAAAAAATACCAAGGTTTAATATCTCTAATGGATGCAGGTGCCAGGTCTGATCTGTCCATCAAGTGGGTTCCTGGTGCTCTGAGTCCACATGGCTCACATACATGTATGCTTCTGTGTAAGCAAAGTGCTGGAAGGATGAAGGTGCTCCAGTATTTTGGAAGAAGCTGTTTGTCTTGTTGAGAAGGTGTTGGGGTTTTCTTCAGGTAGTTTGTCATTCAGCCGTTAGATGAAGCAGCTGTCTTCGAAACTCCTTTCTTAATCTGAGTGATGGCTGTATCTGGGTAGACTGGTTGTGGATATGTGCTCCTGTTTCTCTTCTGTGTGCCCACCAGACATTGGGGACAGGACAGAGGGTCTTGGAGAGCAAGCCTGGCTTGCTTTTGCTGTCTTTTTTGTTCTGTCAGCACCTTCCCTTGAAGGTTTTCTATCCTTGCGGGATTCTTCCAGGCCTGTTCATCCATGGAGCTGGGAAATGAGGGTGCTGAAGGGGGACACACGTGGAAGGGAATAACTTTCTTATTTCAATTCTACTTCTTTATGCATGGATCTCCATCTCCCTGCCCTTGCTCCTCCTCTTCCCCCATCACCCAAACATTTCAATCTATAAGACGACTAGCTTTTAATCCTTTGAGTAGCTTGGACTTTGCTATGAGGCATTTCAAGATACAAGCTGAGGCACTGGGAAAAGACATGATTCTTTTATCTTAGTGTACCTGGTATCATGTTCATATTCTCAGTCAAAGAGAGACCTTTGTTTCCCACTGGTGAGGAGGCCATGGGAGTGTGGTGAGACAAGTAGTTTCTGATGTGTGTTTCTCTGACCCCATAGTAGCATGTAGTTGGAGCTCAGTTGCTGCTCTGTTGGTTTTTTTGAACTACATAATTTTGTTTAAATTACGCATTTTGTAAACTGACTTGAAGAGTTAATAACTGGTTTAATAATAACTTGTAAGAACATAGTCCAGGTTAAAAATAAAATTACAGCTGCTTGGGACTAGGTTGAGTTCAAGGCATATTAGTATTGTCTTCAGAAAAAATATCTGTCCTTATTAGCAAGGTTTTGGGTTACAGGCCATTACGTGATTAGCAGGATCGCAAGTGCAGCAAAATGAACTGCACGTCAGTGTTGTAATGCACCTACTTCCCAGCATTTCTGTGTGTGGATAAAACTAAAATGCAGAGTTGTGGTTTGTTCTTGGCTCTCTTTCCCCAGCCCTCTGTGAAAACAAGCTCCCATCTGGCAAACCAGGTAGCTAGCACGATCGCTGTGAATTGAAGCTATGCAGTAAGCGGATATATGGAAAGGAGTTCTTGCTTAGACATGTGTGCCTAGATTTGCCTACCTTGTTTTTAAGACAGATGTGCATTTGCCCTAGGGGAGGAAGAATGTTTTTGGGTTAGTGTTTTTTTTTTCCTGTGTAGTCCTTAAGAACCGAGTCTCTAATGTTGTGGCTTTTCCCTGTTTCTCCGTTTCCAGTCCTTCCTCCGGTGCTGGTTCCAAGGCACAGCGAGTACAATCCTCAGCACAGCCTCTTGGCCCAATTCCGCAACCTGGGACAAAATGAGCCCCACATGCCGCACAATGCTACTTTCCCGGACTCTTTTCAGCAACCCAACAGTCACCCGTTCCCCCACTCTCCCAACAGCAGCTATCCAAACTCGCCTGGAAGCAGCAGTAGCACCTACCCGCATTCTCCAGCCAGCTCAGACCCAGGAAGTCCCTTCCAGATGCCAGGTATGGTAAATGTTTATTCCTTTTCAGAAGGGAAAAGGTGGTTGGAAGTCCCTGGTATGAATTTGTGCTTAATAATACCAGATTATCAATCAACATGTATGTTCAGTAGCAAATTGAGAGATGTAAGGTAATAAAGACTATGGAAGTGCTTTGTCTAGTAATAATATTGAGGGTGTTAATATAGAACGATCACAGAACTGTTTCGATTGGAAAAGACCTTTAAGATTATCAAGTCCAACCATAAGCCCATCATTACCAAGTCCACCACTAAACTATGTCTTTAGCAACATATCTACATGTCCTTTAAATACCTCCAGGGATGGTGACTCAACCGGTCCCCTGGGCAGCCTGGTCCAGTGCTTGTCAACCCTTTTGGGGAAGAAATTTTTCCTCACATCCAATCTAAACCTCCCTTGGCACAACTTGAGGCCGTTTTCCTCTTGTCCTGTCACTTGGTACTTGGGTGAGACCCAAGAAACCAACACCCATCTTGTTACAACGTCTTCCAGGTGGCTGTAAAGAGCAATAAGGTTCCCCCTCAGCCTCCCTTTCTCCAGGATAAACAACCCCAGAGTTCCTTCAGCCACTCCTCACAGGATTTGCTCTCTAGACCCTTCACCAGCTTTGTTGCTCTTTGGATGCACCCCAGCACCTCAGTGCCTTTCCTGTAGTGAGAGTGCTCAGAGAGCAACTGCTCTTACTAGTGAAGACTGAGGCAAAGAAAGCACTAAGTACCTCAGCCTTTTCCTTGTCCTTTGTTACTATGCTTTCTCCCACATCAATAAAGGATGGAGATTCTCCTTAACCTTCCTTTTGTAGCTGATGTATTTATAGAAACACTTTGTATTGCCTTTTAGGGCAGCAGCCTGATTAAGTTCTAGTTGGGGTTTGGCCCTTTTTATCTTGTTCCTCTTGCAAAGACAGTTAAAACATTACAGTAAAACTCTTCTGGGGTGGGGGAGGAATTCAAAGTGATTTGGGAATGAGTTCAATGGTTTAGCCCAGAAAACATAGCACTTAATGCACAAGAAGTGTAACGCTACAGATCATCCTTGCTTAGGAAAGAGGCGATCATAAATTCAGCACAAGACTTCAGTTCTGGAGAAGAAGGATGTTTCTCAAGGGGATCGTGCTACTGCTACTAAAAATAAAATTTCTTCACATCAGGAAACAAATACACTTCAACTGAAAGGCAGTTCCTTAAGATCTTGAGAAGAAATCTTTAGGCTGTTTTACTTCCTGAAGTTAAAGAAGTAACAGCCTTTCGTTGTTGACTAATGTGCCTAGGAAATTCTGTGAAGCTGTCTCTTGGTCTTCACATGCGGAAGTAGTCTGGGACAGATTTCTTCATCTAAGTGCTAGGAGAAGGACTCCATAGAAATCTTACTGATGTTCTGTGTGTGTGTTTTCTTTGGAGGCTGAGGGAGGGCGTATGTAAGCAAAGTGGCAGGCTTGTGAAAATCTGTTTTCTATTATGGGAAATTAACATCCATAGATTTCTGCTGCTGATAGTTGTTCATCTTTAAAATTTGCCTCTTGTAAGTGAAGACTACTGAATTTGCAGGGGCAGGAGGGAAGGAAAGAGTTTGTATTGTCTTTTCATTTTTCAAAATGTGAAAAGTTGCTGGAAAACCAGCTGTCTTTCCTGCCTTCCCCCCCCGCCCGGCCTCTAATATGATTGGTGTGGTTGGGGTGCTTCCAGCAGAGATAAAGGCTTCTCTAACAAGGACTTCCTGAACACTGGCTTGTGGAAGTTCACTTGATCTTTGAGGGGTCTGTTCTGCCTGCGTGCTTGTAAAGACAAGTCAGCAGCTGCATTGAAGAAATCGAATTAGAGAAGAGGTCAAGATACTTATGTCCTTGGTTCTTAGCTCTGGACAGTCGTCTGCCTTGCACTAATGGGGAAAGAGGCTGGCTTTTGGAAAATACAAAAAAAGGAGCAAGGCAGTTATCCAGACATCTTCAAAGCTTTCTAGATACTGACTAACTTGTTGCCTGTGGCTGTACACTCTTGTTCCCCTATCTGCACATCACTTACATCATGCTTGCATGCACATGGACACTTACAACATGAGACTTAAACTCTAGTGCAGACTGCTAAGCTTTTAATGCAGTCCTGTTATCATCTGTTTTCTCTGCTGCTATCTTATCCAACTGAGGGTATCTGAGGAAGGGAATTAGCAGTGTACCTGCCAGCATTCTCAACAGAAGATCTTCTAAAGAATAAGCAGTTAATAGATTTTATTAACTTGTGTTTTCTTTAAGAAGAAAGAATTAAAAAAGGTAAAAAACCCCACTGCCACCCAAACCCCCAAATTTTACACAGCAACATTATGGTTCCTGCCTTGTGCTGATGCTAATTCAGTTTTCAGGGTTTAGGAAGCTGTAGTAGTTCACAATCCATGCCCTCAGTAATGGAAGTAACTGGGATGAGCAGCAGCTGTGTCCACCAGAGATAGTACAGTGGTAATCTAATCTTGGCTTTTGCAGCATAAGCTTGTGGGGGTCAGGCAGGGTTTCTCTCTTGTATGTACCTCTGTGCCATTGGTTTGGAGCACGTCCCCCAGTGCGTTGGGAAATGGTGACATTGGCAGCTTCCTGCAGCTTCTAAGCAGCTGTTTGGGAAGCTGTCCCAGGAGTGGAATAGGTAGCTGGAGAGCAATGCAAGTACCCGACTGTGATGATTCAACCTGGGCTGAAAGCAATGTGTTAGTGAGCATGGTCATTGCACACCTTTTTGTGCTCTGACACCTGCATGGCACTTTCAGCCTGCTAAAAATGTGGACTGGAGACATAGCTGAGCTTTCTTTTGTGGCTTGGTGGCAGGGGGAAGTGACTTGTTTTTATTGTAGTTGTGCTTGATATGCACAGTAATTCTTTGCTTTCCTGATTCAAGGTCTGTGATTGCTTTCTCAGATTTCTGGTGGGTGGAAGTTTATAGCTGAGTCAGGCTGGAAGCATTTCCAGGCTCAAACTGTTTGTGTGGATATGTATATATACTTTAAGGACAGGAAAGGAATCATGTGTATTTGCCTTTTCTATATTTAGCTGATACTCCCCCTCCTGCTTACCTGCCTCCAGAAGATCAGATGACACATGATACCTCCCAGCCAATGGATACCAACATGATGGCACCTGCAATTCCTCCTGATATACACAGAGGAGGTAAAAACACTTCCTTCTTGTCTTCTGCTTTGCTGCTTAAGAGTAAAGAATGTTCCGAACCTAATTTTAATAAGTGAGTTTAAATTTATGGAAATTTTTAGCTGTAGAAAAGGAAAAAAGTAGCCATGTGTTTATTGTTGTAAGGTAATAGTAAATTTAGAAATAAAATTATGATTCTAAATATTTAGCTAGAACAAGATGCTATCACATGACTCTTTAGAAATGTAAAATGTGTGGGGTTTATTACTGTCTTGCGCCCAACAAACTCGGCGACAAAAGTAATTCTGTTCTGTAGCTGGAACCACTAATCACTGAATAGAAACAATTCCCATGATGCTGCACACTAGTGTGTGCAATGCTGAAACTGTACATGTGCAAGGAAAGGAACCTCTCTCATTATTGCATTGATTTATTGCTATGTTGAGCCTACTAAATTGTGGATGGGCATGGTCAAGTACAGCTTTCCCAGCAAAGATGTGATCAAAGGATGGATGCTAATGCTGTCAGTTATGTAAACACCCAGAGACATTTTACCTGGGCATCTGGAATATCTGTGTTTTTCCTCTCAGACAGTGCACGTCATAAAATTGTAGTGTTACATTTTTTTATTGAATTCTCAACTTCAGCCCTTAAAGAGAATCCTTTGCTTATAATAATTTACCCTTCTGGTCATAAGGGTGCTTGGAACAACACACAATACAAAACCACCCATCTTCTCTCCCCATTTTTGTTCCATCTTTGAGTCAAGCAGTGCTAACACTTGGCTTAGAATTCAGAGCTGTCTGCTTGAGGTGTGGTATTGCTACAGACCTTAAAATCTGTATTAAAAAACCCCAACATATTGCTTTATGTGCTGTGACACAGACATCTTTTTACAAATTGCTTTTTAAAGCCTTTGCAGCCAGCCGTGACTGCTGAGTAAAGGATTTAGTGCATTCATCACGTTGTGAGAAATAGCCCCTTTAGAGAACACATAAGCTTACACAGTTGTGGCCCTTGCCAAGAAAGAGCAGCAAGCTGGATGCTGTGCCAGAATGATTATCAAGATCACAAGTGTATGAACAGTTTAACTGGATATCTTTAAATTTCTCTTTTTTGGGGTACTTGTTTTGTTGCTGAGCTCAATGTCTGGTTTCAGGAAGTATATTTGCCCCCTTAGAACAATGTGCATTGCTTTTGTGCTAACCTATTTACTCTGTGTGGAGTGAGTTTGGAATGTGATAACCCCATCTGTAGCATTTCCACTTTTTGCTGATGCAGTACACTCTGTGTGAATGCACAGTTGTTGCTGGCCCAAGTTTTGTATTTTTCATCTTCATCACTCAACCATCTCAAAATAAAGACTGTGTCTAGGAGTACTTTTTTTCTCAGTGCAATGGTTTTCCACCACTGTCCTTTCATCTAAAAATAGAAAAGCCCTTCTGTGTGCCTTCATGTTCTTATTGTTCATATGTGTAAGCTGTTACTGCCCTATTTTTATAACCTGCAGCAGATTTTTTTCTTTTAAAGAAGAGCTTTTACTGTGAACTTACTACAACATTTTTGTTGCAGGCTTTTTAGAAGCATGTTCTTCATGGTGATTTGTTAGTCTTAAGAGATTTGATTTAACAAGCTGCATCCTGTCAATGAAGTTGGGTAATTTCCATTGTTGGCCCATGCTGGGAATAGAGGGACTAAGCGCACCTGCTCTGCATGACTTAAAGCAAATGTAAGGAAGTTAGTACGAAATCTGTGAGGGAGAGATATGATTCATCCTGTAAGAATGGCCAGCTGGCAAGTTTTCTTCCTTAGAGAACTGGGGCAGAGCTTTGATAACTGCTGGCATCTTCATGGGAATTAAAAGTGTAGTAACCTCTTACTAATAAATAAGGACGGATTTGTATTGATTTTATTGGGGGAGGGAGTGTGGGGGGTGTTAGCAGTGCCATGAATGGATAAAAAATGTTAGGGTATCAGGAAAGATCAGAGCCTTTTTACCAGTCTTTCAGGCAAGTTATTGGTCAGCAGCAGACACTCTTGCTCAGAAGTTCTGCACAGTGATGTAGGATGTGGTATCCTGCTTTTGATTATTTGCCATCTTTTGTATCTGCTATGCACTGCTGGTTGGGGGGGGGCACTTTTGGGGTATTTTTGTAAACGTCAGTGGTATGATCTGTGAACAGAGGAAAATATGAATGCTGGTCTTAGTTGGCTGATTTCAGTAATGACTTAGGTCTGGGAGAGGAAACCTCTGGCCAGAGAAACAAGTTTTCCTGTAATACGAGTCTGACTTTCATTTCAGCTCTTGGACCTGTAGTTGGAGCCTTAACCTGCAAAGTTGGTATCTTAGCAGCAAGTCCAACTGCACTAGGCTTAGCAGTCTCCTTCGTTTAAAAATTACCACATAAAGCAACCACATCCCTTCACTAGCCTCCTTTTGTTTGCAGGCAGTTTAATAATTTGTAGCTGTATTTGGCATTTGAAAGAATGTGCAGTGGGTGGAGGTAACTGGAGAAGCCTGTGCTGTTGTTGGACACCCACTGGGAAACTTTTTGGTGAAGACCTTCAGTATCATGTGGAGAAATTGTTCCCCATGCACAGTTGCAAGTGTTTCTAGAACTTGATGGGTGGAAGTCATGAACCAGAAATTTTGGCATTCTGCACAATTCCTCACTTCTGTCAGGAGCTGCTGAGGAGCAGCTTCTTGTTACCTGAGTCTGGAGAACCTTGATGTATTTCTTTGTACCCAGAGTAACAAATGGTCTCTTGTGTAATTGTGTGCTGCTGTTTCTCTCTGCAACTATATAACTTTGCAGTAAGCACAGAGGTGCCTTATTTGGTAACTGAGTAAAATTAAGTGAAGTAGAAGTTTGTTTACTTAAACTGGAAAGAAAGCTGAGCTGTATGATTGCAGTGTTCTCTGCTGTCTGGGCTCACGCCATAGTGTGTTGTAGAAAAGTGACAGGGAAATGTGGGCACTGCTTTGTATGTGCCTGGGAGCTTCCTGCCCTTTTCTGTGGATGTTGTATGCCATCTTCTGACTCTTGTGAGTCATGTACAAGCGAAGCTGAGGTGAAATTACTCTGTTGTATGTGGTTATGAAAAGATTGAGAATAACTAACTGAAGACAGAAGAGCTTTCCTTGAGCTGTAATGGCTTATCCAGCTCATCCTTCAGTGATTCAGTGACTTTCAGCCGAAACCTGCAGGTTTATGAATCTTTGCAGTGCTGCTGGATTGTAACATTTCCCTTGTTGCTGTACAGATGTGCAGGCAGTTGCTTACGAAGAGCCGAAGCACTGGTGCTCCATTGTCTACTATGAGCTGAATAATCGTGTCGGGGAGGCGTTCCACGCTTCTTCCACCAGCGTGCTGGTGGATGGCTTCACTGACCCTTCAAACAACAAGAACAGGTTCTGCCTGGGGCTGCTCTCAAACGTTAACCGCAACTCCACCATTGAGAACACGAGGCGGCATATTGGCAAAGGTGAGGTCTGGGTCTTTGCATCCATTTTTTTTTTGGTGGGGTGGGGGTGTGTGGAGGGTAGCCCTTAGACGTGACAGCCTGGGATACTTGCCTCAATAGCAAGTTGGTCTTTCCAAATAATTGGGACAAGTGCTTGTGCTGGGAATGATTTAATTTTCTGGCTAGGTCTTATAAGCAAAGTATTGTTCTTACCTGGTGTGTAATTACTGGAAGGTTTTACCCTTAATCAATTTTTAATTGTCCAAAGGCTATCATAATCTTAATTAGAATGAGAGCTTAAGGCAATTTGTCTGATGAAATGTCTTGATTTATCTTGATTATTGGTGTATGTGGGAATCAAAATTATAGATCTTGGCACCAAACTTTTGGCTAGCCTTAGTTCCTTTAGCTATCCTAACTTGTCTCTCTTTAGAGAGACAATCTGATAAAAAAGGTTTTCCAAATTACTTTTTCACAGGCTGGTGATTGTTTCAGTGTCGATGTTGTGCTTCTCTTCTATGGCTGTGCCAGTGTCCTACAAAAGAGAAAAGCTACTGGTTTCTGTCTGATTTTGTACACTCCTCTTTTCTGAGAATATAGGTATAATGCAAGTGACAAGCAAAACTGACATTGCCCCCTGCAGTGGGGCATTCCTGCCAAATTTACAGTATTCGTTAACTCTGTGTTTTCTGAGACAGTTGAGAGTTCAGCATGCCTAAGCAGCAGGGTGTATGTTGTAAGTGCCAATTAATGAAGTATCTCCCTTGCCCTTAGAGGAGGAAAGAATTGAAACTGAAGAGGACTGTCAGGTCTTTTGAGCCCTTGGTCTGGAGAGCTTTTCTCTACGTGAAGGACTTGTGCAGCCCTCAGCAGTACACCACACCTGTGCTGTGCCACTCAAGTCCTAATACTTCCTTCTTTTCTTCCCATCCATCTTACCGAGCAGCAGGATATTTATTTAACCCCTCATTTATTTTCGCATTAAAAGTAACCCAGCTGCAAGCAGAGTTCTGCTGAAGCACTTAACTGCATGTGTACCAGAGCAGAGTGTGCAATACACAAGGATGCTGTTGAATAAGTAAACATGTACAACTAATGATGATACAGAACTGTTAGTAGGAGAAGTAAATCCCAAACTTGAAGGCGTAGCCGTAAATATTTTTAAAGATCAAGTAGGAAGGAGTATATATGTATCCATGCAGGTACACGCATAGTCAGCAGCAAAATCTTAGTGACAAAGCATGGTCAGAGCTTTCTGACTTGACTGCAGTTTAGCTTTTAATTTCTGCATTCATTTCTCTGACTTGTGACGTCATTCAGCAGGAAATAATTTTTAAACACAAGGCAGATTTCATGCTTTCTCAAAGCCTTTGGAATTGAGCTGTATTGATAACAGATTTCCTCCCAGGTTCCCTTTATGTCACTCTTGTGGGACTTGCTGCTGTCAGTGGCAGGTGAAGGGAGCAGTCAAGAGAAGGGGAAGGACTAAAATCGCTTGTACCCTCATTTGACAGATGTGTCTGAGGAATAATGAGTCACAGAATCGTTCAGCTTGAAAAACACCTTAAGATTATCAAGTGCAACCCTTAACCTAGCACTGCCAGTTTCACCACTAAGTCATGTCCCTAAGTGCCACGTCTGCACACCTTTTAGATACCTCCAGGGATGGCAACTCAACCACTCCCCCGGGCAGCCTGTTCCAGTGTTTGACAACACTTTCAGTGAAAAAAACCCTTTTCCTACTATCCAATCTAAACCTCCTCTGGTGCAACTTTTAGGCTTTGTAAAGGCAATCTTATTTTCCAGCTTTCTGGTATTAATATGAGATGAAAAAACTCTTGCTACCCAAAATAGCATTCAGGACTCTTCTAGAGAGCCCAGCCTGGGGCTGCATTCCCAATTCTTGTTTTACATAAGTATAACTAGAAAAAGGTTCAAGTGGTCAAGCCATCCTGTGTACTGCATTAAAGGTACTGTGGTGCTTGCTCATTTATTGTTGTTGAATATACAACATGTTAAAACACAGTAATTAGGATTTCCCTTATTTGTACATACAGACCCTCCTCAAATCACCCACTGATGAAGCAGAAAAGTAAAAATCAAGTTTGAGGACAGACAGTTGATGGTCTGATATGAACTTAATGTTTATCTCTTTAAGCAGAAACATATGTCTGCAGAGACAGAGCATGATAACTAAATGCGTGGCTTGAATTTGCCTAACCTAATCCCATCAACCATCTCCTCCTAGGTGTTCATCTCTATTACGTTGGTGGGGAAGTGTATGCTGAATGTCTTAGCGACAGCAGTATCTTTGTACAAAGCCGGAACTGCAACTACCATCATGGGTTCCATCCCACCACGGTGTGCAAAATCCCCAGTGGCTGCAGTTTGAAGATTTTCAACAATCAAGAGTTTGCTCAGCTTTTGGCTCAGTCAGTGAACCATGGCTTTGAGACCGTGTATGAGCTTACGAAGATGTGCACTCTCCGTATGAGTTTTGTAAAGGTATGTGAAAATCTGCTTGAGATTATTTAGTAAGCAAATTATTATAATTATTTTTTTTTCTTCATGTGGTGATTTTGAATGGTCCAGTGTCTCTATCGACCTGTAATAGCTGTCAAATTTTAAGTGTGGAATAAAGTTCATTAATGTTGCATGTGTGGTATTTTTGGAAGCGTTGAACTGGGACTGCAGTGTAAGTTCTTACAGCAGTTGTAAGAGTGTAGATAGCATAATCCTCTAAATCTGTCCTGACCAGCAGCCCCCAAATTAGGACCTGCAGTGATTCTTTAGAATAATATACATACCTTTCTATTCTGGGGAGTATACCTTTCTATTCTGGGAGGGCAGGCAAAGTCAAGATTTGTGATGCAATTGAGTGTCAACATATGTACTGATATGAAAGGGCTGGTCGCATATATGTGAAAAATATACTCCCCAGTGTATACAGTGACAATGTTAATGCACTGAAGTGCTCTTCAGGATAGAAACTTTCAGGTGTGTTAGGGCAGGGGTTCCTAAAATGGGATAGGCTGTTTATAGCTCTGCATCTTGTAGAGCTGTAGAGCAGTGTTGCCTCAACAGTTACTGTCCTTTTTATAGGATGTTGTGCCGCACAGTGTTTAGAGCTGCTGCCACCTGTCTGGGGAGCTGGGTAATCCCTTCCTTTGCGGTTAACACAGAGCAGAGCAAACTGTACCTGCAGATTTCTTGTTTCCAGATCTGCCCCAAAAATGATTTTTGAGTGCTGTTTTAAGTATCTGCTTATATCTTTGGTAATTACTGTAACTACATTGGGTGTGAGCTGAAACAAAATCTGTTTGTCTTGAGACATAGCCTGCTGGGGAATGACCATGCACTCTTTCTCCAAAGAGGAATGTTTCTGGCGTACTGCTCGGTTTATTGTGTACATCCTGCAAAAGATGCTTTGGTTCTTGTCAGACAGATGCCTCACCCCCATTTCTATAATGTCAGTCTATGACCTCATTTTTTAATTTGCTGATCTGCTTGGCAGCATTTCCGCCCAATTCGTTCTATTTTTGGTCTTGGCAGAGAAGACTTGATTATCCCTCTCTTCAGAGGCTTTACTGGGACATCATGCAGCTGGCAGTGATGTACGGGGAAACTTTTCACTGCCACAGGTTATGTCTTGAAGTATTTCCATTCTGAGACATCAAGAGGCAGAAAAATGACACTACCTCCAGGGTTTTTTTAACCTTTAGATTTGTTTGTTGAATGTGATGGTAGTTGGTGTATCAAGGGCGTTATGCTATCCTGCTGATAACTGTTGAAAAGCTAGAGTATTTTGGTGAGAAAGAAGATGAAATATCCTTCTCACATATTTGATATTATAAAATAAGGTGATTTTTTTTTTTTCTTTCCACATTTATGATTCTGCTTCCAGGGTTGGGGAGCTGAATATCATCGCCAAGATGTAACAAGCACTCCGTGCTGGATAGAGATACATCTTCATGGTCCCCTTCAGTGGCTGGATAAAGTACTTACTCAGATGGGCTCTCCTCATAATCCTATTTCTTCAGTGTCTTAAAAGGTCCTGAGCTCCTGTATTTTGGAAACAATTGAGCCTTGCATGTACTTGAAGGATGTATGAGTCAGACACACGTGGTTTTGGGTTTTGGCTTCTTGGTTTTTCCCCCCCGAACTGGCAACAGCTGAATAAGAGCCTTGAAAATACTTGACTTCTGTGACCAACTGTTGGATTCAAGAAAAAAACAACACACCACACCACAGCCAACCAACCCACCCCTTCTATATACTGTTGGTATCAAGAATTTCAGTTTACATTGTAACATAATATTGTAAAGTTGATTTGCAGGGCTTAGTGCAACAGGGACAGCCAAGCCAAAACTGCAATCTGACTGAGTTCCCGAAGGATCTTCCTGTAGCTGGCACTCTGCTGTTTTCCCCTCTGACCCCCTGGGGCTAAGAGACGATGTTGGTGAAGCCTGCAGCTTTCTGCAGGCTCTCTGCAGTACGTTTGAAAACCATTTGTCTAAGTTTATGGTTGCTGTTCTCTTTTAAAGAATTTAAAAAAAAAAAGAAGTCCTAAGGCTTAATCTCAATGACTATGTAATAATCTTTGAAATTGTGTCCTGACCATACTGCTGTAAGAATACTAGGTATGTTTTTTGCTAAATGTATGTACGGTGTATTTGAAAGTTTAGAAAATTAATTAGATTTAGACCAGAGAGGAGTTAGGAATATTTGAATGGGGGGGGTGGGGGGGGGAGGTGGCAGTGGGAAGGGAAAATGACAACTGAACTATAGAATATATTGTAAACATAGCTTGTTAGTTTAAACTGAGATCTGAGTTTTGCTGTGCATTTCATTTTTATAGTGGCTTCATCTTGTTCATTCTGACTCTTTTTGCCTCTTCATTTTCCCCCAAAACAATTGCGCAGTTGGTTAATTTTTACCTGTGAAGAGGACAAAATGATTAATTCCTGCAGTTTAAAGGCTGCAACTCTATGTATTTCAAGACAAAATTGTACAGAATGCTCTTTAAATATTGAGCAGTTTTATACAGTTTATGTAAAAGAAGTAGGCTTTTAATTTTGTAAGAGAATCTTGTTTTGCCAAACCTAGTGACTGTTAATTGCTTGGAGGACTTCCAAATCCCTTTGTGGGGCTATTTCAAACTTCAAAAAATATATATATTTTTAATTTTTACTTTTTTTTTACTGTTTGGTTCATTTTCTTCTCTTTGATCTTTTATATTCATGTAAGCTGCAATACTTTTAGAACCTTTATTCTAAAACTAGTGGGTCCTCTTTACTGGAAGTTTTGAATAAAACCTGTTGTTACTGCTTACATTTGATTAAAACTGTGTCTTGTCCACTTCTTGGTAGACTTATGACAAACCAGATAAAGATACGGTCTCAGAGGAGGAACAACTAGGAATGAAGATACACTGAGCTTAGACATTTATGATTAGTACAGGTTAGTAACCTTACGAAACTCAAGTATGAGATGAGAGGAAGATTTCTTAACCAGGTAAGATTAGAGTGGATGCAGTAAGAGTGAAGTAACCTAGCCACCTAGTTAAATTTCTGTGAGGTTTTAACATACAATATCTGGAGGAGAGAGATTTTGCTGTGGCTGCTCTGTCAGCAGGCTCTTGCTGCTCCTTGCTACAGCTGTAGTGAAGAGCCTCCACACTCCTTTCCCCACACACCTCTGCCTTGGCTCCAGGGAGAGGTGAGGGGAGGACTGTCCCATTGCAGCTGCAGTGTGTGGCAGGTGCTGGAACGATGGAGTTTGAGACTGGGGGCTGTCTGGAGATCTGTACCTGGCTAGAACAGGCCATGCAGTGCCAACAGGAGCATGACAGAAAGCTGAGCAACAGAGATGAATGTGTAATCAGCCAGATGTATGCGTATGTATGTCACTGAATTGAGTAACAGCCCTTTCTGGAGACTGAGGGAATCTTATCTTTTTAAATTAATTCCACTTCTTCCCCTGCTAAGGGAAAAAAATCCATAATGTCAAATTCCCTATTTAGGAGATCTTGTTTAGGGAGTCTTTGTATTTGTTACTTCCAAGAACAGATTCTTTGTAAATTCAGTTTAACATTTATTTTTCATAACAAAACAGTCATAGTGAGGCATCAATAGAAAAAAAGTCTTAAAAATAAGCAAAATTTAAAGATGACCAAAAAGAGAAAGAATGCTGTTTGCTGTTCAGTGACTCTGTTTTTTCCATCTTCAACCCCTGCTATGTTAACTCCCAGCTGTTCCCAACCAGTTTTCTTCCTACTGTTGGAATCAGCACTGAAGTGGTGACTTTTTTTTAAAATCAGTGCTGTAGCCATCCATCATGCAAGTCTAAAAGGTGTTTATTAAGATGCTTTCATACTTGGATGATCCCATGCAAGTTTTGGTAAACTTTAAAATAGCTTTGGAGTAAGAAAAGACAGTTTTGTGCTGTGATTGTTTCTGAATAGTCTTGCAGATTTTGGGCTGTAATGCCTCTCTGTTTTTCCTAAACAGGGATTAAAATCAGAAAATACTAGCTCTGCAGTGTCTCAAGCTTTCAGTGGTCATACATCTGCAGGGTCCCAGTTTTTTTAAGTTCCTTCTGTTGTGAATTTTTCTATGCTGTTGTTACTGTTGAAGTGCAGCATGAATAATATTTTCTTCATCTGTTCTCCAGCTTTCTGTTTGTGGTGAGACATAAGGTGTAAGGAAAAAAGTGTACCTTCATGTGATGGCACAGAGTATCCCAGCTGCGCTTCATTTAATAAGCTGAGAGGATTGGAGTAGCACCTGAGATTAATAGCCAGAAAAATAGGAGGTAGGACTGAAGCTGCCTTGGGGGAGGCAGCTGCTAGCCTGAGGCTCTTGTGAAGACTTTTTTGGACTCTCATGCAGAAGTTTTCTTACTGATTTGCCCCACCCCACTTCAGATAATTGGAGTCAGAAACCTGGCAAAGCACAAGACAGAAGGAAAAGTTTCCTGCTGACCTCTCACAAAACAGAGAATGATGAGAGGTAAAACCTCAGAGAGCCTACAGCACCAGCTCTGTAACCAGGTGAGTCACTCCTGCTTATTTGGTTTAATTTCTCTGTAGCTTTCTAGGTCTAGTTTTCTAACAGCAGAGTTAAACACAGAAGCCAGTACTTGAAAGTGAAAAGTCAGATAGTCCCTGTTTGGAGAAACTGGAAAGGTATGGGTCACTGTTTTAGAAAAAGAATTGAAGAGGAGCAGTGAAGCTGTGGAGGCAAAGTACCTTCCATGGAGCTGAATGTGTGTTGAAATACCTGCTTTGGCTTTTAAGTGCTGGAAAGAAAATAATTCTCCCCAGATAGAGATGACTTTTTAACTGTTTGAAAGTCTCTGGTGAACCTTTACAAGACCTGATGAAAGCTAAAAGAAGTAGTTGTGGTTACTTACGTGGTTTTAGGAAGGGATGGAGAGCAGTAATTCATGTTCTGACTTAACATACCCTGTATCGGAGAATCACAGACCTGACCTGGTGCTCACTAACCTGGTAGTGCTGTCTGGTTTGATAAAGCCACTCCCTTATCAAATCACTTCTCTTGCTACTCTAGGTATGCTTTCACAACTGCCATTGTCTCTTCACACCTCAAAGGATGCACTTCTCTGACTACTGTTATTTGAAGGCAATAAATGAGTGCAGAAATGTCTGAAACATACAGGGCCTTTTCTTGGGGTGCCTATGTCCTTGATTTTTCCTTTGTTTGCCACACTTTAAACCTCTGATTGACATCTTGGAAGTTAGCTGTGTTTCGATGGTCTCTAATTGCTGCTGGTTTCTTCTGTTGAGCACACTGTAGCCTCTTACTCTGCTCTTGAGATTCATAACCATGAACTGGCAGTCACCTTTTTCTGGATAAGTGCCTAAATACACAATGTAACTACCATCACTAGTCAGGGTAGAGCAATCTATTTTTTACATGCATCACCTCACAGTTCATTCTCTTCAAATACATTCTGTGTGGGAAAGAAATGACAATGGCTCTTATTTTACTCTGTCCCTTTCTGTCCTTGACTTAAACAGCTCAGCAGGGAGTGCCATCCTTGTTATCCTTTTGGGGCACGCTCTCTGCTGTTTTCTAAGCCCCCCTACCTGACTCCTAGAGTATAATTTCCTTATTTTGTGATCTTTTTGCAAATAGCTTTTTGTCTGATTCTTTTCTCATGCCTGTTGAACACTGTATGTTTCAGTCAGACAGAGAGCCCTCTACAGCATGATTCCCAAAGGCAGGTAAAGAACTAGGGTTGCTGTAGGCACTGGAACCACCTAGGTGCATGCTTTACAAGCACCACTTTGTCAACCCCTGCTGTCTCAAATGCTTTTTGAAAGAGGAAGGTGAAGTGAGACAGGTTCATGCTTTTTAATTTCACTTGGGATTATTGTTTTAAAGTTTTTCATATTTATTAAGGTTCCCTTCCCTCCTCTTTATGGTAGTGGGTTGCTTCTTTGCATCTAGCAAATGACAGAACTTGTCAGCCAGGATGCTCAGGCTTTCTATTTAGTGGTGGAGCTTCCTGGCTGCTGCCTTCAGCTTCACCTGTGAGCCTGGCACTTGTTCTTGCCATCTTTTTCCCTGCAGGCTCCAGGATAACTAACATTATCCATGGATCATGGTCTGTAGAAAGAAGTTGCTGTACTCTCCACCGCCTTTGGTGACTTGCTCAGAGGGGAAACACCTGCAGGACAGACAGCAGCTGCATGGGCCTGGCTCTTGTTCATGTGGGCTGCTGCTGTGTGCGGGCTGGCTGAAGTGGCCCTTGTTCCCAGGGGCTGCCATGCTCGTGAGGTGCTGTGCCTGTTCTGTGCCACTGCAAGTCACTCAACTGCCGCCGGTTTGTGCACCTTCACGTGCTGTCAGCTGCTGTGGGGGGCTCAGATTTCCCACTGCTGGTCGGTTGCATTGCGGTGGGCTAAACTAACAGGGTGGCTAACAAGGTGGCTCCTGCTCCACTCATCCCAGCTGTGGGAGCAGATGATCTCTTCAGCTGCAGCAGCTACATCTGGCAGGAGGTATATGGTGGATTGGTTTTCGTGATGCAGTTGCACTTGGAGAGACAGCCTCCTGATCAAGCCTGTTGCCAACACAAAAGTAACTTGATTCATAATGTAGACAAATACAGGGATTTGTATATAGAAACAATGTCATGGCAGAAGGTAGTTGAAACTGGATGCAGGCTGGGCCTGAGGAGTCACGACTAGAGGGAAATTAGAGAGATTTGGACTCCAACTTGGGCCAGAGAGGCTTGAAATGAGTGTTCACACTCAAGCCTCTTTTTTTTAGGCAATTTTAAGTGACTTCATTTAACACAAGCTGTGCAAAACTCTTTTTGAAAGAGTCCAGTGCAAGGCCACCAAGATGATTTAGGGAGTGGAACACCTTCCTTATGAGACAAGGCTGAGGGAGCTGGTCCTCTTTAGCTTGGAGGAGAGGAGACTGAAGGGTGACCTTATTCATGTCTATAAATACGTAAAGGGTGAGAGTCAGGAGGGCAGAGCCAGGCTCTTCTCAGTGATTGCCAGCAATAGGACAAGGGGCAATGGGTGCAAGCTGGAGGATAGGAAGTTCCATGTAAATAGAAGGAGAAACATTTCACTGTGAGGGTGACAGAGCACTGGAACAGACTGCCCAGAGAGGTTGTGGAGTCTCCTTATCTGGAGACATTCAAATCTGCCTGGGTCCGGTCCTGTGTGATTTAGTCTGGGTGATCCTGCGCTGACAGGGGGGTTTGGACTAGATGATCTATGGAGGTCCCTTCAACTCCTAATGTTGTGTGATTCTGTGATCCTGTGGCCTTGACATGGGTACAAAGATTGAGCAGATCTGTTGCAGTGAATGATAGGTACTGATCTTAACTGGGTCTGATAAAATGCTTTACAGTTAAAAATGGTATGTGGATACTTGGTGTATGTT
Organism: Zapornia atra; assembly: GCA_013400835.1. Taxonomy (NCBI): domain Eukaryota; kingdom Metazoa; phylum Chordata; class Aves; order Gruiformes; family Rallidae; genus Zapornia; species Zapornia atra. The sequence continues at coordinate 82,380 of VZTU01003398.1, read as the reverse complement.
AACATTATGCATGGCTGATGTGATCAAAGTAGTATCAAATTTTACAAACAGTTTTCAAGTCTGGAATTTCATTTGTTCATCTTTCAGAAATGTAAACATTTTATTCCAATTTTTTCTCTTAAAAATTAGTTTGCAATTTCTCCTTTTCATTCTGCTACTAAGGTATGAGTTGAAATATCTCTAGCATCTCTTCGTGACTGTGCTAGCTCACCCTGTAACGCTCAGAGGAGGCTGCTGTAAGTAAATTTTTAAGAAGTGAGCACCTTCATGTGTTTCAGATTGTAGACAGGACTTAAGATCTCATAGTAGCAACTGAAATCTGTCACTTACAACTCTTATGTTGTAGTATATGTAAAGTGAGCTATAATTGTGTTACAGAAGGGACAGAGTGGTTTTTAGGCAGGTCACTTGCTTAGATATGGTGGAAATGGCACAGTTGTGTTTGTAAAGAATATTCTGATTTTCCTGTTGCAGCTTCTTTCCCCAGTATTCCTGTAACGTGTAAAAACATTCTTTTATATGAAGAAAAATGGTGTCCCTAACTTTCCCTTCCCTTACCCTTCCTTATATGATGACTTTGAATTCCCTGGGTTTCTGTTCCTTAAGGTTTCGGAGTCAAATTTAGTCCAAGCAGGAGAATGTGACTTGGTGTGTGTAATGCTGCACTAAGACATGCTGTTTTCCCAGAGCACTTGGCTCTTGGCACAGGAACAGGGTCTGTCTCATCTCTGAGCCCTTCGCTTCTGCCTTGTGTCTGTAGTTTTGGGTCTGGTAATCCCGAGTGTTCAGATACATAAGTGGAGATTGGAAGATGGCTGCTGTCCCATCAGATAATTGAGCTTGTGGACCAGTGTCCTCAAGTCAAAAGCACCATAGGCCATAGCACTGGCAACAGCACACTTAAAAACTGGCTTTGTTTTGAATGTGACACAGTGCTCTGACTTCCCAACAGACTTTATAAACCTCTCAAACAGGTCTGGATCCCTGTGTGTGTTGGATTTGGTCCACACTGCTTTCTAAAGCAGCACAGAAAGAAGCCACCTTGATCTGCGTGCTCTGAGGAGTTACGGTCTTCTGCCAGGAGAGCAGCTTTGTAAATACTCTTCCACAGTATAGCTTCCAACTGGGGTGCGGGGTTCCTTTGTACCCCTGCTAGTAAGGGTTGGTTTGGCACTAGGGCCAGGGTGTTTTGAGAGCCGCTGTACTACTCCTGGCCTTAGGGAATCGGGTCACAGGAACAACTGCAGCGACAGGGCCCAGTTCTAATGGGGTGAGGTCTCGGGGTAGGAACCAGCTACTTGAGAACTCAGGCATGGCCAAGGCGCTGCCACGCCTAGCGTGGGCAGCTTCCCGGGGTGGGAGCTACGAGCGCGGGGCCGCCCGCCCTGGCTCCCGGCAGCCCCTGGCGCCGCTAGCCCTGGGTTAACCCGTGCTGTGCGCGCTCCGGAGCACCAGAGCCAAACAAAGCGCGCGCACCGGCGGGCGGGCGGACACTCCTCACAGCCGGGCGCGGATGCCGCCTCTGGGCTGGCTTTACGGGCTGGCCCGCAAGGTGCAGCAAGCCGCGCTGCCCCAGGCCGCTCCCTTCCGAGGGCCGCGGCGCTGCTGGCCCTTAGCGAGGCGGACAGCTCGGAGCGGCCCCCTGGCGGGTTTCCCGCGCTGCGCCCAGCGCAACCGGCCAGTGGGAAGGCGGGAGGAAGTGACGGAGCAAGTGACGACGGAAGAGGGGCCCAGTAGCAGCGAGCCGCCGGGTGACCCCTCCCGCCCTCTGGGGAGGCGTGTCCGCCGGGCGGGGCCTCTCGGGCTTCCCCGCACTACACGGGAGGTGCCGGGCCGCGCTAGCGAGGCCCGCCCAGCCCCGCCGGCGGCGCGGGGGAAGGAGCTCAGAGTTCCTCCGCCCCCGCAGGGCACGCCATGGCGGCCAACGAAGACCAGGAGGTGAGCCTCGGGCCCTGCCCGCGTTGGGCGAGGAGGCCGTGAGGCGCCGCTGCCTGAGGGGAAGCGCCGCTGCCTGAGGGGAGCCGGCCCAGGAGATTCTCCCGCAGCGGAGCCTCCGTTCGGGGAGAGGGGCTTTGGGACGGAGGGTACCTTGCCGGTGGGAGCGGGCAGCAAGAACCGGCCACTGGAGCGGTCGGGGAGGAGGGAGACGGGCAGCAGCGGGGCCTGGGTGGGGGGGCCGGGAAAGCGGCGAGGCCGTGAGCAGTTTCGTGTTCGGGATGACACCGGTCACCCCTTCTCTGTCCCTGCTGCAGATGGAACTGGAAGCGCTGCGCTCCATCTACGAGGGAGACGTGTGCTTCAGGGAGCTTAGCCCGGTCTCCTTCCAGTACAGGGTAAGGCAAGGTAAAGAGCTGCGAGTTGCAGCAGTGCGGGCTTCGCCTCGGAGTCACCCTGCTGCGCCGTAGCTGGCGTGTCAGGGGTTTTCTGAAACGCCTGGGTCTCCCCTGCGCAGCAACGGCTGGATGCCTGATAGCGCAGTGCGTGATGCTTAGGAACCTGTTCCCAGCTTGGGTTCATTATCTCTTAGCCAGGCATCCTACTTACGTGCCTGTGTACTGCGTTGCTAGAAGTGTCAAACGGAGTGAGCATGCTCTTAAACTAGCTGGTCACAAGCATCACGTAGGGACGGTTTCACGTATTGAGGACCAGAACCTCCTTTATTGCTCAGCTGCAAGGTTCTAGTCTCTTGTCCAGAGGTAGCTGACATGCTAAAGTGGAAACCCATAAAATGCTTTGGGTGTGTGCACTGGCATGACCTGCTCAGCAGAGACTTACAAGGAGTGCAGAGGCTGAGGTGTGTGATTAGATTCTGGCAGGAAAATTCTTGCCTGCTTTCTGAGATTTAAACACCTGGAAGTTCTTCTGGACATGGACTGAGGCATATACTTGGATGGCCAGAAAACTTCACTGGTGAAAATGTAGACAGAATGGAGACTTATGAAAGTGCTGTATCCCTGTTGTGTGGAGGAGGCATCTGTCACCTTTTGTGACTTGTCAAGTAACTTCAGAATTACATCAGTAACTGTAATGAGATAAGATGATCTAATAATAGCATTTGAATCCTATCCATGTAAGCGCGGGCTTCCCTCATTGATAGGACCATTATTAGTGAAGTTAATTTCCTCGAAAGAGTAAATGCAATGTGCCTGTAAGTCTGCAGTGTGTCATTCTATGTTTTCACTAGCTTTTGCCTTACTGATTTGTATTAGACAAAAAATAACTGTCAGAAGTTAGAACTCGATTTAAATACTGTAAAACTTAGTGTCAGACAAAGGCAGTTGTGCATCTTTCCCATGAGGAGGAATCTGTATTACAAGAAGGCATAAGGCATAGTGCAAGTGGGTGCAGGAGAAGGTAGAAGGTATTAGGATGCCATTTTTCTGAGCCTCCTTTGTCTCCCACGTGTCTCACATCCAAACCACAATTGTTTTGTAATCAAGTAAAGCTACCCAGTTTTTAGGTTGCACTGTCAAGGAGGTGCACAGTCACACAGCTCTCTCTATGGATTTGATCAGTGTGCAGACAAGTGTTGCCCTAAGTGACGAACTCTGTAAACTGTACCCCCAGTTCTTTTCTTGGCAGCAGTGGGAACTTCACTGCTACACTGTAGATGGTGTCTTGATGAATGTTGCAGAGTTATTCAGTATTTATTTGACCTCTATAACAGATGATTCTGAATGTCAGTTAGTCTGTTCTGCTGAAACAGACGCTTGAAAAAGCACCAAGTTTTTTCTGATATACATGATGACTTATGTTATTATTTTAAACTGTGCCTTTTGTAAAATGTTTTGCTTTTTTATCTAGTCTCATTCTACTGACTTCATAAATCTTTTCTTACTCATCCTTTCTTACAGTGAAATAAAATATCTGTAGGGATGAAACATAAATATTGAAGTTCTTCCCTGTTATTTTTGCTGTCTTGTGTCAGTAGGTTAGTGTCTTTGTTTCACTGCCAGCTTGAGGTTTGCTTTCACATTACTGTGCGCTAGGATGTGGTGGTGGTGGGGGGGGAAGAAGGCTTCATCTTTTCTGCTCTCATGTGTAGTTTTAGAATATTTAGCTTGCAGATGCTACAAGTAGATTTAAAAACAAAATCTTTTAAAAAATAGTGCACTTTGAAGGTTTCTGCTGCTTTTTCTAGGCAGAAAACTGCAGGGTAGAGGTTAATATTGAAGCTATCAATGTAGCGCGCTTTTCCTAGATAACAGCTTGATTTTCTAACTGATAACTTCATTAAAGTCGTTACTTAGGGAACTTGGGTAGTCTTAAAGAAGTGAAAGACTTGCATTTTGGCACTGTAATGGTTAATAAGTGGCTGGCAACTGCTGACTCAGGAAGTTTTCCTTTTCCCTTCAGATAGGTGAAAATGGAGATCCCAAAGCGTTCCTGGTAGAAGTTTCTTGGCCAGAAACATATCCACAAACAGCACCAGTCATATCGATGGACGCTTTCTTCAACAACACGATGTAAGTGTTTGACAGCTTCGCTCCCGAGCCTTATCTGTGGGGCCTTTTTGATTGGCAAGCTTTGCTTCATCTGTCTGGATTGTAGATGAGTTTTATGGTTTCTTTTAGATCTTCAGCTATTAAACAAAGTATATTGGATAAGTTAATGGTAGAAGTTGAAGCAAATCTTGGAACTGCTATGACATACACGCTTTTTGAATACGCCAAAGATAATAAAGAGTTATTCATGGAAAACCAGCCTGTTAACACTGTGGTAAGTATATACATTCAGATTTTAATCTCTTGCTTTTAAAACTGAAAAAAAATGGTTATTGCAACAGTAAACACTTCATAGCTCTGTCTTTTAAGTTGTTAATATGTGGTTATACACATTAATGGCTAAACGGTGACACACAGAGTATGCTACCACAGTACTCTGTGGTCTTAATTGTTACATTTAATTGTTATTTTGCTGTTGTACCAAAATGTTTGCAGGCTGCAGTTCTGTCCTGCAAAGTAACATAAAAGTGGAGACTTGGAGCAGAAGCAAAATTAAAGAGCATCTGCTCTGGGGCAAATTGCTGTAACCTTCCTGGGTTGCATTGGATTGTGTAAGTGCACCTTCAGGGTCTTGAATGAGTCAGGCTGGGTCTAGTCGTGGCTTCTGTGTTGTGTAAGGACATACTGGCCATTGTGGTGCTGCAGATTTGCTTTGAGGAAGAAGGAATGGTTTCCATGTTTGAGAAGTCTGAATCCCATCATACTAAATAGCACTCCATGATCAAATATAAGAAGTGTAAGAGGTGCCCTTTGCAACTCTGAAAGGGAATAATTCCAGTCCCCAACATGTTTTTTAAAGCTACAGTCTTGATGATATGTTGATTAAAAGCTGCTGTCTGCTGATAGTGTTGTTTCTTTCTGACAGTCAGGCTGCTTCTGTACCTCGGGTTCAGTATTCACACACAGAGGTGTCTGTAGGATTAATATACAAAACACTAACAACCATTTTTATCTTCCTCAGACTTCAGTAAGCAATAGTATTGCAACTGGAACTCCTGACGTGCCAGCAAGCAAGAAAAAAGATAAAAAGGAGCAATTATCCAAAACCCAGAAGCGAAAGCTAGCCGATAAAACAGGTTTGTTCACTGTAGTATTGTTCTATTTGAGCAGCATGAGAATCAAAATTTTATAGCAGCGAGTCTTGCTAGAGTCAGAATCTGTAGTCATTTGTTGATTAGATTAAATCTGTTGTCTCTCTTTTGCATGTTTCAGATTAATTCTTCTTGCCTAAGATGTTAGTTCAGGGCAAAGCAGCTTTCTATGGAGTAAGGATTTCAAGATGTAATTGGTTTAATTTTATTTTTTTAATTTCTAATTGGTGACCAAAAAATTTTTTAAAAGTACTTGTGGGAGGAGAGCGTTTGGGACTTCTGAAAATTCCCTTTCAAAAAAAGACATGCTTTGTTGATGGGCCCTCATAAATAATTCACGTTACTAAAAATGTGCTTTCTAAAGGAAAGCATTTATTTTGGAACCCAAAGCAGAACGCTTAAATTAGTTTGCATCCTCAAAATAGAGGTGCTTCTGCAGATACTTTATGCTTTCAGTTAAGCAGTAGGCTTTTGATTAAAAAGCATTACAGTATTTCAACTAACACCGCTGACGAGTTTCATGTGTTCAGTTGTAATAATGGTCTGGATAATGCTGCCCTATTGCAGCAGTCTGTCATACCCCATGATAGCAATTCCTGCGTGCATTCTACCTAACCTGTTGTATGATTGACAGATTAAAACAAAGGAAAAGCTGCATTAAATTTTGTTCTTTGACAGAATACATCCTTGCTGGCCAGTTGGAGTTGCCTCCTAAATTAACAGTCAGATGGACTGACTGAGATGTTTTTATTTAAACAGAATTACTTTGAAGAGCAAGATGTGTTTAAGACATTTCTGTCCTTATGGCTTTGTAGTGGAGAAGTTAGGTTTTTGGGTCTTTAGAATGGTGTGTGTTGATTTTAGAGGAAGATAAACATCCCCATAGGTTGTGTGTTGAAAAGAAATCCTTCTTATTCTGCAGATAACAAAGGAGAGCTTCCCCGGGGATGGAACTGGGTGGACGTAATCAAGGTAACAAGACTGTGTTATATGCAGCTATGAAAATACTGTGTATGTCCGTAAGAAATCATTTCTTCTTAGGAGGAATTTTTCTGAGGAAAACTAATCTGATTTTTTTCTTTTGTTTCTTTCTAACTTTGGATTTGACTGATTAATTTCTGTATGCATCCAGCATGTAAGTATTTTCAAGTTATCTTTTTTTTTAACCTTAAAAAGATTCCCAAGAAATAGTAAGAACTGTTGCTCATTTTTGGATTCTAATTTACATAGTTCTCAAATGCTTTCAAATGCTCGGTCCTTCTGAATTTTAGAGTCATGGGGACTTTGATTCTTCTTAGAACTTTGTTGGCTTAGTGGGTTTTTTTATTTATTGAGCAATTTTTAATTGTATTACGATAGAGCTTTGCTAGCCAAGTGCACTGCAAATGTTCTGTCTTCATCTGGCAACAAGATGTAAAATACAGTTCACAGTGCTGCCAGGTTCTAGAGGGCTGTGGGTATGTAAACAGAAGGAGGGAGCTGTCCCAAGTGGGAGCACCTTGCTGGCTCTTACAAGCCTGAGCGTTCTCTGCCACAACCCCTCCACTGTATAATTCTTTTACACTTGCACCCTGAGCATTGATATCTTCTGCCCTCCTGTCTTTGCTGATTCAGTGGAAATCAGTGTAGCTGCTTGACAATTCTGAAAACAAGACTCTTTTATTTCTTGCAACTATAAGTGAATCTTGGTGTAAGATGTAGCACAAGATCGACTTGTTCAATAAGAGCAAGTAAATGATGATGATGGTTTCAGGCAGATCCTTCTGAATTAAAAGTGTCTGTAGATCTCACAGTAGATGAACTGCATTTATTGATTGGAAACTTTGCTTTACTAAAGAAAGAAATAGGAAGTTAATGTCTCTTTTTGTATTGTGTAAATCTCTATACGGAATTCTCGTGGAGATACTTTTTCCATTACTTCATCTTTTTTGTTTTGGAGAGCTGGCTTTCAAAGTCTTCAAATTAAATAGAAACAACACCCTAAGGTTTTTCTGGNGACAGCTGTGACTAACCAGCAGTGCATACTGAACCACATCCTGCTCTCCCCTTCGTCAGCCTGGCACAGCTGGCCTGGAAATCAAGGCTGCTAATATCTGTAGTACCACTGCAACAGGTTGGTTGTAGAGTGGATAGGTAAAGCACAAGCAACTGATGAGTAATTACCATTTGGTGAGTAAAAGAACAGTAGGAAAAATGAGTGGTTGTTTCTTCATGTAGGACCTTTGGTAGAAATGCTAACTTAGGGAGACTGTACTCATCTCATCTGNGTTTTTTTTTTTTAAATCAGCTTTCACATTCAGGAAATAAGCTGATTTAGTGCTTAAGCATAAGCAATGTTTTTTGATGCCTTTCAGTCTCTTGGTACAGTAGCACAGTCTGTATTATTAATTAAATATGTGTGTGTTCTCTGTAAGATGGAGATAATCTTGATCGTTTCCTAATAAATGGAATGGCAGTCTAAACTTTGAATACTTTCTTTTTGTGTCTCTTTTATAGTTAAGCAAAACTGGTTCTAAAGATGATGAATAAAGGACTTTGGTACAAGGAAACTCCACCTTTTAATACAGTGCAATTTTGGGTCACCATCTTTCTCTTAATAACTTTCGTATTTGTTGAAGTATACATTTTATAAAGCTCGATTTTCCTAACTCGCAAACCTAGTCACACAAGTTTATCTAGAGGCCACGTGGTCTTCTTTGGAATAAAAACAACAAACCTGCCTTAAATGAAGGTTAGAACGTGACAAAGGATGTAGAGAGCCAACGTGGTGAAGTGAATAATGCTATATGCAGTGTTTCTTAATTTATCTTTTACTCTGTAGTAAAATCCTGTTATAGTGAACCCAGTGGTACTGTAAACATTTCCTGATGTTTTTATTCCAACTGAAGAAAAAAGCACTACAACAGTGATTGGTCACTTGACAGCATCATTGATCAAAATAAATTATTCCGTGGAAACAAGGCCTTTGTCATTTGTCTATCTAATATGACTGTAGGAGGAGAACATACCAATTGTTACATTGCAGTACAGAACTAGAGCTTGTGGTCCCGCTTTCACCGGTTACTGGCTGAAATACTACATTCTGGCTGAAGCAAGGCAAAACTATTCTAGTCTGCTCCAAAAAAAAAGCGGTTGTGGCGGGAGCGTGGTGTCTCTCTTCTCCGCGGTACCCGTCTGTTAGTCTTTCTCCAGTGCGCATCTTTGCAGCAGGTCGGATGTCTGAGGGGAGAGAAAAGTGCTTTCTTGCACGCAGCTCGGTGAGCGCTGGGATTTTGTAGCTGGCTCATTGGAGAAACGGGCATCCCTTGGAGGGGTGTGCTGCCTGAGAGGTGGGATGGTGGGAAGAAGTCAGCATGCTGCCAAGTGTGTCAGGAGGACTTCTCCTTTTTTCCTCATCTGCTCTCTTGCTTTGGGAAGAGAAGTCATCTTTACTATATGAACGGTTACCGAATACAAGATGCCTTAATGTCCTTTATAATTTTTGTTTGTTTTGAGATGAACTTTAATAAATGCCTATTTATCTGCTGTGGTATGTGTTTATTTTTTGTGTTTAAATTACGTATTGCCAGCTGCACTTCTAGGGCCCAGTTTGAATTTGCAAAGGATTTTCTGTTGCGGAGGATTTCCTATTGCAAAGGAAGCATTCTTAGACATTGGTGGAAGAATTATGTTTCCCCCCCTTTTCTGTCCACACTCTTCAGGGTAGCAGTGTTTGTTACAATCACAAGTGTCAGTCATCCTGCTAGGAGTCATAGGAGAATATCCCTTACATGCAGCAAGTCCAGTTTGCCTTTGAAAGAATGCACTCTGCCACTCGTGCTAGGTACAGCATTTGGTGAGAGGGATGTTGGAGACATGGGACGGATGCTGTGATCAGCAGTGCTAAGATAGGAGCCTGTGTAGCCAGGACAGGGTCATTCATGGTTGTCATGAAGGGACTTCAGTTGATGGAGTGGAAGTGTTTATGCTACTGCCTATGTCAGGAGAGCATATATACAGCATGTGTTTAGTACAGATCTCTAATTCTTTAAATACGTTGCAAAATTACTGCTTGACTTCAGAAATATAAAGGAAAAAAGTTATATGAAATGTAGCTGCAGGTGAAGAAAAAAAAATTAATTTGTTCTGTGCTTTCCACTCTTCTGAAGAGACTGGAGTTCCAAAAGAAATACGATCTGTACTGCTGTCATCCAACAGGAAGCTCTAATTTTTACTGAAATGCTTGAGTTACAGTCAGCAAATATATGTGCTTCCTCAAAAAGGAAAATAATGCTAATTCTTACCAAATTCTTGATTTCAGAAAGTCATGATTGGTTTTTGGACTTGGCTCACGTTTAGTAAAAGCTAGTAAAGTGCACAGCGTAGTATGCCCCCTTGAGACGATGAGGCAAGAGACGATGCCCCCTTGCCTCTGACACAAACCCAGTGCTCATGGCTGCAGTCTGAGCAAGAGTGTGTGGCAGGGAGTAACGCTGCAGGGAGAAGTGGCTCTGTGATCATGTGATAGGGAGAGCATTTAGCTTTTGTCTCTGCCAGCATCAGAATGGGCAGAACTGCTTCTGTTCGCCAGCTCTCCAAGGGGTATTGACTTGTCATTGCCTGTGTATAAATCAAGTTGCCATGACAATTTATCTGGATAGGTTAGGGATGGTGGGGGAATGACAAAGAAGACCCACGTCTCTTGCTTTTATAGTGTTACTGTGTGTCACAGTAAACTTGTTAACCTTGTGAAATGCCTGATTTTTCAGCTGTGGCCAACGTATCTTGTGAAGATAGCCAAGCAATCTCCTCTGGTGCAGTTAGTGAGCATGTGTGTGTTTGGAGGCCTAATTCCAAGGGAAATATTTGCTATTGGCAATCTTTTTGTCAGTTCTTTGCTTCTTTGTAGATTTTGAAAGGTAATTTGTAGTGTTTTCTTACACGACTTGATGGTTGAAATGCAGTGATTTCAAGGACAAAGGTACTTGGTATTAAGGTGAGGCCTGAGCACTGGGAACTGAGGGGAGGGAAAACCGTAATGATTCTTGCCAAGAGAGGCGCGCAACTGTAAACAGATCACAACTGCTGAGGGAATCTGAAACACTGTTGAAAAATTTGAAACACTGTTGAAAAATGTACCACTATCACCACCCCCTCTTTACTTAAAACACCCTGGCTAACCACTTGGAAATCTCCTCTGCTCAAGCATAGCTTCCTTTTTCAAATTTGTCCCAGAATCTTTCCTGAAGGAGAAGTTTGGTGCAGCAAATTGAAGTGGCAGTGCCAATGTCGAAATGAAGTTTAGGGGTTTTAACTGAAATTTAACTTAAAATATTTTTTTTCTCTTCTGTCTTTTAGTACATACTTGAATTGGCTAATATTCACCTTTGAAAGGTAAATAATTCTAAGCTACGCTCTTTTTTTTTCTGTTTCAAATCTTTTCTCAGCAGGCTATCGTTTTGCGGAAGGTTTGTTTGCTTTTAAGGAGGCAGGAAGTCTTTTTCCCCTCCCCATCAGTCCTTATTGTGCCCTGGAGCACATCGCGAGGCAGCACAGTTTCCAGGCTCAACCTACAGGAGTTGCTAGCATGGGATGGATACGGTTTTTGCTCTGAAGTGGTTTGGTGCCCATGAAAGAGAGAATTCTTCTTTAAAATCTTTCCAATTCTTTCTGTTGTTGGGGTTTTTTTTCTGTATATATAATATATATATATTATATATATANGTTCAGTGACAGCTGTGACTAACCAGCAGTGCATACTGAACCACATCCTGCTCTCCCCTTCGTCAGCCTGGCACAGCTGGCCTGGAAATCAAGGCTGCTAATATCTGTAGTACCACTGCAACAGGTTGGTTGTAGAGTGGATAGGTAAAGCACAAGCAACTGATGAGTAATTACCATTTGGTGAGTAAAAGAACAGTAGGAAAAATGAGTGGTTGTTTCTTCATGTAGGACCTTTGGTAGAAATGCTAACTTAGGGAGACTGTACTCATCTCATCTGAGGCAATACAAGTGGTTTGGGGGTTATACTGTGAACTTTGCGCGCTGAAAATCATTGAACTGAAATAGTTCCCCCTTGGAAATGGTATCCTTCAGCTACACTTTGTGGCTTATAGCACAGCACCCTAAGCACTTGCAGTCAACAGCAGGATGAAGGGAGGAGGACATGTTCGTTCAAGAGAAAATATCACAAGTATGAGAATTCCATTCAGGGGAAAAACATCCTTGCACGCAAAACTAGAAGAGGATAGGGGATGTCTTCATTGCTGCAGGACAGTAGAATAAAACAAAAGCTAAACTTGTGGCTGCAGAGCTCTGTGTTCTGGCATTAGGTTGGGTTATGGTAAAGAGAATGGTAGGTTTTCTTTCTGTCGTTGTCACATATTCTTTCACCAACATGGATTTGGCTTCATCTCAGAATGGGGCTGCTCTCCAGTTGCGAAAAAGAATTTCAGACTTATGCTTCCTGTTAGGTTCACACTGGGAAATGATGTTAGAATATTGGCTGTGGGTGAAAGAAAGAATTTTCTTTTCTCTCTCCTTCGCTCAGAACAAAGTGAGAAGCGACTCCAAATGACTGAATTACACAAGACATGGGAGAAACTATACCTAGACCCCAGTGTCCTATGTCAGACTGAAAGTTTGTCTAGTTTAAAGTTTGACATAGCTGTCCCTTGCTGCTGTGTCTGAGCATTTGTGCTTGTGGTTCCCACAGAAGTATGTGCTGCAAGTACTCCTGTGTAGGGCAGAAATCTGAAAACCCTTACTGTGATTGCCTCTTGCAAGTTGCTTGTGTTGTGAGATGGGAGAAGGTCACAGCAATGAGAAAGCCAAACTGTAACTGCGCAGCCTTAGTGGAGAGGAATGGGGTTGTGTGGGTGTCTCTGAGGGCACAATTTCTTTTGCAATATCTTTATTCCTGGTAATGATAAGTGAAAGTCAGGTTAGGATGAGTTTGGAAGATACTGTTCAAGAAAATATAATCTCTTCCTTCTCAAGCAATTACCTGTTGTAGTGTCACTGAGAGGCAATAAAAGATAACATAGTTTGTCTGGGGTCACTCTTCAGAGCAGGATCTTACTCTAATTCAAGTAAGTGTCTCTGTCAGTAATGCATTTTACGATTTCCTGCAGGAAATACAAACCTGAAGAGAACATTACTATCTAAAGAGCTCCTGTCTCTGCCATAAGGAGCCATTTGTTCTCCACTTACGAGGAAAACTATGGTTTGCTTGACCTTGGAGAGAGACGTTTTATTATAGTACAGGGAAAATGTAGAAGCCCATTGATAAAAAGTACGTAGCATCTGTAGATGGTTAATAAATTTTCACAGCATTATCAGTTTTATATTTTTCTCTGAAAATCAGCACTAGAATATTACCAGACTTCAGTTAATTGGTATACAGCATGATTATGATTTTTTTCCCCTTGTGCCATATGTCTTCAGATGATAAAAGTACAGGATGTAGTATAGAAATTTATTTCCTAGATTAAAATAGTGCTAAATCCACACAAAGGAAGGAAATCTATCTTACTCAGAAGTAAGGATGTGCCAGAAATAAAGCTGCCTATGTGAAGTTTATATGAAAAAAAAAAAAACCTACATAGGAAAAATTTCATTCTGTCACTACATGTTTTTTGGGTTCTGGTTGGTTGGGTTTTCCCCTGGTAGTGTCCAAGCAATGCTTAGTGCTTTGCTTCCTAGTGTGCCCGTCAGCAGGAAGGCAGTACAAACCCCTGAGTTTTAGCACGCTCCTAAATCTGAACTGGGAAGAAAGATTTCACTTTGTAGTGAAATAAAGTAGTAAGTAGTAAAGAAGTAAATAAAGTAACAGAACTGTTCACTGGAACAAAGTGACATTTGAAATGAGATGGCCGGGTATAGACGCAAATTTGCTTTATTAAAAACTGACTGGACCTGAGTGGCTTTAGTGCCTGTTTCAGAGTCTGTCTCCATGCTGCGGATCTGTGACAGGTAAATGCTTATGGATGCTTTTAGGTTGACTATATAGCTGCAGTCCATTATTAATTAAGCATTGCTTTCAATAAATTTGTGTCAGAGTCAATTCTAACGTATTGTTAATGAGCTGTAGTTCCATCCCTTTTCATTTGATGGAAGGAGAGGAGATGCTCTTTCTCTGGGATGAAAGAAGTCTGCAGGTGTGCTGTCAACAAAGGCTGTCTGGACTTGGTTAACAGGCATCACAGTCTGAAAGACCTAGGTGAAGTTCTTAACAAGATAATGGTGGTAGCTTATGTGAATGTGGATTAGAGGTATAATTGGAAGAGTGAAACTAACTGAAATAATGCAAAAGCACAATGACATTATGTGTCACGTCTCTTGGGGAATCAAAAGAGGCAGTCCTGGCTGAGGAAGCCGTGCAGGCGGGTGGTCATCAGGCAGGTGTTACTCAACGCTTTTTGGGAACTGGCAAATCATCAAAAGAAAACATAACTGGAATTCACTGTAGCAGAGAATCCGACTCAAACATTTCAGATGAGCAGCATCTGTTTAATGTGTCATCTTCATTCCTCAAGCATAAACCTGCTGTAGAACATGACAAAGCACTGCAGCTTCTTAACCAGCAATAGGAGGCAGGCTGATAATTTTGTGTCAAGTATTTGCAAACCGCAGCCTGCCAGGTTAGCACTGACCTCCTCCTTCTGTTCAGAAGTTGTTTGGCAAAGGAATAAACTCAGTTTTCCTTCCAATCCATGAAGGAGATGAATTTGTTCTTCATTAGTCTGAAAGTCATTCACTTTTTTAATCACTGGAAGTTTTATTGCTAAGCCCTTGCATGAAAGAAATGCCAAGACTGGAGAATTTCCTTCAACATTATACCCCACAAATTAACAATATCTTTATTTAAATGAGCAGCAGTGCTTTTCTCATTAGAGTATGAAGTGCAGCATCATAAGTTATCATTTGAAGAAAAAATCCCCCTGAATCTTTCTTAATGATGCTGGTAACACTGTCACCAGCTAAGCATGTGAGGTTTTGTCTCCGCGTTAGAGGCGGCATAACAGGCCTGGTTGAGATAAGGGAATAAGATTCAAACCTGTATCTGTCCATCTGCCAAACCATGCAGTGCTTTGATAGGCTAGACCTATCTGAATTAACAATGTCCTTTAATCATGTTTTATCATTAGAGCAGCTTCTTAATTTTCCAGAATGTTCTCACAGCTCGTCCTTCACTCATCTTCACAGCATGTTTTGCAGGGATATTTTCAGGAGTGATCCTGCACACAGGCAGCAAGCAAAGAGCAAGTGGTGGAGCACTTTCCAGAAACTACACAAGAGATTTCCAGGGTATGCTCCATTTACCCTCAGGGAGGAAGAAACCCAGAATGAAAAGAAGGGCACTCAGCTGAGGTGATCAATAATGCATTCATTCCTGAACGATGGGAGAAAGGTGGTTTTCAATGATAAAAGAAGCTAAAGAAGGTAGAGACGTCATCAGTTTTGGCACTCCTTGGAGTCTTGTGACAGGACAAGCAGTGCTTAAGTGAGTATGTTAATGCTGTAATAAATAAATAAAATAGAACCTCAGATGTTACTTCTCAATAGCCACAAAGGCCTTTTCCTGTTCAGTGTACTGTTTAGTCCATGTAAACATATGTAACTCCTTTTACAATCTGCAGGCGACTCTAGTTCCTCTGAGAAGCAAAAAAGCCTGGAGTTTGGCCAAACAAAATAAAACCCATGCTGTGAAATCCTGTTTAACTGCAGAGAAAAAAAATGACTACTGCAGAATAACAGCAAAACCACACATTTTCATGGATTTTTTTTCTACCAACAGATCTCTTCTGTTTTTTAATACAAAGGAGAAAGGAAAATCAAAAGTTTTCACTGAGATTCAAAGTGTTTGTGCATCAGAGCTAAGGCAGGAATTTAGTATGGTTTTCTACCACCCTCTCCACAGTATGGTGCCCATAGTGCTCAGATGAACAGCTAAAGCATTTAGAGAGATCATAAAGATATCAGCCTTAAATCAAATAAAGATAGTTGCTCCTTCTGAGCTATATTTGGGTTTATTTTTATATTTGAAGACAACCCCTGTTGGCTACTGGTTAGTGTGATTTAGATCAATTTAGTTCTTAATCAGTCCTTGTGGCAATTTTGCTGCTAATTCAAGTACTTGGTTGATGTTCTTGGCCTGCCCTCTACTTTGTTGATACCTTTTCCTAATGTTTTGTAAGTAAACTCAGATTCTTATGCCAGAGCCATGCTTGGTCACAGATTATTAATGCTGTTCCACAAAAAGAACAAATCTTTGAGTTTAGTACTTAGAATGACACAGGTCTTTTCTGCAATAAATCCATAATCATGTCGTGATACAGAAATTTCCACACTCAGTTCCACTCTTTCACAGTAGTATTCTTGTGTAAATTTTTTCTATCACCTAACACATTTTCCATTATATTACCCTGACTCAGACCAATTAATTGCATTCCAATCAATAATTTGGTTTATCAGAATTTGTTAGAAGTTTTCATTGGTTTATGGAAGGGTCTAGTGTTGCTGCAAGCATGCCAAAACCTTTATTGCCATCTTCATTTATGCTATCTTTCCAACGTAATCTTTTCTTAAATTATCTTGATGGTAACTTTGAAAAAATGGAGTTAAGAATCAGAACATCTTTTCTCTCCCAAGTCTTGTGGCAAAGAGTTGATCAAGGATTCAAGATTTAGGGCTGTCCAGAAGATCACTGTTCCACCAAGAGGAAGACCTGCGACTTAGAATACAAGCTGTCAAGCAAACAGCCTTCAAACTGTTTTGACATCCTCCTTGTGAAAACAGAAGTTAATGAAAGGAAGTGTGAAGCACTTCAGAGCATCACAGAAAGCATCCATGCACAGGTATGCCTCTAATCGCTTTCCTTCTAATCACCTCTGCTGGGGGTTTCTTTTCATCATGTTCTAGATATTTAAACAGGGAAAATGGTCTTGAGATGAATAAAGCAGCATGCTGCTTACCTGGTGAGAACATTGTTCACAACATATTTTAATTTCATTGATAGATGAACTGAAGAATACTTAGAAAATCATATTGGTAGATTTGGGGAAAAGTCAACCCTTCAATTAAATTTTGCCTTTCCTGTTAGTTTGTATATTTTCCTTTGTCTCCATGTCACACTTAATACGAACGTATAAGAAATTTTTGTTGTTGGCAACTCTACAAATCGATTGGGTTGTACACTAAGTGTCATCTTGGAGACATTGACCCATGTCTCTGAATGTGCCTGGGTTCACTAGGGCAGCTGAAGGTAATGGCATAGTTTGTACTTACAGAAGGCCTGTGTCTGCAATTTTGTGAAGAATCTGTAGAAGGGGCAGCTGGTTTTGGAGCATAGTTTGCATATTAGGTAACTTTCATGAGCACTTCCAATGCCATTATGAAATAATGAAGTAATTAATAATTAATAATAATTATGAAATAATGGTGTTCGGGTTTGCTGTTCACAGGTCAGGAAGTTCTTTGCTTACTTGTAAGACTGCCGTTACTTTTGTAAATAAAGGAAAAGGAGAAGGCGTTCAGCAAAGGCTTCCTGTCTTCCTGTTTGCCTAGAATGATCAGTTCCAAGTTTTCTTCCCCAGAAATATTACACATCAGAAGGAAAAGGGAAGTGTTTACCATGGGGATGGGGAAACTCTGGTGCATGTTCAGCAGGGTCAGGCTCTGTGACTTCAGCAGCAAGCTGCCATTTATTCAATGTTCCTTGGCACAAAGCTAAGTAGGAAGTGGTGTGTTGGAGAAAACATGGAATATCTCACCTGCCTGTAAAAACCAATGAGGTTTTTCCCTTTTAAGAGTAACTGTTTGCTTGGTTTTTCTTACCTTTTTTTTTTCCTTCCCAAAAATAGGTCCAAAGTATACGCGTGATTCAATAATAAACTGTTAAGGGGGTCCTCCCCATAATTCTAAAAAGGGACACCATATTCAGTACAGCAGGAGGAAAGACAGACCCTCCAAAGTTGTAATGGGTCTGATGTAGGATTTCTTGATTCAACATCTCACCATACCACATGGTCTAGAGCTTGGGATTTGAACACTAAGGATTCAAACTAAGGGCTTTGTGTGCTGCTTCACTGTACTGTCACCGTTCATCCTCTCTCACCCCATCTTGTTTCCGTCTTTCAAGGAAAAAACAAAACACTTTCCCTCTCTCAAATATACCTCATCTCAAACATATCTAGAGAGTGTCTATATACACAAATACATCAGTACCTGAGAAGAGTCGGGCCACGTGAGGAGGAGTGGTCTTTCTGCAGATGAATGCCAGAAGTCTTTTAAATACCACTGACTATAGAATGGTCATTCTATGATTATTTAGATAATCAAGTCCAACTATCACCCTAACCCTATCTACAGTTTTCTTTCGGAATGAAAGTCGTGATGGTAAATACATGCCCATCCTTAGTTACCATAGAAAAACTTGTGTGGGTCATCTAGTTCCAACCCGCTGCCATGGGCAGACACACCCTTCACTAGACCGGGGTGTCCAAAGCCCCATCTAGCTTGGCCTGGAACACTGACAGGGAGGGGGCAGCCACAGCTTCTCTAGGCAGCCGGTGCCAGCACCTCACCACACTCATTGTAAAAAATGTCTTCCTTATAGCTAGTCTAAATGTACTTTGGTTATGTTTAAAACTATTACCACTTCTCCTGTTGCAACAAGATGTGCTAACTACTTTCTCCTCATCTTTCTTATGGGCCACCTTCAGCTACTGGAAGGCTGCAGTGAGGTCATCTTGGAGCCGCCTTCTCTCCAGGCTGAACAGCTCCAACTTTCTCAGCCTGTCTTCATAGGAGAGGTGCTTCAGCCTTCTGAGCATCTTCATGGCCCTCCTCTGGACTTGCTTTAACAGGTCCATGCCTGTCTCATACAGCTGAATGCATTACTCCAGGTGGGGTCTCACCAGAGCTGAGTAGAGGGGACCTCTTCTCCTTCCTGGACCTGCTGGTCATGCTGCTTTTGATGCAGCCCAGGATATAGTTGGTCTTCTGGGCTGTGAGCACATATTGGCTCATGGACAGCTTTTTATCCACTAAGTTGTCTTTAAATATGATGTAACTCTGTAAGTAATTTAATTAATAGACTATATAGGTGTTTAAGTTGGTATTTTTTAGGCACAGGACCAACTTGGTCCACTGAAGACTATGAACTCATGACAGTTCTTACCCCAAATGTTATCATGCTCAATTACTGTTTTCTGATGGAAACATTATTATTTTCCCAACAAAACAACTGTCTGTATGTGTTTCAGATCAACAGGTAAGCTTCTGAAAGGAAAAAATAATTACCACAGGGCTGCAAGAGTTACAATTTGATTTATTGGTGTCACTTATGAGAGCAGAAATGTCCAGTTGGTCCTAAGCCTCTGCTGTCAGCCTGGTGATGTTTGAAAAATTCCCATGCGTTTTTCTGAGGTAACCAAGATTTCAGTACTGTCTTGTAGTGCTTATTTGAATATTAATTATCACAAATTGCCATAATCATAATCCATGTGTTTGGGGTACTGCAATATAGTGTGCACATCGTTCTTGTGGGAGGACTTGGATTTGTGCTCAGGACCGTAACAATTACAAAGCATGCTTTGATTTTCTGTTTCAGCTGGTAAATGTGTGGACATGTATGGCTTGTGGGTAAGAGATCACGGATTAAAAAACATATTTTTTTCACTGTAACTAAACTTCTAGAAAGTAAGGAGTCTTTGGGGTGTAAGATTTGTGGAGTAGGGGATATTTCCTGAATCCTGCAAACAAAATGTTTTTGAGAAACTTCAGGCCTCAAAGTATCAGTCAAGAACAAATACCTGAACCTTGCATCATCTTCATTTCACGACGATTTGCAGCTTAAAGCTCTGATCTCACGGTCATTATTCTGCTGGTGTATTTCTGTACATTTAAGGTGCAACCTGCATGCTTTGTTTCGCGGGGGTTACCTTTAACCAGGAGACGCTGTTCTCTGCAGTGTGCATTACCCACCAGAGGGAGCTGAAGCCAAGAATTGTCAGGTTTTAATACAATGTTTAGGTTGGAAAGACGAGTAAGCTCATTGAGTCCAACCATTAGCCTAGCACTGCCAAGTTCACCACTAAACCATGTCCCTAAGCACATCTGCACATCTTTTAAATGCCTCAATGGATGGTGACTCAACCACTCCCCCGGGCAGCCTGGTCCAGTGCTTGACAACCCTTTCAGTGAAGAAATTTTTCCTAATATCCAATGCAAACCTCCCCTGGCACAACTTGAGTTGACCTTTCTATTCCCAGGTAGTTCCTTCTTCTGTGTTTCACAGGGCTTGGATTTCAGCATCTGTCCTCCAGTTAGCCTGGCAGCAGATGAGGACCAGGTGGTAGGAGATCAGTGTGCAGGGAGGTGCAAAGTTCTGACCTCTTCTGAGAACCATCACTTCAGGGTCCGAGCAAAGCAAAAGCTTGTGATGCACATGTCATCATTCTTTGGATTTTATGTATGCCATTCTTTGTAACATAAGTAAGGACACAAAAAAAGGGTAAAAGAGAAAGGACTTTGAGAGTAAACCAGCTATCCCTGAGAAAACCAGGCCAGGCAGAAGCAAGGCTGAATATGTTATCTGTGCCTCTAAGAAGGAATCTTTAAAAATTCCTGACTACAAACAGACTGGAGGATATTTCTGCTATATATTAAACTGACCATTTATTTATCAAGAAGCAGATTGGCTGAATAGGGATAGAAGGTGTAGCTCATGCATATTATGTGTTTACAATTTGTTCAGCACAGAAATACATGCTATGGGTCTGTAGTTTTTATTTTGATTGAGAATTTTGGAACTAAACGTTTAAGTGTTTCCAAACTTATATATCTTTTTTTTTTCTTTTTTCCTTAAAAATCATAGTATTTTGATGTATCCCAGTTCATGATACTACACTGAAGAATGTTTGTTTTTTTTTTTACTCAGGCAATTTTTTATCCAGTTCAACTGCAGTAGTTTCTGGAATGTATATTGATAAAAGCTTGTTAAAATTCAAGTGATTTTTAAGTTATATCATTATGTTTTTGTTATTACATGTAAAAAACCCAGGCCTCAAAAATTATTTAAAAATAAGACTTAGAGCTTTGTTGAACAGGATAGGAGTCTGACAAATCCCATAAAAAGCAATTACCAAAAAATAATTCTTGAGAATCTTGATATAGTTGCTTTATTTATTAATAAACACAAGGGACTAGCACAAGTATCTCCTTGCCTTGGGTGTGCCAATATTGACATGGGCAATGAAGAAGGAATGTTTTGGGGGTTTTTTATAGTAACTGATTGGTCAAGGTGAGAGGGGTTTTATTATTGTATTGTTTTTCTTTCTGTTCATTAAGTTGTCAGATCAATTTATATTTCATCAACTTTTAATAAAAATCTTCCTTTGACTTGGAGGACAAAAGGAGCGCTGGTTCCTGTGGACAAATTACCTTCTTTCCACATGTTTCCTTCTGCATTTGGGATAAGTCATCCACAGAGAAATAAGATGTAGAGGCATGGATATTAACAGCTGAAGGGTGGTAAGGAACAGCTTCTTATACCATTTCTGAGTTGTAGCTGACCATATGAACATAAATAATCTTTAGGAATAGATGGAGTTGACTTCTTTGTACTACAGGAGGTAGGAAACCTCACAGAGTTAATTGTGGGTGAGCAATCATACACGGTCCTTATTGCCTCTAAGCTGCTTGCTACTTGCTCAAGTCATCTGTAATTTTCAGTGCTGAGGCATCCTTTGACTTCTGCAAGACCATTAGTCTGGTCATCAGAACCATGGCTGACAGGAGGCGTTGAAACTTCCCTCAGTAATAGTCAAATTTCCCTTCTACACCTCCATGTGTAGGTGAACAGTTAGCTGCTTAGACCTGCTAACAAAAATGGTAACAGTCACATCAGATAACCTCAATTTCAGCTCAGGTTTCTGTTCCTTGACAGTGTTTTGTCAAGTCCTTCAAAGGAAGGCACATGACAGTTTTATATCAAATTGCTGTCTGATGGGCTTCTCTTTATGGCTTCCTCAGAAGTTGCATTACATGCTAGAGCATGAGGTTTTAAGTGATTGTTTTTTTTAATGTCTGGATCCTAGCTAACTTAGGAAGGGCTCATTATCCCCATTTCAGCGTTTCGGAGAGGAAGACTTCCTGTGTTTCTTTTGCTGTCATTTTAGTTAAATAATGGCATAACCTGTCAGGGTTTTTAATAGGCATTTTTCAACATTTCAGTGGGAATTAGTCTGTCAAATGCAGTAAATAAAAAGAGAAGTGTAAAAATTTCAAAAAGATTAGCAGGAGACTCATAAATTTAAAACACGAACTAAACCTTAAATTATGCAGCTTACAATTGTACCTCCTCAGCAGTGGCTGTTAGGTAAATTAGAGTGCTGTGGGACACTTTGAAAGTGCACTTTAGGATTTTCTTAAAGAAAATAGAAAATCTTATGACTTTTTTGGAAGAGGAGATAGGTTATCATTCCTTTCAGATGCAGTTTACTAGCTATAACTTGACCCTTCTCTTTTTTCTTTTTTTTTTTTTTTAGTTTTCTTGGATTACTTTTTACACTCCTAATTATTTCTGACAGCTTTTTTCTTCCATCTCTAAACTTCATTCCTGCTGTCGTTTCAATCTTTGTTTCAGTTCCCTCTCTTGTTTGGGTTTATTTTCCTCTCTTGCTTTGTGTGTGGATGATACTTTCATATTCTGTTTTCACATTTGACTTCCCCTCAGAATTTTATTGCCTCATACTTTATGCCAGCTGCAGACTTGGGAAGTATACTCAGTTCTGTGTTTCAATATATACTTTTTAAAATTATTGTTGATGTTTTATTATTAATATATTATTCCAGGGGGTTGATCTGATGGACTCATGCCAGTTGGTGCATGAAATACACATTTCTTCAGCCGCTACCCATATAGACAGTGATTGCTCCATACTGATATCAAGAAATTCAGTGAAGGATTATATTCTAGAGTAGTAGGAAGTATTTTTCACCAGGGAGAATTACAGGATTACAAAGCTCCTGTTCATAACTGAATTGAGTATCAGCTTTCTATTATTGCATTTTTGTGAAAGTCAGATATGTTGTTAATTTTAAAATATTTACTCCATTGTTTTATAATTGATATATTGTCATTATATAATCCAAAGGTTATAAGGGATTAATCCTAAATATGTTTTGTAGGTATGAATCCCCTCATCCATTCAGTAACCTACTATATCTTCCACTAACAAAATGCTACTCGGGCACTTCTTCCAAAAAAAAACCTGAAGGGCATTCCTTCCTGGTGTGATACACCAGTCCAGCTCGTAGCTTTACACAATGCTTGTTGAGATTGTCAGATTGAAATTTCTGAGAACAAGCTTTGTGCCAGTGCAGTGCAGGAGTGTTCTCTCGGTTGGTGTCCTATTGCCAGTATCAGCTGGGAGCTTGTTACTCATCTTTGCTCCGTGTAAATATTATAGTCACGTAAAGGAAAATGAGAGGGTTTCTGAAGGTGACTAGTCCACTTCTGTTGAATATGGTGGTAGGAAAGGATAGTCATAATTACTTATTCAGTGTGTTTGGCAGGATTTGAATGATGAGGTTTAAGAGAAGCCCAGAGTCTGCCACTCGCATTAATTTCATTTTCAGATGGAACCGGCAGTATTCTGTATCAAAGGCAGAATTAGTTTGCAAAGGCAAATCCAGCGACAAGGAGGTAAGAGAAAGTGTGAGAAAGAAAACTGATGAAAGAGGAAGGAAGCGATAGGCTGTACATAAAAGATATCATAAAGAGAATCATCCAAAGTGTATGTTGATGTCTTTATTTAGTCCCATATTTTTTCTGCTATGCCTGAAGGGTTTAAAGCTAGATTTGAGCCACGGCGGTGACATTGGGAGCACGGAAAATAGCAATGTATGCTGCATCCAGATTCCGTGCAGGCAGAGACAGGGACAAAATATTTCAAAAGAAGCAAAATCAAACCACATTAACAGTTCCCACTACTGCACGTGACAATCTTCTATAGCATTAAAATGTGCAGTTAGCTAGCGTATTTGGCAACTTGACAGGCTTTTTATTCCTGAGCTGTCACTGCCCCTCCCAGTCATGTCATAATTCGTATAAAAACTCCAAATCAGGCTGCATCTGAGAGTCTGGGCTTTATTCTGTACCTTGGTCATCTAGTTGATTCTGACAGTGTAGACCTGATGATGTCATATGCCTCTTGCACTGTGTTGTGCGTACACATGTGGAAACGATTCAGCCTTCCCTGCACATACGGGTTTTATTTAGTAGTATGACAGAATAAGGTTATGGGTATGTTTCCCTGTTGTAGTTGTTTTTCCTGTTGTGATTGACTCCATTGTGTTTGGTGCTAGCAAAGAAGATGTAGTTGATTAACTGATATGCCGAGCTTCCGTAGTCACTGTTTGGGGAGAAGGTGTAGCTAATGACTACTTCCCTGTGATCTTTAGGTGATGAATGTAATTTAGAAACTATATGCTTGCTTCTTCAGAAAAGGAAGTTGTGCTCAGGTTTTTTTAGTATCTGCATGGCCCATGAAGTCTTCAAAAGCATCTTTTCTAAATTCTTCTGGAGTTTTCGAAATTCATGCTGGCTGCCTCCCAGCAGCTTTAGGTGCCTAACTCCTCCTAACAATCCCGGCTTTTGCCTTTAAGTTTTTCAGCTATCTGTGTTCAGTCTGGTGGCAGAAGGTTTCAGGTCTCTCATGCTTCCATTAAACCTTCCAGATTCTGGCACCTGCATCCTATCAATCCTGGCAGCTGCTCCAAGAGCAAGCCTCGCATCACTCCATTACTATTGGAAGGGCCAGCAGGGCTGACCTCGCGTTATGCTGAGATGAGTTTGACCCTGAAGTATTCTCAAGAGAATGTATTTTCTTTTCACAAAGCACTATGGATTTACAAACAACTGCTGTTTTTAAAGAGCTTGGAGAGGTGTAGTAGAAAGCTTCCCTTTGCTATGAACGCCTCTGCTGTTCCTTACAGGGCAGCAGACTATTACGCAAGTAAAACTTGTCAGTGTTAGCACCTTTTCCTGTTCTTGTGCTCTTCAGGGTTTCTGCAATGACTTTATTTGCACCTGTTTCACTAATCACCTGGGCTAGCATCTCACAGCATTCAGCTGTATTCCAGGCACTAATACCGCTGAGATAATACTCTGGAATCCAAAGACCACAGGCATGTGTCCAAGATACCTTCAGTTTGTCTTGGAGGTGAGTGGTTTCATTTCTGTTGCCATTTGTTAAATAAAGGGTAATTGTTTCTTTGGATTGATTGATTCTGAAAGGATGGAAATCTCAAACTATTGGTGGTATCATTCCATACTCTATTTCAGTAATCTCTTCTGCTTTACCATGGGGCATTATTTAATTTCCTACTGTTTCCTGGGCACCCATAACAAGATTGCAGTGAAAAACAGTGTGCTATGTGCTTAAAAACATGCATACTGAGCAACTCGAGTGCTCTGAAACCAATCACGTGACAAAGGAGACCGGCTTAAGTGGTGAACGAGTGTATTCATTCTTGTGAGAATATGAGAGGGCTGATCCAGATTTCACACAAATTTTGTGGAACTTTAAGAGAATGTAAATTAAGTTCCAAAGGCGACGGTTGCTCCTTGTCACTGGAAGGTGTCCTCTCTCATCCTCAGCATCTCCACATACCGCAAACCAAATGTTCGATTCTCAGTGTTGAATTCAAGCTTCTGTTGCTATCTCAGTACTGTATCAGTAAACTGAGTGCTATTATCAAAGATCTATAATAGAATATACATATTATGTCTTCCTGTAAATAATGTGAGTTTCAATTGTATATTTGACAGAGCCCTGGGACAGGCTGCCCAGGGGGGTTGTGGAGTCTCCTTCTCTGGAGATATTCAAGACCTGTCTGGATGCCTCCCTGTGTGATCTGTCCTAAGGAACCTGCTTTGGCAGAGGGGTTGGACTCAATGATCTCTGGAGATCCCTTCCAACCCCTACAAATCTGTGATTCTGTGATTTGATAGCATTAAAGCCAAAGAGTGGCTTATTCTACAATATATCCCAGTCCTTAAATCCTGTGCAATTTAGCTCAGGAAAAGATGTCTGGAAGCAGTCCTTCTGAACACAGTTGTGGCAAGACAGTTGTGGAGAGAAAATTTTGCTGATTTCTATGTTTTCTGCAAGCCAGGTATCAGAGTTCATACATAGATCAGCACTGTGATCTCTATTTCACCAGTGCAGATGTTTGTGCCCTTTGTGTACTTACCAAAAAGGTGGACAGCAAAATTCAGGTAGAATGTTCAAGCAACATCGCAGGACCGTCCCAGTAAAACAACCACAGACACATGTGATAATTGCAGAATATTTTGTTCATGTGCTGTAGATGCTTTTTTTTCCTCTTTTTTTCCTTTTTCAATTTAACCTTAAATATGTAGGTGTTTGCTCAAAACTTTCTTTAGGCATTTGTGGTGGAGAACTACCTTCACATGTATAACTCAGCGGTGCAAAGGTCAATGGCCAGGATTTGACTGTTACTACAAACAAGGGAAAAACACATTGTGGCTATGCAGAATTGTGACAGGCAAGTTCAAAATCCACAGGTATTTGATGTTTAAACATTCTTTTTGTTTCAGGCTAGGACAGGTAACAGGCAAGATGACATGATAGGCATAACATTGCATTTGAAAAGATGACCAAAACCTTTAAAGAGGTGGTTCTGCCCAAAAAGAACAGACAAAATATGCTAAGTTCTCTAAAGTGTGCCTGAACTGCCTTGCCTGTTTCTGAAGCAGTTTATGCACTGCAGAGGGCTGGATGCAGAACTAACATAAGCAGGCATAATGCTGAGCGCTGTTAATTAAAACCAAGCTGAACATAAATGTTGGCCAAAGGACCAACCCTTTTGCCAACATCTCTCTAACACCTTGATGGGAAGGATTTTTTTTTAGAATGTATCTCAGCCAAATCACAGCCAAAAAACCTGAAGCCAGATTTATTTTTTTTTTTTAATTATCAAAGCTCAGAAGTCCAGTAGTGAACTGATTCCCAGCAGTTTTAGTGAGGCCAGGATTTCAGCTCTGTCTTGCAACTGGTAGTTTGGTGGTGGAGACCTAATGGTTGGACTTGATCTTGAGGTCTTTTCTGACCTCGATGATCCTATGTATCTCTGTGCTGGGGAATGAGAGATCGCTGTCATGGGAGTGTTCAGAAGCTTCATGAACCAAGCCATCTCAAGCTTCAAAACGGAACAGAGACAGCTCTGAAGGCAGAATAATTACTAGTCATTGATTGGCAAGTGTTTTGAGGGTGTTTTTGCCCAGGAGATATGTTATGTGCAGGAATCTCAGTGCTGCAGTGATTTCAGTGTGGAACAGTACAATCAAGACACCGTGCTGTTAAAATGGAAAAGAAAACATTGAAATGATGCTGGTGAGGGATACCAAACTCTCTTTACAATACCTTACAAGGGATTGGCCTCTCATGGATTCTCTGACACACGTTTCTCAGGTACTAAATGCAAATTGATTCAGCAAGTAAGTCTGGGGTCAGGTGTACATGCTTATGGATATACTGTATAAAAATTTTTTTGTGAAACCTAATTAAACAAGATATTTATTTAGATAATGTGCTGGTTTAGGCTGCAATAGAGTTAATTTTCTTCATAGTAGCTGGTATGGGGCTGCGTTTTGGATTTGTGCTGAAAGCAGAGTTGATAACACAGAGATATTTTAGTTCCTGCTGAGCAGTGTTGACACAGAGCCAAGGCCTTTTCTGCTCCTCACCCCACCAGCAAGCAGGCTGGGGGTGCACAAGGAGTTGAGAGGGGACACAGCTTGGACAGTTGACCCCAGCTGCCCATACTGCGTGGCATCATACTCAGCTTTATATGCCCTCATCCCACCAAGGGGGAGTGAGTATGGAAGAAGGAGGAAGAGGAGGGTGTTTGGAGTGATGACATTTGTCTTCCCAAGTAACGGTACACGTGACAGAGCCCCGGTCTCCTGGGGATGGCTGAACACCTGCCTTTCCCTGGGAAGTGAGGAATGAATTCCTTGTTTTGCTTTACCTATCAAAGTGTCTTTATCTCAACCCACCAGTTTTCTCACTTTAACCCTTGTGATTCTCTCCTGCATCCCACCAAGGGGGAGTGAGCGAGCGGCTGCGTGGGACTTGCCTGCCGGCCGGGGTTGAACTGTGACAGGTAATTAATTACACAAAGCACACAAGGTAGATTTTAAAATGTTTTTCCAGACTCTGTTAACTCATGACTCCTTCCAAAAGAGGTTTATAAAGAAACAGTGAGGCCATTGCATCATTCCTTGCCAAAGCAAAGCATACAGGATTCTTGAGGGAGGGCTACTGCTTGGTCTTTCTGAGAACAGATAAGCATTTGGCTCTGACACTGACTGCCTCATCCACAGAGTTTTACATATAAAACAAATCAGATGTTCAGGCTCTGTACAACTAACTGCTTGATACTTTGAAATAGAATGATGGTTCAGTCAACCATCTTAATGGGGTTTTTTATTTTCTTGAGACACGACTGTAATTTGCATAAAGAACATTCTCTTAAAATCCATCGGATACTTGTGGAAGTCTCTAAATAAAGTTAAATCCCAAAGTAAGCAATTCTTTACAGTGTATTGTGTATCTGAGTGGAAACTTTATGTCTGGTTAAGGCCAGCTGTGCTTCTTACTTTCAAAGCTACTGTGGGACCTAAACTGTGAGCTAAGGTTCCCTTTTCCAGAAATGGAGGAAGACAAAAGAAGTCACTTTCTGGGGATATAGCCCTCCAACAGTAATAAAGACCTCACTGGAGCAGAAAGATGCAGCTTGTTCTTCCCTGTGCCTGTTGGACCGAGTTGGTTTTCTCTAGCGTTTGTGAGGTCTGTGAGAAATGCTTGGATAAGATCTTTTGGTGCCGTTCCCAGTACACAGTTCATGTGATATCAAAGAATCCTGATGCTTTGCCAGGAACCTTTTTGTCATTGGAAATTTTAGAGACTGGGTTTGTAAAGGGCTGGCTGAACCAGAATACAAAGAAAATTCCTGAGCAACTGATTCTGGCAGGCCATCTTTTCTCAAAGGCCACCTGGGGCAGGTAACCAGGAGACTCCACACAGCAGGAGAATGTGCAAAGGGGCGGCAGGTGAGAACTTTACCTTCTTTACCACTGCAGAGCCACAGCTGAAACATCAGTAGTCCAGGCCATGGATTTACACTGAAATACGAATTATTGGAAGAAATAATCGAGGTCATTGTAACCTTCCTTAAAGCCAGAGTGTCCTTGTCTAGAAACAGGAAGATCAAAGAGACGAGGAGCATACTGATGTACAATTAATACATTCCTTCAACTGCAAGAATAGTAACCCTAGCTGCCTGAGAAGAGGGAAGAAGGAATTGTGGCTCACTTAAATACTATTGAAGCAGCATTACTGTCTTGCTAGACATCAGTCTAAATGAGCGTTTTCTGATCTTTTTCTCCATCTATAATGAGTAAGTTTTCTTCCCTGCTTTTCCCTTGCCTCTGAAAGTTGGGAGTTGCAGACAGCAGCTGAGGACTACTAACTTTGGCCCTCTTGTTTCTAGGCATTCTAGGCATGTCCTATTTTTCATTAGAAGTCACTGTCTTCTACACCTCCACCTTGTTGCTTATTTGAACTCCATCCACCCTTAACTGTGTTTTCCAAATCTGAACAGCATATAATTATGTACAGCATCATTCCTATTTATTCATCTCACAAGACTGGGTTTGTGGGGTTTTCTTGTGTTGGGTTGTTGGGTTTTTTCAATGGTGCAAAATTAGTGGTGTGTTGATCTTGCTCTCCTCATCCTAGATTTTTATTGTCATTGATTATTTTACTATTTTACATAATATTTTAATTGCTATTCCTTAAGACTAATACAAAATTAATAATAGTAGTGTTCAACTGACAGATACTTAAAATTACTAGTTTTCTGATCATTTCAAGTTTAAAAATTACTGGAGAATGAGCCAGCTGTGTACTGCTTGGCAATTACAGGTTATGCCAGTAGAATTGGTTTCGGAGTCATAGAAGAGAATGGGTAAGCTCCTGAATATGTTCCTCTTTTGCTATTATGTGAATAGTACTCACCACGATTGTCGTGATCCCTTACTGAATCACTTGCTCAGAAAGGAAAAATGAGGAAGCTGGTTAATGCTGATAAAGTAGCTTCATGAAGTGCAAGGAATAAGTTAGTAGTTTTTTGTGCCTCTGCTGATAATTCAAGAATTTTGCCTCTTGGCAAAAATTACTTTCGAGTTATTTTTTCAAACAAAACAAGTCTTGCATAATTTTCTTCCACTCACTTGCATCCTTTTTAGTGAGTATGACAAAGCCATGGTTGGTCATCCTGACAGGTTTTTGCTGCCATAAGAAATGGGACAAATAACCAATATACAAATAATAGATTGGCTTCTGCTTACATGTTCTGATCTTCTGAACTGGAAATGAACGGGAATGTTGGGCAGCCTTTACTAAAGAGCTGCACAACTTGTACAAAACCAGGCTTTGTTGTGTGTCACCTCTATTAAGCAGTGCTCTATTTATATGGAACTCTGGTTTTAAGT
The DNA here is from genome assembly GCA_013400835.1 of Zapornia atra. Lineage (NCBI taxonomy): Eukaryota > Metazoa > Chordata > Aves > Gruiformes > Rallidae > Zapornia > Zapornia atra. The sequence goes on along the minus strand of VZTU01003398.1, from coordinate 52,213 downwards.
ATGGCCATTTGTGAGTGGCCCCCTCTTTTCCCAGCTGAAGGAGATGATGGGCATTCCACTCTGGAGTAAAAATCTAATCATGGTGACATAACACAGGCAGAAGGCACAATTTAGAAGCCTGAGCAGCAAACAAAATAAAGGGATCTAGGGAAAATTTAGTGATAAAGGCAGCCATCCATCCGAGACTATGCAGCAAGATTCCAGCGGAAGGTGACAGGATACCAGTGTCGTTCATATCAAAATAAGACCAAGCAGAAACTTAGTGTTTTTAAAGTAGTAATGAGACACAACTGAGAGAGGCTATGCATGCCATATATTTAGAGTTATTGGAAGTCCAGTCAGTCTCCCCAGTTGTGCTGTTCCATGATCTTTCCAGGTATAACAGCATCCATGGTGATCTCTAGTGGGTTTTATTTAAGGTTTAAAGAGAGATCTGCTTGAAATAATACACTGAAATAAAACTATACAAAAGCTATTACACAGTCTGTTGTAACAGAGTTGTTTATATGAGCACCATCTTCAACTGAAACTGGTAACATTTATTTCAACATTTTATCTTCCTGCGTGGTTCAAAAGCATGGCAGAAGCAGCAATGCCACAGTTGCTGCTTCAGTTACTTTCTGTGGAGTATTAGGAACCCTGATCAGGCAGAAGGTTGGCCATGGTTTGGAGCCTTGAGATAGATTATGCCAACTAGGATACCTTAGCTAGTTGCGTTCAGTTGATGCACTTAAGCCTTCAGCAGAAACTGGGGCATTTTGCTGGAAACACAAGCGGGGTCTTACAGGAATGAGCTTAGTGCCAGGTCATTAGTCAGTATTTGCATAACTGGCTTTAGTTCAGGAGCTTGTCCCCAGTGTCTCCCCTCATTTTTGCTATGCAAGGCAAACCCAAACCGTTTCAACAGCATTATGTATTCACACACAGCTTTTTTTCTTTCTTTTTTTAAACAGAGCCAGCTTTTGAACAGAACCTGCTGTGTGCAGATCCTGCAGTTTGCCCTGAGCACCTTGGTCTTACCAGTTATTTCGGCTGCAGAGCAGATGAAGCACCTGCAGAAGAGCGTGTTTCCGCTGGCTTTGGAGAAATGGGCAGTGAGGAAAGGCACGAGTGGTTGGAAAATAGTATCAGCTGCTATCAGTGGGGAAAAGGTGTTTGAAAGCAGAGTCACCCTAAAGAACTTAGCTTCAGCTATAAAGGATTGAATGGAAATAGGCCGGTTTTATACTCATCAGATAATTCCACATAGGAACTCTGCTTAATTTAGCGAGACGGAAAACCAGGACTATAATCTGGGTGCATTCTACATCCCTTTATTGACTTTGTCCGTAAGGTTCAAGAAAGACCCTTATGATGATATTAATTTAATAACAGCTTTTTCCTGCTGAGTTTTTGAACGAGCTTCTGCCTAGAGGCTGTATACCAAAATATCAGGGTTGGGGGGTTCCTTTTAAATCCTTCATCCAGAGGGAGAGTAGATGCATGAATGTTTCTGGTTACAGTCTGGCCCCTCTTCCTGTGAGGGATTTGCATGATTTGAATTATTAGAAAAAGTTTTAGATTTGATCTCAGTTCATTTCATTCTGCTGAGTTGTAACAGCCCTTTGCAGCTGGCAGTTACTGAAGCTGCAGTTGTTAGGCTGGCACACGCCACAAAGTCAAGCCTTTGAAATCTGCAAGTGCTTTTTTCTCTGCCCTTGCACCTCATGCCAGCAGGTACAGATGATGAGTCATTAAATATGAGAGAGAGGAAGAGGTGTTATCCAAAAAAATTTTATTAAGTACAAGACTTGGGTCTTACCTGCTTCCCCCAAACCAAATCTGTCTCCATGGCAACAGCCACAAGTGTGTGACAAAACATCCAGGATTTCTCTAAAGAAAAATTTAAATACTTAAAGTGTTGCTTTTGATAGGAAGCATTGTGTTTTATCCTCAAGCAGGTTTCAAAAGTGCATAGCATGTTTACAGGAAGCCTTGCGGCCTGTAAAGCTTCACCGGCCATTGCGTTAAGCACACTCCCGCTCCCCGGGATGAGCAAGGCCAACTGCACCGTGGGCTTAAGAAGGAACACATGCTCTGTTAACTTACCTGGTCTGGCAGTGCTTTGGCAGTGGGGAGGTACGTCTCTCCTGGAGCCCAGTTTAGAATAGCTCCGGGACGACAATCGCAAAGTTTATTGTGCTGTTCTTTATGTAAAATCATCCAGAAGTACCTCTGCAACTGACTATAAATACTGTAATAGTGTAAGAGGAGAGAGACTCAAAATTATTCTTACCTTCTACTGCAAAATAAAGTGTAATCATCATGTAGATGAGTTTGCCACTCCAGTGTGTCCTATCATTAGATTACAGGTTACTGCATTGAACATTACAGCCAACAAAGTAGGTAGTTCTATTTAGAAAATGCTCAGCGGTCTGTTTCCATATGATTTCAATTATTATTCAACATTTCCGAGTTCTATGAAATGAATATGAAGAGTTCTTCCCCGATGCAGATGATCTGATACTCAGAAATCCATGTCATCTACTGGTTTTTAAACATCTTAAAAGTTCTCCTGAAAGCCGTTTACTAGCGAGGTTAACTTGCACCCTGTGTCCGGCTCTACTGATAAACTTGTACAACTCACTGCGTCCAACTGACAATACAATTGTTTTTTAGCCTCAGTATTACAACTTTGGGGAAAAAAACCCTGACCATATTTAAGTTTGTTTTTCTTTTCCTTACAGAATTTGCTCTCCATGTGTTTGAGTATGCTTTTGTTAGCTGCCCACAGGATAAAAGTTTGGGAGCCATTTGAACACCAGCATACCATTTTTCCGGGTTACACAGGTGTACATCATACCTCCATCAGCAGACTCCAGTGGTTGGAGGGAAGGACAAAAGCAGCCCTACTTGCAGGTCTGTAAAACTGGTTATTATCCTGGTGACGGTTCTACAGTTCTGTTTCTCAGCCTTTTCCAGCAGCAGATGTTAGTATCAAACTTGTGCAAGACGAGATTTCAAAGCAGGCTATACTGTCAGTCTGTAGAGGGCTGCAACTCTAGTATGGTTTTGATACTACCTTGGATTTATTTTTATTTGGGAAATGATGGGTGCTTTCTCCTTTTAAATGGGATATTGAGAGCACAAAATTTGCTATCTGATGAGCCTCAGTCTAAGTCTGTGTCTGCCCATCAGCTGACAGACTAGGGAGCATGCAGCCTCCCTTTTTGTCCCCGCACTGAAGAGCAGGATTGGTGATCCCAATTACCTATTCCTCCCTGTCTTGGGCACCAGGCTACTTTAGCGGCTCTGATAAAGTGTTCCTCAGACAGCAATTAGAGGTGTTCTTCATGGCCCGAAAAGCATGTAGCCCAGAGAGGACAGGGTCAAAAAAACAGTCAGAGAACAAGAAAGGAGAAGTAAGGAAAGAGCAGTACCAGATCATCTTCATGCAAATAGCAGAAATTTGGGGCGGGGGTGGCGTTTACCACAGGTTCCCTTTACTCTTGACTTTTAGTGAGGCCCCTGTGAGCAACTTAATTAATTGCACAACCTCTGCCCACCTCCTTGCCCTCTCCATAAAAAGAAATAATACAGTAAACCAACGCTGTTCCTTCTCCGCTGCCAGAGAAAGCAAGCAGTGTGGTAAACTCACACAGCACCATCCGGGCTGCTGTCTCCCAGATGAACCTTGCTCTATTCCTCACTGGAAGGTTACAGGTCCAAGTAAATCACAGCCTTTTCCCCCAAAATGTGAAACAAACCTTTTCAGATTGATTTTCTTCATTCATATTGCATCTAAGAGAGCATTCAGCTTGCCTTCCACAGAAATCTCTGCCTTACTGAGACCATGCAGGGGCAAAACGAAATTCGGGGTGCTGTCTGTAAGCCTACCAATTCCTAGCCTGACTGGTGACCTAAATAAAACTTTGGGTATTAGGTTTTTCCAAGATGTAATTTATACTGTGGCTGTCAGGAGTTAAGATACCAGTTGCCATGGAGCTTTAATCTTTTTTTAGGCTTTAGTCAAAGGAAGCTGGAAATCTGTATGCTGGGTAGAACCCTGCTCAACAGAATTTTATTTAAATTGGGACAGGAATTTATCCTAATTTATCTGCTGAGAAGTTATTCTCAAAGGTTCTGGAGTTCTTGTTATTTCATTCTGTTTCTCCGTGCTTTCCCTTTAGGCTGCTTAAATCACACCATGTTCAACCACAGAAGTACCCAAGTTGCTCCCCCCGCCCACCCCAACTCCTCCAGCTATAAACAGTAACTTTGTACTAGCGTTGCTGCGCGCAGCGAGTGGCAGTGAAACGCAGTGGCCAGCGTTGAGGCTCCCTAAGCCTGCAGGAGCACAGCCCTGGGGAGGGCAGGGGAGTGTGTGCCCGCTAAGCGCTACTCCCTACACGGCAGAACAGGCCTGTGGAACGGGAGAAGGAATTACAGTTTGGATCTGCCTGTGAGCTACTTATATCTTCCTTGATGTATGTTTAAGCAGAAGAACCCTGCGATGCATGAAGTGCATCTCTCAGAAGCACAGACCTGGCCATGCTACAGTCAGCAACGTTCTGTTAGAACACACAGAGACACTGTCCAGTCTAATGCTTGCAGTTAAAACATTGCTGACTGACCTAAAACTAAACTTGCCCTACCAGGTAGACCAAAAGAATGCAGAAATAGGTGAGAAACATGCAGAATTTGTCAAAATAAACTTTTAGAACTCAGATGCAATAGGAGCTTGATCTTTAGAAGAGTTGGATTCAAAGGTGAAGGACAGCTTGGTTTAATGAAACACTTGCCAGAGCTCTCACTAAGCAGAACGGTTTGGTGGCCAGCTGTGGTGGAAATCCGTAACTCTTGTGCTGTTCCAGAAACTGGAGGGACAACTGGTGCAGAAGAGCAGACTTCAAACTTTTTAAACTCTTTTATGGCACCTGTCATGAAAGAGGTATGGTAAGAGTAAAAAGCCAGCATCCTATTCCTTCTAGGAAATGTAAGTCTGTGGGGGATTGAAACATTTGCACTGTAACATGATTTTACCACTGACAGCAAAACGTCCTCCCTAACTAGCACTGGACAGAAAAACAGTTCTGGTGGGTTTGAGTGACAGTCCTGTTCTTCATCTTGAGAGGATCAGTTAAAAAACAACTGTCCACTCCATTGAAACAAGGCTTCTTTTGAGAAGTACGTACTAGCAGCCAGGTCAGCCTGTACGACCTGTCCTAGGGAACCTGCTTTGGCAGGGGGGTTGGACTTGATCTCTGGAGGTCCCTTCCAGCCCCTAGAATTCTGTGACTTCTGTGAAGAACCTGAAGAAAACTAGACTTTGAAGGGGGGGTGAGTAAGGTAAGAAGCACGTATGTTCAGGAACAGATGCTTTACTCTTGAGTTGCAGGGACATCCACATCTCCATGCATGGTCTTTAACCTTTCCTAATTTAAGCTCCTACAGGAAACTGTCACAGACCAGTAACCAGCACACCTTCCTTAACCTCATCTGCCAAGTCTACACAGACCTTCCTTCCCAACATACATCTGGGTTCATGTGCCTGTCTGTGGTGTTCCACAGGTCAAACCACACTTGCCCTGCCCCAGGCCTCCCCCACAGACATTAGCTGGGGCTGCCAGCTCTGACAGAGGAAGATGCGGCACAAGCAAGTTGCTTTTGTGTTGCTCACCATACACGTCTCTGCTGAGACTCATGGAATAGAGGGGCTGCCTTTTAGGACAGATAGAGCCCTCACTTGAGTTTAAAGCAGGCTTCAGCAAGCAGTAGCTCCTGAGAGAGTATTAGCTTTGAAATATGCAATAGAAGAACTCAAGACATATTACCTGATGTGATAAAGTATCTTCATGGCTTGCAGGGGCTTTTACCCTCGCTCTGTTGGATTCAGGTATGTATGGAAAAAAAACAAGTCTAGATAAGATTGCAGCATTTAAAGCACATTGGGCATTTATATGAAACCTGCAGGATCTGTTCAGTTTGAGGTGCCGATGTCAAAGACTTGCAAAGCTGCTAGAGATGAGACCTCTTAATAAAAAGAAATATATATGTGGGTGAGAGAGAGAAAACTCTAAGCCCTTAACTTGCTGGTGTGGCAATCGCTGCTATTCCAGAGCAGCCAGAATGCCAGAGTCAAAAAAAAAAAAAAAAGCAGTAGCTGCTGGAGATGGGAAAATGGTCTTATTATATATACATACAGAAAGTAGTATTAAATCATTCATTTGGCTTTTGGAACAGTAATCTATTTAGGTGTATTTTTTTTTGTTTGTTTTAAAATTTGGTTTGATTAAATAATTCTTTTATCCAGATTAATCAAACTGGCTCATGAGACGATGACTGAGAAACAGTCTTGCTCTGATCCCCTACCTTTTAAATAGCTTATGGAGCCTTTTGCTGCTGCTGAACTTGCATTACTTCAAAACTGCAAGAACCTAGAAGTGCACTGTGGTTTCACTGACCTTCAAGAAAATAAAACAACCTATGCTGAACTAGGGTGTAGCATTAATTTTCACAAAGAGGAAGCAGTTTTCTGTGTAGTTACACTTCAAGTTCCAAAGTATTTATTGCCCAGAGTCTTTGTTTCTTTCCAGGAAGGATAACGACTTCACGACAGTCAATACCTATCTTGAAGATGAACGGGTTTAACAGCGTTTACTTTTCATTTTCACGTCGCTAGTGAGGTTCATCCCTTTAAGGAAAAGAACACAACATTAAGCAGCAACCCAAGAGTTCTCTACTTACCTTTCTGATTTCATACCAGCATCTTATGTGTGTCTTCAGCAGTCACCACTGATCTTCTACAAAAGTGGATGCAAACCCACAAAATCTGGGTTTGGACAAAAAAGGAAGTGGAACGCTAAATGGCAGGTAACAGCAGCTCTTTTCTCCTGTGTGTTTTAACAACAAACTAGCCAGGGTATTTAAAAGAGGTAGTTTTAGATAGACCCATGTATATTTAAGATGCACTGCTGAGCTGTTTATGAACTGGATCATTTCTGCATTTGAGCAATTTAATGTATTAGGCAAGCAAGTGCCACTTCCCTAGCAGTATCTTCACTGGAAACCTTGAGAATTCATATTCCCCACTAGAAGGGCCATTACCATAAAAGCAAGCATCCCTGCATTACAAATATTTATCTGGACCATTTTCAGAATGTAAAATTTTCTTTCTGTAACACCACAAAATACACTTCCTACTTTAGCAATTATTCCAGATGAACAATTATATAAGGCTCCCAGCTTTCTCCTTTACCTTGGAAAAAAATATTCTTGCTTTAGCCAGTAGAAATTCAAGCAATACATTTTCAAGATAAATTAGTAAGAAGTTACACTTTCACTTGCACTTTGTTCTATACCTTCAGTGTTTGTCTAAGTAATGTCTGTTATTTAGGGAGCATCACTGTGTTAGGTAGGTGTTAGATATTGATGCAGTCTCTGGCCCAAGGCTTCCAACCAGTCTTCCCAAGAAGGAAGTGTAAGATTCATTAAGCTGTAACAAATACAAAAAGGAGTAAAATGCACAGAAGAGGACTTGCAACACCTGTCTCCAACAGCCAGCCTCACCGTTGTCCATCAGTAGCCCCTGCAAGGGGCTGATCTCTGCCACCTCAGATTAGCCACTAGACCTGGAAAGCAAGGTAGGGCCTTGGGATAAGGTTTACCTTCTCACCTACCCTGCTGACAGTACAAAGCCATGGTGCTACTCCACTTAATAAACCCAAGATTTTAGAGCAAAAATTGAGTACCCTGGGTTCATGCTCCCCTGCCATATGTTAACTAGTATTACTTGCAAATGCTAAATCAGATCTTAACTGTGGTAGCAGGCTGGGGATTTTGCATCGCGTGTAATATTTAGAGCCCTGCACACTGATTCATACCATCTGGCCCAGCAGCACTGAGGCTCTTCATGCCAGGCAGAGTGCAGCCAGTCTGGGTCACCACAGCCCTCTCCTGGTGATGCAGAAGGGAGGGATGGTGGCAGTCAGCTGTCAGGGCTCACGTTTGTCTATCTGCCTCTTGGACTGCTCTCAACTCAGCACAACTGCTCTTCGCCCAGCCTTGGCCAGCATCAGGGCCGGTTCTCCTTCTGTGCTGCCAAGGGAGACCTTTGCAACAACGAGCAGAGGCCTGTGGGGGCTTCTGTGTGCTTCCAGCTCAGCTAGAGAACCCCACAACCAGGCCTGCAGCTGCCCAGTCTGATGTGCCAAGCCCACCATGGGACAACACTGTTGAGTAGAAGTCCTAGGTGCAGGCATTGGTATGCCACTCCTCTACTAGCATCTCCCATTGTAAAGGGTCAGGAACAGCTCATTTTAGCTTTTCCCCCCTCCCCTAAGGTGTGGGGGTGAAGAAGTTCACTTAACTACCACCCAAGTAGTGGTAACTTCAGGACAACAGTTACCTAAGCCTGTCAGAAACCTGTTGGGATTTGTCTGCTGGCTCTATGCCAGTCATGCTTATGGCTCATTTTCTATTATCTATCAAAACTTTTATTGAAAGCTTTTGCCTTCAGACTTCTTAGATAGCTGCTGAGGTCCAAGCACTGTGGTGTGGCCACACACAAACACAAATGACATTTAAGGGAAAGCCAAGCTTGCATCCCAGAGAATGTCAGGCACGGGTCAGCTCTCTAGAGACAATGATGAAGACTTCTTCATATTTGCAATTCCTGTTCCCTGAGATGTCAGCATCTCCTCCTCTCAAGGGATCCTTCTACCACTTCAAGGCAGTGGCAAAACATGAACAATCAAGGAAACAGTTTTGGCATTAGAAAGACCATTTTAAACAGTAAAGGCCACAGCAGGATGCTTGACAGAGCCCAAAGAAAATCTACTAAGAATATAAAAAGCTGCATATGCACCATAATCCTACTGTACCCAAAAACTGACTGCCAAGTGTAAAGTCACAAAGACAAGAGTTTAATATTGACCAAAAAAAAAGCTTAAGTTAGTGGTATTTTCTTCCTTGAAATAACATACTGGTCATATGAAAGTCACCGACGAGGTCTGCTTTAACTCGGAAGACTTTTACAGTTACAGCTGAATTCAAAAACCCTAATTCCAAATGTGTGATATTAACACAAAACCTGAAAACTTAAGACCTGGCATAAAGAACAAATTCATTTGTCAAGATCCTAGCAGTTACGTGAGGCCTTTCAACGCCTTTCCCACAACATGAAAAGTCCTTCAGCATCTTTCCCACCACCATTATTTTGAGATTCACGAGGTTCTTTAAAACACTAATGGGGTTAAATTGAAACCAAGCGCCATATGGTTGCAATGTCTCCTGTGAAGGTCTGAAGCCACCCTGTTTCAATTATTTGGTTATTCAGTGCAGAAAGTTAAAGATCACAGAAGGTATAACAGCTTTTAATACTCCATTAATATTATAGATTAAAAATTATTGCATAGTCTTATGCATTTCCTAAAACAGCGTTCTCTGGAAATTAAACATTTTAATATAAAAGGAGCAACTCTTTAAAACATGAATTGCTTTCACTACCTCGATCTTCTATCCTTTTTTGATTTGTCAGTACATTTGTCCATTGTTTTCTCATTGTCTCCTCTGCACTTGGGGCAATACCATTTCCCCTTTGGCTTGTAGGTGAGTCCAACACAGGAAAAGTGGAACCACTCGATAGGACACTGTTCGTTATCACATCCTATCATTTCGCCGTAAGACACTTGGTTGCATAAGCAGTATGTTGGTTCATTGGGATCAATTGCAAACTCTACAGGTGAAACCTCTCTCTCTTGTTTGGCTTTGGAGCGTTTTTTCTTCTTGGAGGATTTAGATCTTTTCTCTTTAGGTGGCTGATCGTCGCAGTCATCAATACCGTTTGCTATATGGCACAGATCACGACTCTCGCTGGTTCGCTGGCGGCGAGGTCTACGTGAAGATCTCTCGGGCTGGCAGGACTCGGTCTTTGCCTTTTCTAGGGGCTTTTCGCTCTCAGACAGATCTTGAAAACACTGAGAGTGTGTCTCCATTTGCCGGGCTCTATTCTCTACCATTTCTAGCATCTGAGTAACTATTTGAATTTTTTCATCTCCAAGTTCCTGGCTGTTGATTAATGCACGCTGAAGATGCTGCTGCAAGCGCTTCTTCTGAACAGGATCGTTTTCTGACTTGTACTTTTCGTAGACGTCATCTATTTCTTTTAATGCTTCTATAAAATAAACGTAATAAGAATAATTACACAAGATGGAACCAGCTCAGGAAAAAGACAGAAATGTATTTCTATCTGATGAGAAACGGTACAAGTTTTGGTTACAGTATAAGCTTGTAGGCTAGATCGGCTATCCAGTTGCCATGTGGTCAGCAACACGGTGTTTGAAGATCACAACCTGTTGCGTTCCAAGGAAAAGCAAGTTCATTTTAGCCACTGGAACACCCAAGAATGGGGACCACAGCTGCCAGAGCTAGTCCAGATCCTGCCTCCTTCTGAAAAAGCAAGGATCTCTGTAGACACTCCTTAACCACAGTAGTTCCAAACCTCTGGCCTACAAACCAAAGTGTACGGTATCACAGCAAGGAATGTAGAATTCATGTAACTATCATGTGTCATGATATGTAGCGCTCTGGAATTAGGCTGTCCAGGTCCTCTGCCTTTCCCTTCTCTGAAGACTGGGTTTTACACTTCCAAGCAGACCTAGCACTAACAGGAGTGTGACAACTGAAACTACGTAATAGCAACTTTACAATCAGGATTTAAATCCACTTAAAGCGCTTAAAATGCTTTTCCTATTACCAAGACAAATTACAGGAAGTTGCATTTTAAATCGAGGCCAAACTTTTCAGAATAGGCAACCTACTGCTCAGCACATCACAGGGTGTTTTAAAGCCACTAGTCACGAGTGGCTTCCCAGTTTGACAGATTCTGAGTTTTCTTCTTGCAATTCACGCAAAGTAACTGGATGAGTTGCTGAAAATCTTCCATAAAAATTTAGTTCACAAGTTTAGTGAACCCAAATGGAAGATTAACAAATGCTTTATAGGCCAGTCTTAGTCTGCACTCTATAGTTCTATATTGCTGGATTTAAAAATAGTATGTTCAGACCAAAAGTTACACTAAACCTATATGTAAGAGAGAGAAATTGCTAATGTGGAAGGAAACAGACGAGTAGAACTGACAGGGAAGCCTGATGCAGAGTGTTAGATACAGTACTGATTCCTTCAGAAACAAGAGCTTTATTTGAACGGGTAAAGGAATTTATGAATGATACTAAACCATTTACTTCTAAAGCAAGAAGATACACAGTACAATCTATCTCTTCCTAAAGACCTGCATGTCACACTGGCTTTCATTTTTAAGAAATTTGTCTGCACTCTACAGTTCTGAAATGATTCAAGCTTGTGCTAAAGGGAAGCCACGGATATTATCTCAACATTGTTCACAGTGATTTTTTTTTCCTGCTGACATCTTCAAACAGCAGCTTAAACATGAACAGACACTTTTTACTATAAATTCTGAAACCTGTATGGCAACCAGAGACAACAGTATTTTGTTCTATTCCAGACTTTCACCAGAAGATAAAAATCACTACTCTGCCTCTCCATTAACTCAATCTGGTTTTTTTCTCAATACTAATGTGGAGCAAGGTACTTTGTAGGGTGTTCAACTAGGAAAGCATAACCAGTATACAATATTCTGCAACCACATTATCTCCAACTCAGTCTTTTATCTTATGAGGGAGGAAAAAAAAAAAACCCAAACCCACAGAGGTGAAGTTACAGTGATCTCCCATATTGGGAATGCCCTGCCCAGCAGAGGCCCCAAGCAACAACGCAGTAACCACTAGCTTCCCCACCTAATGACAAAGAACAACATTCACCCTGTGCAGATTATTCCCTGGGTGGGCCACACACTTTCAGTGCATCACTGTCCAACTTTTGGGATAGAGGTTAACCAAACTCCTTGTTGGTCCCTAAAACTAGAGAAGGCACCCATACACCCAACTAAATTGCTCCGAAACACATTTAAAAACAAACCCCAAAAAACTCGACCACAACACAAACTGGGTCCAAGCGTTCGTTACAGATAATCCGCTAAATTTGGTGGAACTAATAAAAGCTGAAAGGATCTCCCATATTCCAGGCAGAGGAGTGCCTTCATCCCTCCTGCAGGAACTATCGCTGCCCTTTAAGTTAGCTGAAATTACATGGCACTGCCTTTACATCTTCAGATTTGGGCCTAAAATGTTTTCATTGCATTTCTAGGGCTTTGGGGCTGTGTTTTGGTGGTTGGATTTTTTTTTCCAGTTTAAGACTTTGGTAAAGCTAGTGACAAACCTCCGCCTTGGCCCGGGATCTGTTATTAGTGGCTGGAGGAATACATATAGGAGATAGAGCCTCACTAAGAGGTTGAATCTGCTCAAAAGAGGGGTACAGTACTGCTCACCACAGGCGAGGTCAAGAGCCTGCTCGGTGGTCCAGCCTCGGCTAAGAATTCAAACTGCCGCAGACAAGTCCATGCCCTTTAGACCTTAAAACCACGGGAAGCTCTTACAAAAGCCCGTTCTTATGGATCTTCCCGGGCCATTAGAAAGATAATCGAGAGAATCCCTTCACAATAGCTGTGTCTGAGGTGGCCCGTTTAACGTCTGAAAGGCCCGAAGGGTCTCCTCTCCCCCGCGCCTGCCGGTCTGGAGGGAGACACGGCTCGGTCCGCACCCCGCGGGACCGTGTCCCGTGTGTGCCCGGCCCCGGGGCGGGCCCACGGCAGCCGGCCGCTGCTGCAGAGCGGAGGCAGGGAGGCTCTTGAGGCGCGGGTCCCGCCTCACGGTGGGGAGGCAGGGCGCTGATCAGGAGTAAGAAACAACGCCAGGCGGCGAGCCGCGATGGCCTTAACCGGCACGTAACCGGCATGTCGGAAGAAGCCGCGTCTCGGACTAAAGTTCAGGGGAACTTCCCGCCCGAGGGAAGGCGGCGAACACACTCCATGGCCCCCTCGCTTGCGCTGAATCCCGCTGCCCCGGGACAGCGCCCGGCAGGCCGGGCCGGAGAGCAGCTATTTA
>VZTU01003398.1:0-38037 GCA_013400835.1 Zapornia atra | reverse complement strand
GGGGGCTCGTCCCTGCTCCCGCCATCTCCGTGCCCAGCCTCGCCGAACAGCACAGCCGCGGGCTGGCGCCGCCCCCTTGCCGTGCGGCTTTGCGACTTCGCTGAGGGGCCGCTGGGGTCGGCGTGTGTCCCCCGTCGCACCTGTGCGAGACGAAGAGCAAAGACAGCCAGGTGTGAGTAGCGCCGGTTCCCCGCCAGCGTTCGGTTAGCGCCTGCGGCTGTTGACAGGCCGGGGGGAGCTGCGGGTGTCTCAGGGGGGCAGAAGAGGTCCCCGAGAGTCCCTCTGTAGTGCCGCCTCCAGCTCTCACGGGGTGTTTATTAGCATCGATTGACGCCTTCTCCGGCCACATACACCCCCCCCCAAACACACCCTCTCATCCTCCTGCCCCGTGCGTGTGTCTCCTTCTGAATCGTCCTCTGTGCCTGGAGTGGTTGCAGAGCTGGTCTCCAGGAGGTGGTGTGGCTGCTGTGGGTTCCTCTTGCCCCTCAGCGTAGGTCGTGAAACTCTGCCCTGTTTGCTCAGGCGTAATCTTGAACCTTCCCACATTTTCGTGAGGGAATGCCAAAGCTATTTGAGCAAGCAGGAAGGTGTGGAAGTTTTACACTTGATGCTGTAACCCTTTTTGCTCCCCTCTTGGAATGTTTTGCCATGCTGAACTACCCATCAGCCGTGGTGGCACTCAGTGTCTTGAAGCGCACCTTGCTGAGGGCATTGTGCCTGACAGGAGGGGAGCGCGCTGATTATTTACTCTTACTGCCACAAAATACACGCATGTGTTAAACTGTTTGCAGATGGCTTGCTTATTTCTCTCCTGAACAGCAACACCGTTGTGAGCTACATCTGCAGCAGTTTATTTCTGAAGAGCAGCTCTCATCAGGAGGTGAGGCTTCTAGCAACAATGTAGTGGCAGGTTATGTGGAGGGGAAGGCAATTTCTCCGGTACACAAGAGCGTGCTCTGTCGTCAAGCATTTCTCCCTGCACAGGTTGGTAGGGTGAAGCATCTAATTAATTCATATTCTCCATCAGATTAGAACCAGCAGTTTAGACTCTTCTTGCCCATAAAAAGAGCTACATGATTTATCTTTAAAGAAAAGCAGAATTATTTGTGTTATAACTGTTACTTAGGGAAGCCGAGTGACATTTTATCCAGAGAAATAATATCAGGGCATCAAAGAACTTTAACCTTTTGAAACCGAGTTGCCTGCCAACAAATCTCCCAATTTTCACAGAGTATCCTGTTGTTCCCAAGATAGAAGAATTTGTATCAAATGTTGGCCACAATAAATATAGTATGAAACAAAAGTAGAAATACAATTTCTAGCTATATATTTTTTCCTACTGGGAGAATGATATAAAGATCTATTAAATCTACTAAAAGATTGATATTTCATCCCCACCTCTCTCTCAGATGTTTTTCTGATGATATTACTACATGAATAATAATTGGTAAGCAGGAAAAAAAAATCTTGTGGAGTCTAGGAATGTGCTGAGGGAGGGGACCTATGCATTTTGCAGTATGTTGCATTTATATTTCAGGAACCTGAAAAAAATTGGGGAAAAATAAAACATCTCTCAAACTTGGAAGAAAGAGCATCAGAGATGATTGAATTCAAGGGTAAATTGAAAAACAACAACAAAAATCAGGGCCTCTCCACCAATCCCTTCTGTCTTCCATTCCTACCAGGGATGTAAGGAAAGTGGCCAGCACTAAAGGAGCATTCATGCCAATCCTGTAGATAACAGCTTGTTTTAGAGCATAACTGGATGAGGCTTGGCACAACCTGATCTGGCTGTGAAGCTGGCTCTGCTTTGGTGGCCTCTGGAGAATCTCTTCCAGCCTGCTTTTTTCCTACAGTTCTTTTTTTCTGTAATTCAGTGCCGGGTGGCTCTATGGCTTGTCCTACAACCTTGCTGACTTCATCTCAGCAGCCCGCAGATCAGCATCTCACGTAATGGCAGTCCACAAGGAGTATTTTCCTAAGGGCCCGGTTCACACAAGTGCACGAAGACATTATAGAATCACAGAAGGGTTTGGGTTGGAAGGGACCTCAAAGATCAACTCGTGTCAGCTGCTAAGCTGGTATCCTACACAACAGTCATTTTCATACATATGTGTCTTAAGATGTTGAGTAGTTGTAGCTGTGGATGGATGGCTTTGCCCAGCAGTGTGTTGGCAAGTTCATAAAAATAAGTGAAAGCAATGTTGTAGGCAGTATTTTCGAAACGTTCTTTATTACACTGATGTCACTGGCCAAAAAACCAGGACGTCTGCCACTCGGTGTGCTCATGTTCTTAAAATCTGTAACAGTAGTAAAACCAGCTGCTGCTTTTTTGTGCCTTGTGGCAGCTCAGATTCGTGAGGCTACACCTCAGATCGCTGTATGCCACTTGTCTCACTTTTGCACAAATAGATGTGGAAATGTAACATTAACAGATAACACTTACTGTGCAGGCAAAAAGCGCTGCCTGTATCCCAGCGCAAAAGGACCTGGAGTAATGTGATACAGTATCCTTTGGAAAGACATTGGCTGTTTCCAGCTTGTGCTTCTGCTTGCAGGAGGTTTGAATCTCATGAAGAAGTAAAGCTGAAAAATAGAGATTTCCCCTACAGAGCAGGAAAATAAAGGGAAAATGTTCATTAAGAACTAACATATTTAAATTACAATTTAATTTTAAAATAACAATTTGGCATCGCTTTTTTTTAACCCCCAAGAAAGTATGTATGTAGTATATATGAACCATTGGTAAAGAAATAGCAAAAATGTCTTTTTAGAATAATTTGTAAAATTTGTTGCAGGCAGTTTCTGTGCTAAAAACTTGCTGTTTGTCACTATGGGGGAAGCAGTATCTAAGGTACAGCAGAGATCAGCTAACGTTTCCTGAATTTAAATGCTGCCTGCTGCTTTTGAGCACTAAAATAAAGATTTAAATTCTGAGTTGTCTTAAGAATGCAGCGGTAACATTAGATCAGATTTCCCTAGGAAAAAAAAACCCCAAAACCTTAGCTTGCTGTGTATTTGAAGCCTCAGAGAGGAGGAAAGCAAGAATAGCAGGCTGAAATCTCTGGATCAATCACGCCTCAAAATGAGTGGGAGCAAGCACTGTAGGATTTTGGTGTATAGGACTTGAATTTGTGTGCTGATAGCCTCTGTGACCCAACTATGTCTCTTCTTTCGATGACTGAGCGAATAATACGGAGGCAAGAAGAGACATGGTAGAACATGGTCCTGCTAGTTGCAGGACAGGAAGAACGACCGTACATTTCCACCTATGCCCCCTGCTCAGTGGAGAATTGTCAGCCTGAGGTTGACATTCACAGTTGTAGCAGGGTTATTTTTTTTTAGCATGTGTTGCATAAAACCTGCCTCAGTGGTTGTCTTCCAAAAGTAAATAATACACAGAAGTCCTACATTGACTTTATTTACATTTATCTATTTGTCTCCAAACTATGCACAGTTTTCATGGAGAACAGATCCCAGCAGTTATGTTTCTTTATTGCTTCCCAGTATAGTTAAGACCCCAGATCAAGGGTATTCCTCTTCTTCTTGTGAACAATTATTTCATTAGGTTTTACCATGATAAAATATGTCCAGATATTTAATCCAGATCTTCCCCATTTGCAGTTTTGTCTCTTGTCTGTCATAATCCCGATTTTACAACCTTTCATGGTTTATCCCCAGCTTAACTAAGTACTATGCAGCTGCTCACTCACCCCTCCCCTCACACAAGGAGATGGTTAAGAGAATAGAAAAAAAACCCAGCCTTGTGGGTTGAGATAAAGACAGTTTAACAGGATAACAACAGAAGAATAATGATTTAAAAAAAACCCCAAAACAAAGAAAACACACCCCCCCCCAAGTTACCAACTGATGTACAAATGCAATTGCTCACTACCTGCAGAGAAAAAAAACCCAGATGCCCAGACTGTTTCCAAGCAGCGATCGCACCTCCCAGCTAGCCTTCCCAGTTTATACTGAGCATGCTGTTAGATGATATGGAATATCCCTTTGGCCAGTCTGGGTCAGCTGTTGTGGCTGCGTTATCCCAGCTTTTCTGCACCCCCAGGCTACTCGCTGGTTGGGTGGTATAAGCAGCAGAAGAGGCCTTGACTGTGCAAGTTCTGATTGGCATTTAGGCAAACATCTCTGCGCTATCAACGCTGTTTCCAGCACAGATCCAAAGCATGGCCCCATACCAGCTGCTGTGAAGAAAACTAACTTTGTCCCAGCCAAAACCAGCACGCATCCTCAAATCACAGCCAATTCCTGTCCTGTTTCACCTAATAATACACAAGTTGGTTAATTCTTTTTTTTTTTTTTTCCCCAGCTTTCCACTGATACCCCAGGGTTTCATCCTATGGAAAAATTATGAAAAGCAGCATTATTGATGAGGACAGGTCCATAAGGGGCTGCAATTGTGCGAGACCTGTTTAGCATTTAGTGGGAACATTCAAAGGATGATAACAGGGTGCTTCTTTTAAGGAAATGGAACAGAATGGATTTTTTTTATTATATATATTTCTTGGCAGGTATGCTTCTCTGGTTTCCATGGGATGAAGAGGAGGAAGAATTCTCCAAGATTCCAAGAAAAGAAATGCAAAGGAAAGAAGAAACTGAGTACAAGTCAGTGGGCTTTTTTAAAAGTTAGCTGAAGAAAGCTGAAGAAAGGTCATATAGAAAAGCCAAAGTTGACCTTTGTACAGGCAATATTCCAGGAAGAGGCAATCCTTGACAGAGCTACAGAGATACTAGCGTGTTTGTCCACGTAAGTTTTTCTTGAAAATTTCTTTAATATCAGGCCATCCAAAAAAGAAACTTCCTTCTAATGGCAGATGTCATCACTTTAGATTTTTCATTAAACATTAGGCTTGATTTATCTACTGGAACACAAATCATGTGGAAACAACCGTTGTTGTTCTTCTCTTTCATTTACATGAGTGTAAAGACACCTAAAAGTAAGACATGGGCTTAACGTCAGATCATTTCAGTAAGGTGATAAACTAAACCAGTACATTTCCTGAAAACACTGGCATGCATTTTTTTCACAGCTAGCCTCATCCTCAGCTCTATCAATGCTTTCTAGCACCAAGTAAGAAACATCCTGCACTGATCAGGGGATGTATGTTCTTCCTCATCCAAATGCAAACATTTTTTCATATGCTGGAGAAGCTCCAAGTTTTCTGCCAACGTGCTCTAAAAGAGAATATATTCCCGAGCCCAAATTAGTGATCAGTTAACTGGTATTAATATGGGGAAGAAGGCAACTGCAACATCCAGTTCATCAGTTTTCTTTGAACTGATGGGTTCTGTTTGTCTCACCCTGAGCAGAGTGAAAAACGGAGTAAAGTGTGTGTCATAGTTTAACCCGGCTGGTGGCTAAAACAGCGACAGAGCCATTTGCTCACTCACCCCACCACCCCCACAGTGGGATGGGGGAGACAGCTGGAAAGAAAGAAAAAAAGAAGCAGTAAAACCTGTGGGTTGAGATAAAGACAGTTTATTAGGATGGAAAAGGAAGATTATGAGAGTAAATAATGAAAAAAGAATATACAAAACAAGGGATGCACAGCACAGTTGCTCATGACCTGAAACCAACGCTCAACTATTCCTCAAGCTGAGCTGCCTACTGGTCCACCCCCCAGTTATATACTGAGCGTGATATCACATAGTATGGAATACTGCTTTGGCCAGCTGGGTCAGCTGCCCTGGCTGTGTCCTCTCCCAGCTTCTTGGTCACTCCCCACCTCACATTCTCATTGGCAGGGCAATATGAGAAGATGAAAAGTCCTTGACTGCTTGGCAATGGCTGAAAACGTCAGTGCGTTATCAATGTTATTCTCATCTTAAACCCAAAACACAGCATCGTACCAGCTTCTAGGAAAAAATTAACTCTATCCCAGCCAAAACCAGGACAGTGTGCAAACTAAGTTTAGTTTGTGCTTTGTTTTGTAATAACTTTATCTATTTTTACAGTTCTTCCTAGAAGTTGATAAGCCCAAGGTGGGAGATGTTAAGGAATTCAGTTTTATATGACATCATTCCTTCCATCAGAGCATACTGACATACTGTCACTTATGTTTTGAGTAGAACCACAATGCTCCTTTCTGAGAGTACCTGCTCTGTTCAGAATGCCCTCTGGAAGTTAGCAGGAGCTGGACAATACCAGCTTCTCACAGGTGCTGTGGAGCATGCTGGCTGCAACTCCTTAGGGGAAGGGGAGAGTGCTAACCAGCTGAGGAGCAGCATCTGGCTACTGTGGTGTGGCTGAAATAACACATCCTGCTTTTTCTCTCCAGGGAACAGCTTTCCAACAGTGAGTCTTCTTACTCACCTACTGTTTTAAGGCATAAAGAATCCATGGATTTGCTTTCTGGCTCTGGAGCTGATCACTAGGCTGAAGAACTCTGGGAATTGTGCAGGTGATGTTTAGGGAAGCCAGGTGAGGAACAGTAACAAGTTAATCTTAATGTAAATATGTGGCAACCATCTTTATTATCTGTCTGACTTGAGTCCTGAGGCTTGATCTTCTTCTATTCAAGTAAATGGAAGAATCCAGGTGACTTTAATGGCAAAGAACCAAGCCCCTATTGCCCACAATAAAGGAAAGATTTTTTTTATATGTTCTCTTACCCAAGCGACATACTAACATACATCCTGCTTGCCTGTGATTCTGCTGCTCAGCACAGGTCATGTGAAATACACGTTCTTACTTCTTCATCTTATGAGGAACAAACATAAAGAATCACACTTTTGTAATCGAGATTAAGAAATGAGGGCACACAGTGCACCTGCAGGATGTTTTAGTAGTTGATGGTTTCAGACATTCATAGTGCTCTCCTGTACATGGATGTTAATTTTCCTTTCCACCTCAGGAAATAAAGGTGGGAGTCATCCAGCCAAATATGTCACATGAGAGAGAATCTGAGTATAAATAGGTCTTGCCCTAAAAACGTCTCCATTGACTGTAAGGGGAGCCCAGGTCTGTTGTCACAGATGTCAGTGAAATGAATTCCACTCTGTTTGCAGAAATAGGGTAATTACATGCCTATTATTACAGAGTTTCCCTGAAAACCTGAAGAGTTTTGGCAACATCATTAAAACTCCACACCAAACAGGAGGAAGCCTCATTTCATCTCCCTCCTCTTGTGGATTTTTTTTTTTCCTCTTTGGAATCTGCTTATCCAAACCCAGTACAAATGGTTAATCTCTAGCGCAGCTGAAAAGTCACTGCAGATAGCACCGGAGAGTAATTTTCATACCTTCGAAATAACTCTGTAGCACTAAGTCACCTGCATTATCTGCTGCTTAGGGATGCTGCTCTATGCACCTTTTTCGGTGCCACCACTTACCTCAAGTTACCAAAAACGTTTATTATTCTATACCACTGACATGGAACACTATTTTCCAAGAACTGACAGCTTACATTTGCTCTGTCATTCATTTGTAATTCTGAGAAAAATTATTGGTTAAACACGATCATTAACCTTCCAACCATCCTCTTCCTCAAAATAATAGACAGAAATGTGACATTCGCTCCCAACTAAGGAAGGATTTGGGGTGGAAGGCTGTTGTCAAAATGTGAGCAACTGACTGAATATAGGTTGTATCTTGGACTGCATTTAAAATGTAAAACACCAGAGGATTTAGAAAATGGGGCAAACATCGGTTAAATTGGCTTTCTTCCTCGTGACAAAGGACCTTTTTGCCCAGTGCGACTGATCTCAGACAGTAGCATTTGGAACATGTAGTTTCACAGTCTGCTTGGGCCTAACAATTAATGTGACTTGACCATCAGTGACAATTCAGACTTTAAGGGGACGTAGGTTAACGCTTTGGGAGCTGAACAATGCATTTTTGGTTGCAAAAATGTTACTGGAGAAAGAAAATACCTAACTAGTAACCACTAGAACCCAATCTGCCATTGCCTTAGCAACTGGCAGTTGTGCTCAGGGATTATCATGTGCCATTTTCAAATTAGCCTGCAACATACTTGAAACAACTACCAGGTATCAACATAAAACCTCTTTTTCTGAAGTCTCATATGTGTATGTGAGCATGTCTTCAGTGCAGAGACGGAAACCTCTGCTGTCCATTTACAACAGGCCGGCCCTACATCTGAGTTGTCACATGCAGGTGCTGGTAACACTCCACTTGGGCCAGCTCTACGTTCTCAGGTATCCTGGCTCAGGCATGTGCACTAACTGCCTTCCTGGAGTCATGGGGCTTCAGTGAAATTGCACAGGTTTAAATGCATGCGAGGCAGAGAAGGGGAATTAATCACAACCTGAAAAATTATACTTCCTGAGAGCAGATTTAAAATGGTGTGTGTGTGTGCATGTGCATGTGTGTGTGTGTGCATGCAGTGGTACCCAGCAGAAATGTCAGTATTTTCTTAAAAACAGCTAACCTAGCTAATGGCAGTACCTTTGTTGTGGTAATGGCAGCTAACAGAACTATCTAGAAGGTGCACAAATACAAGTGGACAGAGAATGTGTTATGTAATACACTATGCAAAACTTAAAAACAGAATTGCATGTCTTAGCTGAAAGAAAAGCTTAAAATTATTCCACAAAGCAGACATTGCTGTTATTTTCTCTGCAGTTTGCACCTTAGCTGGGGGATAGATCTGCCTTGTGAAAGGGAGAGCATCAAAACCCTTTTCCCCTCAGTCTCTGGAACATTTGTTGTCATCTATAGTTGAGATGGGTTTGATCTGTGATGTATTCTTCCTGTTAAGAAAGTTGAACAAAGAAAATAAGCCCAAAATGTTAAGGTGCTATAGTGCAATCTTTAGGGTTAAAAAAAAAAAGCAACCACCAAAAAAACCCCCAAACCCCACATCAATCACTGCACAAGCTTCAGCTTGTCTACACAGGCTTGTTTGCTGTCTTCAGCTTTACTGCAGGTGCTACCTGTGCTGTGGAGGGATGATAGCTCGTAACATGTCAGCTTCATAGAGCCTTCAATGCATCCTCTTTAGCAGATGAAACTAGGACACTGGGATTTCGTTACAGTTTCTCAACTGAAAACACAGAGAACCTCATAGAGCTGTGCCCTAGTTTAGATGTTTCTTTTGGGATGGGTTCTTTGATGGCATTTTAATTTGAAATGTCTATTTCCCCACCTACATAAAGCTGGTCACGTGAAGGATTATGGGAGAAAAGAAAGACACTCAAGTAGTTCAAGCGGCCAAGACAGCAACCAAAATGACAACTCAACCCTGTGGTTTGTCAGCCCTTTGTGTGCCCTTTTGAAGCTCCAATGTGAAGCAGGGGCTGTTGTAGTGAGTTCTGCACAGAACTACTCCCCGCTCTGGACAGTAGCCTCCTCTACGAGCACAGGGGTCTGTCACAGTTGAAAAGATGTCACTGTGAGGATGTTGCTGGAAGAACAGCAGATGTTGGAAAGCAGTGGGGCTTGTGAACCGTACTGTGCCTACATATAGGCCATACACCAGCTGCTCCACCAAAAGGAAAGGTGCTGCTGGTTTGGCAGACCTGGGCTCACCACAGGAGCTACACAAATAGCAGGAGAGCATGAACCAGAAGGAAGTTTGGCTCTGGGCTGCTTGGGCGCTCTTTGGGTAAGGGTAGCATTCGTTACATTTTTTGGGCCTGAGATGCCTGAACTTGGTTTGGGGATCTCTGCCAGCACACTTCTGCCATGTTTCATACCCAGGCATGACTGCAGAGCAGCAGAGAGGGCTTAATTCCATGGAGCAGGCACAGTGATTTGCTTGACAAGCTGGAAGCAAAACTGGCACTGCCTATGAGATGAATTTGAGTTTATCAACGTGGCTGCATGACTGATGCGGACAGCAGCATCTTGTGCAGCATCAGGGAGTGTAAGCACGAGAACCTGCCTGGAGCAGGCAGGTACCTGGTGGTACACAGAGGTGCCAGCCGCCTCTGAGGAGCTGCGGGTGCGCAGGGGAGTGTGTTATGGACCTGCTGCGCTGGGGAAGCGTTATGTGTGTGTGCTGTGTCAGCTTCTGTGCTGTCACTCGGATATGCATCGGACTCTCCTGCGTTTGGTATTTAACTTACGCGTGTGGGAACGAATGCAACAGGGTACCTCTGCTTGGCCTCTCGCTTCTGCCCGGCAGAGGGAGGGAGGGAGGGAAGGGGGGAGGAGAGAGGAGAAGAAAAGGGTGAAAGAAAAGGAAAACGGAAGGGTTTTTTGACAGGGCCCAGAGCTCCGTGAGTCGAGGATCCTGCCTCCCTCCCGGTGACGACAAAAGGGGATGGCCTGAGAGTGAGCCCCGTTCTGTTGGTGCGGTTGCGCACTACCTGCGTGTCTATGACCGTGACGAGAGCCCGCCCCGCGCTCACCCGCTCGGCCCGGAGGCGTCTCGGCGGCGTGCTGTGTGGGGTGGGGGGCGGGCGGGGGCGCCGGCAGCGCCCGGCACTCTCTGCCGGCGGTCCGGGGACTTTCCCCTAGGCGGGCGCGGGGCCCGTGAGGAACAAGCGTCCTCCGTGCGTGGCCTAGCGAGCAGGTCTTCAGAACATCCCGCCCTCCTTGGCTCCTCCCCGCCAATTTATATCCGCCCGGAGCCCGGAGACCCTCAGGGCAGGGCGAGGGCCGCTCGCTGCCCCGTTTCTCCTTGGCTGGTCCCCGCGGGCCGTGCACAAAGGGAAAGTCCGCGGTGCCGCTCCCGGAGGAGCGCCAGAGCTGGCGGCCGGCCGCGGCGCCGGTGTCACCGGGCGGCCACGGCCGCGGCGCCGCCCGGGAGTGCGTTAAGCAAATTAAGCGCCGCAGCCCCGCCCCGAGGCGGGCAGCTCGCTCTGCCTGGCGCCCCCTTGCGGCCACCGCTGAGCCCCCGCGGGCCGGGACCGGCTGTTCTTGCCGCGAGCCGCGCACTCGGTATGGCCCGTGCTGGGACTGGCGGCGGGCAGGTCCCCGAGAGGGCCCGGCGCCGCGCGCTCGAGCGGCTTCAGCTACCGTCAGAGGCGGCGCCACGCCTGGTGCCCGTGCCCCGCTGTGCTTCCACAGCAGAAGCGGGGTCAGTCTCTCGCCTTCCTTTGTCCCCCAGACAACCCTGCGCACCCTCCGTCAGCTCCTCACCATTGTACGCCAGCATCCCAACCACTACAGGCCGGCGCAAGGCCTGGGAAGGATACCCGGAACCGGGGGGTGGGGTGGCACATGAACCGTTCCCTCCTGCCGCACCAGCTCTTTAGGAGTCTGGCCACCAGCCCTCCTCTGGGGCTAAGGAAACGTTAACGAATTCCCACTCCAATACTTCATGCTTCTTTACACGTGTGGCAGAAGCTCCTCCATGAGCTGCTTCCCATGCAGAAGGTGAAATAAAAATAACACACTTCGACTTTCGGTTTCTATTAAGAGTAGCTACAGACTCATCCTTTAATGAGTAACAACCAAACATCAAAGAGGAGTAACATCCAAAAAACTTTTAAAAACTAATCTTAGGTCAGGACTCTAGAAAAGGCATCTAGCACCTCGGCCTTTTAACAGTTACCCTAATGCCCCTTGAGGTCAGTAAATACTGTGAGCTTCGCTCTGCAGGCAGAAAACACAGGTTTTCACATTGCAACACGCGCTGCAATTCTCAACCACAGATCTGGAGCGTCCAAACTACAGCCATAAAAGCTGTACTTCAGCAGACACAGGGCCCAATTCCTGCCCCATGGAAACAGTCAGTCCATGTCTCCACCTGAACAGGGTGAGGATGTGAAAACAGATCTCGCTTGTCCTAGCACGAATACCGCAACTCCTGACTATGGCACGAAGCTCTGTGCTAGAAGCAGACAAGCAGCACAAACCAATTCCTAAGCTGTGCGAGGCTGCGTTCCAAACGTCGGGTGGTGCTCCAGAAACAGCGAGGGAGAACTCCTGAGAAACCAAACCAGGGCGAAGGGCGACCGAGGGCAGAGAAGCACAGGGGTCAGACAGAGGAAGTTCTCGACCAGCCATTAGGAAGCGCGAGAGCCTTGCTGGCTTCAGGTGCTACATACAACATCATTGTGGTTTAGTCCCAAGATCACAAAAGAAGTCTTTAAGTGGATATATATACTACTGAGATCCCAGAAATTCCTATTCACTCCTGTAGTACTTGACCAATGGATCTGTCAGTCAAGTGTACAGTCTCCATTAAATGATGCTAACTACCGTAATCGGACAAGGTTAATTCAAAATAGCACTGAAGACATTATGTTTTTACAATTACATGTCATTATCCAATATATAAAAACATGCAGTTTGTGCAGGTATTTCAGTAACATTGAAAACAAAGTAATCTGCCACTCCCCTCGCCTCAAACCATGCTGTGCATGGTGTAAAAAGGGAGCAAAGGGCAGGCTCAATTAGTGTGAACGCTTTACAAAGCACGCACTGCCCAGCGGACAGCTGCATCTCCATTTTGCTTAGCTTGGCAAGTACCAATGCAGAATTAGGTATTGTATACGTCCGCTCTATCAGTTTTACAGTATTTCAGCTACGCATCCAAAGAAAACAACTCACCCTTGTGGGATTACACCCTGAAGCCAAAGTAAAACTTTTCTTAAGGTGTCACAAAGTTATTGAAATGGCTGGAATATTTAATAGCCAAAGCAAAAATATTATAAAAGCAAATCCCAGAGGTTTTATTGGTTTAGTAGCAGTCAAAATACGCTTAATATAGAAATCTGTGTTTATCTGAAGAAAAAAACCCCACCCATCAACCTGTAAATTATATGTCACAATGTAAGTTAAATCTGCTTACAGTTTTGGTGGCTGAAGCAGCTGTGACTTGACTGCTAATTGGTAATTCACCGGTATAATGTTAAATGGGATCTAACCTGCTAGTATAACGCTAAGTGGGATCAGGGTGGTATTTGTATTGCAAGTGCTACGAAAACATCCCATAAAGAGTCAACCATTTCCTCTCCCAGTATGAGCAACAGTATGAGAACATTATGAACAGCACACCTGAAACAGATGATTCAACTTTCGATTGAAATTTTTAAACAACTTCCAATCATTCAAGTATTATGGTCCCTATATACATAGTTCTATGTGGCTAAAAAAGACACGGTAGACAACTGAGCACACTGCCATCAAATCGTAAGAATTACAAAACTGTCAGGTTTTAAACAGCAAATTGTACCTGTACTTTGTTTAATTAAAAATAGAAGAATTAGGTAGACTATTTTGCAAATAAAACAGCACACTAGTGTGCTATGTATTAAGGCATACCTTTAAATGCGCACTTGTCATCTAACAAATTTTATACAATTGCTACCAAGTGAAAGGACTATCATTGTCTTGCAAAACTGAGAAAGAAATACAAAATATCTGGAAGCCTATGTTTTTAAAGTACAAAATTAACCTTTAGTCCTTGTCTCGAAATACTATACATGGTACAAACAGCGATTCTTCCTTACAAGATCTCACGAGGATTTCTTAAAGCTGGAGGTAAATTTGAAGGTTTCGATTCTTCATCCAGAAGTACCAAGTCTTCAATTTCACTACCTTTGTATTTTCTTTTGCATATCTTCACAATAACTTTCTTCTTGAGGAATAATTTCAAAGCTTCCCTCGAAGCAATCGCTTTGGCATTTTCCATACTCTTACCGCAGCCGGTACCCAAGTAGACAGACTTGCACCTCAGTTCACAAACTATATTTTCTAGAGAGCTCTTATTTTGAGGCAAGTCTGCAAGTTCCTTCAGGGGAACAAAAGCAACATCTAACGTAGCTTTTACGGACTGAATAGATGAGTTTAGAAGTTCGACGTGATTTACGTTAGGACTGAAGCCTCCAACAGCAACCAGTTTCCAGGCTACAGCTTTGTATAGTCTGTTGAAAAAAGGCTGTCTTTCCTTTGCATCTTCACTGGTTAATGGTTTGCGCAAAGCCTTAGCGGGGCTTTCACTTGCCTGTGAGCCACTCTTGGAGGCAAGCTGCGCTGAACCTGCTTGTGCGCCACCCTTGGAAGCTAGCAGGGAAGCACCTGCCTGAGCTCCACCCCGGGGGGCCACTGACGAGGGACCTTGCTGAGCACCACTCCGAGCAGCCAGTAGTGAGGCAGCCACCTGAGCACTGCTCTTGGAAGCCAGGAGTGAAGACCCCTGCTGAGCACCACTCCTAGCAGCCAGCAGCGAGGCAGCCACCTCAGCACTGCTCTTGGAAGCCAAGAGTGAGGAGCCTGCCTTAGCAGTGCCCTTGGAGACCAGCAGCAGCGAGGTGCCTGTCTGAGGACTGCTCTTGGGAGCCAGCAGCAGTGAGGTGCCCGTCTGAGTGCTGCTCTTGGACACTGACGCCGGGGCACTTGCTTGGTTTTTGGAAGACAGCAACGTAGCGCTTGTTTGTGGGGCTCCCTTGGCAGCAGGTGGCACCACCACAGCTTGTGGGGCTCCCTTAGCAGCAGGTGGCACCGCCTCTGCCTGCGCAGTGCTCTTGGCAGCTGATGGCATCGCTGCTGCCACCGCCTCTGCCTGCGCGGTGCTCTTGGCAGCCGATGGCACTGCTGTTGCCTCTGCCTGTGGGGAGCTCTTGGCAGCTGGTGGAACCACCTCTGCTTGTGGGGAGCTCCTGGCAGCTGGTGGAACCACCTCTGCCTGTGGGGAGCTCCTGGCAGCCGGTGGCACCGCCTCTGCCTGTGGGGAGCTCTTGGCAGCCGGTGGCACCGCCTCTGCCTGTGGGGAGCTCATCACACTTACTGTAATTTTCTTTTCAGGTGAGGGCACATTTTCAGGTTTGCTTTCCTTAGGTGGATCTGAGCAAGGCTTCTCTCCTGACTCCTTTTCAGATAAGGATGGATTTTGCTCAGTAGTACTTTCAGCATTAGCAGGTTTTCCTCCTGTTTTTACGTCTGATGCCGTGGCCGTTTCTTGACTTGAACTGCAAGTTGACTGGGAGCTTTCTGGATCTTTCCTAGTGTCTTTTTCCCGTTTTTTTGGCAACAAGCTCTCTGTTTCCTTAGGGGCTTCTGCCTTAGTTGTTTTCACATCCTTTCCAGTATCCTTAGATGCTCTGCTTTTCTCAACAGCTCGCTTCTTGGAGGGCTCCTCTACCCCATCTGCAAAACAAGTAAAGAACGTTACCCTCTTTAATTTCTGCACCATAAAATAGCCATCTAGAGACAATTTATCTATTCTCTAAAATCTTAGCAATAATACCCGTGAAATTAAAAGGCCTATATTGGGAATATGTCTTGGCTGTAATGTTAAGTATTTACTATTTTAGAATATATCAGTATTTTTTGACAAAGAACTAATATACTCAGGGGTAAGATTTCAGGTTTTGCTTTAGGTCCCAGAGGCAAATATGCATTCTTAAAGCCCAAACCAAAAGTGACCAAAGTACATTACATAGCTTATCTGACCTAAAAAAGAGTATTTTGTTTACAATAAAAAAAATAAATTCTTAAAGTGTCAAGAAATTTAAGCTCAAGAAATTTACGAATTTCTTGAAAAAGCTAAGTTTCTCATAAAGCAACAACATCTGACTAGCATTAAGGGCAAAGCAAGCAGAATACATTTAAGCTGGAGCACAATCATTTAAAAAAATAATCGGCTTTAAACGCACCAGCTGTAGAAATTCAAAACAAGAGCTCGATGTTACCAACAGGATACTTAAGCACTACATGGATTTTAGAGGTTTCATATGAGAAGGAAAAAAAAACAAAACAGAGAGGAGAAACTCTTAACAGGTTAAAGAAGTTATTTTGACTACTTTCCAAGCCCGAGGCACACAGAGAACATTAA
This sequence comes from Zapornia atra, assembly GCA_013400835.1. Lineage (NCBI taxonomy): Eukaryota > Metazoa > Chordata > Aves > Gruiformes > Rallidae > Zapornia > Zapornia atra. Next base: position 22,331 of record VZTU01003398.1, on the reverse strand, counting down.
AAACAAGCATTCTCTAGACTCCTATGTATTGTCACAGCTATGATCTGCTAACCATTGCTACTTGATATGCCTCTTTTCTTCACCTTGGCAACCAGTTCATCTCTCGTAGTGCGGACGGGCGCGCCGGTCACCTGGATGCCTTCGGCCATTTCCAGCGCCTTCTCCATGACCTGCGGCGGGTACCTGAAGGGGCGATAAAGGGACAGGAGGGGAAGGGCGCCGTCAGCCGCCCGCGCCGCACCCCCACCCCCCCGCGGGGCGCCGCCGCCGCCCCGTCCCGCACTCACCGGCAGCCCAGGAAGACGTGGTTGGCCCACACCATGGAGAGGGACACCAGGCGCTGGAGCTGGGCGCTGCCCGCCGCCGGCAGCTCCCCCACGTTGCGCAGCAGGAACTCCCGGCGGTGCCGCCAGTGGTGCTCGGGCTCGCAGGCCCCGCGCAGCGCCTCGGCCCAAGCCACCTCCTCCGATGTCCGCCCCACGGGCTCGGCCGCCGCCTTCGCTGCCGCCATGGCCCGCCCCGGCTCCGCGCGCGGGGCTACTCTCCGCCCCCCCAACGGAAATAACAGCTCCGTTCCTTCCGGCCGCGCGGGATGACCTCACATCCGGCGCGCGGCAGACCGCTATCGCTTCAGGCTGCTTTGCGGCGAGTCGAGAGGGAGGAGCGAGGAGACGCTCGTGCCGCCAACGGTCGGAGGGGGAATAGCGCGCGTCCCGCCTCCGCCCTAACGGTCAGGGGGCGGTGCCTCAGGGGCGGGGCGGCGCCTCAGGGGCGGGGCGGCTCCTTAGAAGTGAGGGCGAGTGCGACGGAGGCATTCGGCTTGGTGGACTGGTCTAGCGTGCTCCGTCGTAGGCGCTTGAGCACGGCCCGCGGAGAGGCTTTGGCTTTTTGTGGGTTCTTCGAGACTGTTTGCGCCATAGCTGGAGCCTGGGGTTTCTTGCAGCGTGTGTGAGAGTTGCGTTCAGGCTAGCAGGAGCTCCAGTAAAGCTGCTCAGCTGTCATCCTTGGCTCTCGAGCCTGTGGCAGGCTGCTTGTGACCTCACCCTACTCTTGGAGTTTTGGGGTGCCAAGGGAAAAGAGCTGGTATGGGCATGGTTACCTGCTTTATACTCCTCCTGATAAAAGTGTGAACAAAAACGTTGCTTTTGGCTTTGCTTCATGATTCTGTTTACAGATTAATTCCAGCTTTGCTGAAGACAGAGTTTATGGGATCAGTTAGTGTTTCTACATCCCTGGTGTGTGACAGGAAGGCAGTGGCAAGGAAATGAGTGGTTGCAGTGTTTTGGAGGAAATACTAAATGAGGGCTTCCACGTATGAGGGCTGCTGGCTGTGAAGGGTTCAGATGATTTTTCTTGTGCAAGTCTGCAGGCTGTCTTTATGTTGTAAAAGTTTACCTCAAAATTTGATTCAAAACCTGTTGGAGAATTCTGTGTGAAAGGGTAATAACCATGCTGTGAAACTGTCATAGAACCATAGAAAGGTTTGGGTTGGAAGGGACCTTAAAGACCATCTAATCCCATCTCCCTGTCATGGGCAGAGACACCTCCTCTAGCCCAGGTTGCCCAAACCCCCATCCAACCTGGCTTTGGACATTTCCAGGGGTCCAGGGGCAGCCACAGCTTCTCTGGGTGCCCTTTTCCACTGTCTCACCAACCTCATAGTGAAGAATTTTTTTTCCTAGTATTAATTCCTAATTAAACCAACCCTCTTTCAGCTTAAGGCTATTACTCTTGTCCTATCGCTACGGGCCCTTGTAAGCAGCCCCTCTCCAGACTTTTTTTGTAGTCCCCCATAAGTTTCAGACTGCTGCAATAGTGCTTGCCTAATTAGGGCAACAGAGGAGAGAGCTGGATTCTGAAGGGCTGCTCTAGGAGAGCTGTATTGATCACCTGCCCCTGAATTAGAAGTCTGAGTTTGCTTTAAGTTTTCAAGTTTTAACACCTACCTGTCATTGTGAACTACAAGATAGATTGCATTTAAGGAAGGAGTGTTTCTCCTTAAGTGACTTTAATATCTTATTTCATGGAAATTACTATGTAGTGATTTAACTTGTAGTATCTCTGTGCTGCAAAACAAAGTGATTAAGGAAAATAAGCCAGAAAAAAATAGTTCAACACACTTTTGCTCTGTATCTGTTGTTGGAGTGGAAGTGCTTTTCCTTAGCTTTCTTGGTTCGCCCACGCAATGTTATCTTGTGCATTGGCAAGAACAATTCAGTGACAGAGACTGCGTGAACACTAACGCGTGGGATGGGACCCGACAGACTCGCTTTTGTTTTGTGTTTGCATGTAGAGGAAGAAGAGGGCAGAAAGTTTGTATGCTCTCTAGTGTGGGTGTTTTAAAGTAATGGGTTTGTTTAGGAACTATGTCAGAGGGTTTAGAAACAGGACTGGAGTCACAGCCAGTGCAGTATTACCCATCTGTTTCCAGGCATTAGCTGTATCAGTCCCACATATGGTATGACTTGATAACGTAGGCTCAAATATATGAAGGGCGTGATCTGTCACACTAGAGTTTCTACCTAGAAATGAGGTGGGCCTGTCTCCTAGAGCTGTGAGTCTGCAAAGCCATGATTCTTGACTTCACAGTCAATACAGACCCTAGAAGGGAAGGGGGAACAGAATCCTTGGCAAGTATAGCTTGGAGTTAGCACTCAAGGCAAGATTGTCCTCCTGTTTGTTCGCACTCTTCAATGAAAGTCTGCTTACTAATGAAGCCAGCTGGGACTTGGCCCAGGCTTGAGATCTGCCCCTTGGGGACAGCAGGAATTCAACCAGGCCTGGGTAGCTGTAGAAGAACTGCCTATGCTCTTGCAAAGGTAGCAGAGGAGAGAGCACAACCTTGAATGCCCTGTCCTCCTCCACAACCATCTGAGCTGCTACGTGAAGCAACTAAGGAACTGGTCCATGTTGAGCCGGTCGTACACCAGGTAAGAGTAGAAGCTGGGGAGGGCTAGACTTCAGAGGGTGATAGGGCCAATCTCATACACTCAGAGGGATCACCAGAAGCCATACTCCAGTGTTTCTGGGTGAATGACAGGTCCTGATGCCAAACGTCAGAGGCAGGCCTCTGCACCTTGGGGCTTTGTGTCTGTTCTTGGTCTCCTCATGTGCATAAGGTTATTTGGACTCACCTGTGAGTCCTGGGCTCTTCCAAAGCATCGTTTCAGTGAGTGTTGGAGGCTCAGCACAGCTGCAGAGCTTAATACATTGCTTTCTGGTCCTAGAGTGGCTCAAGGATGGATTAGAACTTTTTCTTGCCCAGTTTTAGAGGACAAATTAATTGAGAGCCATTTCACCTCTTTGCCCAATGACTGTACTTGTGCAAATAGAAACGTAGGTGACAGCTGGAGAAAAGTCAGATTACAGCCCTGAACACTCCTGGAATGGCTCGCAACAGTTTTTGGCTATAGCAAACAACTTCTACGGTTTGGTACCTTTCTGGCACCTTATACTGTTAATTTTGGGATAATTTTCTCTAATCCCCCTCCTGCATCACCGTAGCCTTGTTGTTGGTACAAAGATGACTTAAACCAAAATGGTGCCTTTTGTTTTCCCTTCCTTTCTTTTCCAGACATACTCTTACTACTTTATTATTGTGTGCTTGAATCATACTAGAAACAGGCTAGATCCCAGCCACAGGGCATGGCATGCCATGAATGTGCATGCACAGGCAAGCATAGGTGTATACCTGCAATGCTCTGAGAGCACTGAAGACATGCTGTGCCTTGGGTTGATTAAACAAGTGTGTGTAGTAAAAAAGAGGAAAAAACACTGCTGTTAATTTTTAAAAAAGGAAACAAGTAGCATTTTCATTCTCACCAGGAAACGCAATTTTGAAGTTAAACACCTCATTGATGGTGCTAATACTGTGCATTTAATTTTCAACATTGGAAGAAAAGAGATGTTTTTGTTCCCACTAGGGAAGGAACTTCTAAATGCCACATTGATAGTAGTGTTGTTAGAGCCATTTGGGCTTGATAATAGCTTCTTTTGGCAAGGTATAACTAAAAATTCAAGGTGAATCATGCCAGTGCCTGTAATCACAGTATTGCACCTGCACTTCCTGTATAATAAGGAAAGTTTATTTCTGCCTTTGTAAACCACTGAATTATTTCTTCAAAGTCAAGTCCTGCTGAAATACAGAGGGCAGCAGCCCCATTGAGTTCAATTATGTTCTGTGCAGTTAAGGTTAATATATAGTGGCACTCTTTATTCAGCTTAATATGAGAAATGTGCCCTTAACATCATGGCAATGCAAAGATAAAGCCCAGAGTTATTGCCACGGAAAGGCAATAACAGTGGGATCTTCCTGGCCTGGCACAATAAATCCTCTGAGTACCACCTGTAGGTTGGTCCTTGCTGTAAGTAATAAGGAAATACCTGAGAGCCCTGGCTTAAGTTCATTAGAAGTGCAACTTGAAGAAGAATGGGCTAGAAAAGCTTTGCTAAGATAACGTACATGTTCTGCTGGAGCAGGTCATTGAAGGTCTCCTAGCCAGGCAAGTATCAGCACTTCCAGGGAGATGTGCCTGCATGTGCCAAGGCAGACAGTACACTACTGTTGAGTAAACTAATCCTTGGAATAAAAGAAAATACTTGCTAAAAGAGCATTACTGACTGTGTAGGCTTGTCAGTGGTTTTTATTTCACCACAGTTACACAACTGTTGTTATGCCACTGTAAGAAGCTCTGGATTACAAAATCATCCGCTTTTCTGAGATTTCTCATCTGAGGAAATTCATTGTGTAATTGCAGTGGATAAAACTAAAGGTAAAAATGAAGAGCTTAATTGATGATCATTTCCTTTTACACATAGGTGGTCTTATTGCTAGCTTAAATACGGTTCTACATTTAGAACCATAAAATCTTAGAATTGTTTAGGTTGAGAAAGATCTTTAAGATCACTGAGTCCAACTGTTAGCCTAGCACTGTCATGTCCACCACTAATCCACATCCCTAAGCACTGCATCAGCATGTCTTTTAAATCCCTCCAGGGATGGTGACTCAACTACCACCCTGGGCAGCCTCTTTCCAGTGCTTAACAACCCTTTTGGTGAAGAAATTTTTCCTAATATCCAGTCTAAACCTCCTTGACTCCTCTTGTCCTAGTGCTTGTCACTTGGGAGATGCTGGTACCCACCTGGTTACAGCCTCCTTTCAGGTGGCTGTAAAGAGCAATAAGTTACCCCCTTAGCCTCCTTTTCTCAAAGCTAAACAACCCCAGTTCCCTCGGCTGCTCCCTACAAGACTTGTTCTCTAGACCCTTCACCAGCTTTGTTGCCCTTCTTTGTGCACTCTCTGGCACCTCAATGTCATTCTTGCGATGTTGCCACACTATTTCTGACACAAGCCAGGGTGCTGGTGGCCACCTGGGCACGCTGCTGGCTCATGTTCAGCCAGCGGGTGACCAACATTCCCAGGTCCTTTTCTGCTGGGCAGCTTTCCAGCCCCTCTTCCCAGCCTATAGCATTGCATGGGGTTGTTGTAACCCAAGGGCAAGACTTTTGTATAACATGTTTAGTAATGGGTTATACTTAAAATATTTAACAATGCCCACAATAGGGTTGTCATTTGTTTTTCTGTAAATGAGTTTGCTGAGCTTTAACTAAGCCAAAGGTAGTGTACCGCTTACTAAATTTTGTTTGCTACACTACACTTTAGGTAACATGCCACTTGCAGGGGGAAAAAAGGCTTTGTCCAGTATAAAATATTGTAGAAATCTTATCTTTAATGTGCTTAAATACCTTTGTGCTCTAGAGCAGACTTGGAATTTGTTACCAAAAAAATTAATTGGGAGGGATATTCTGACTACATATTTTATAAGCCTTCTTAAGAAATTAATTTCCACATTCGTGACTTGGCACATGTCTCCATATTTGCTACTACGGCAGTCAAGTCTACACCAGCTGCGGGCTGCAGGGCCCAAAGGAGCCCTCGGTTTGCCAGTATGGATTGGGGTGAGTCTCTGGACTGAGTGTACCTATGGCCCCAATTCTCTGTGCTCTCCAGAAGCTGCTGTTTTCTCCTTTTCACAAGTGCTTGAGTGTGTCTGATAGGAATGGTGAGGGGACAAGGGACTGACTGAGGGGAGGGAAACAGTAAGTATGGAGGCAGGGGTTACGGTGAGACTGAAACTATTAGGGGGTAAAAAAGCTTAACATCAGAGTGAATGGGATAGGATACTGGGATTAGGTGAGGAAGGAAATTAAATTCTCAAGGAGAAATGAAGGAGAATGAGTTCAAGACAAGAGAACAAGTACATACAGATGAGGAATCAGAGGAAGACTATGTGTCAGGAGCCTAGGACTAAGAGAAATGAGAGAGGATAGATGTGGAAGCCAGTGAGAAAAGCAGAAGAATGAGAGCACGTTGGTTGAGCAGACAAAATCAAACAGAATCAAGGCTCGTTTCTGAGCAGAGGGACAGACTGTGATGGGAAGAGGAGCATTGACAGCGGAACCACTGGGATTTGAACAGAGACTTACAGAAAGGGAAGTTTAAACTCCACAAGCACAGAGACATTAGCATTTCAATGTGGGCTTTTTTTTTCATTGCAGTAGGCATCTGCTAGCATAACTAAGACCAAGAAAAGATTCTGCCATTCTAATTCAGTCTAAGGTATTTTCTTGTCTTTTCTGTGTGCTGTAAAGGAACAAAAGAGGTAGAAATCCATTTGTTTGCAGAAATCCATCTTGCACCTTTAAGGAATTGTTAGGTAGGAAGCCTTAGACCTTTGGCAGACAGCTCTGCTCTAGAGTTGAAAAAAGCAAAAAACAGCCTTAGGAATCTTAATGCAAATATTGGCATGAGTTCATTGTAATTCAAGAGGATTCAGGAAAGCACTAAAAGGGCAAGGAGGTCTTATCTGAAAAAAGCATCTATTATGAGGCTATAACATACTGAACTTTTATTTGTGTGTGTGCATATATATATACATATATATAAAGCACATGCATGCCTACATACACACACATATGTAATACAATATGTGTGCATATGTTTTAAAAATGCTTGCATTGCCGAGAGTGTAAGCATCCATAAATCTGGATACCCCTGCTCCTTCAGTCAAACTATTCATGCCTTGGAGGAAAAGAAAAATTACAACTAATATTTTATTGGCTTGAGTTGTGGATAGGTGCATTACACAAATGGATGCTATTAAATCTTTATACTATGCTGTACCAGTATGAATTTTGTATGTGCTACATATTTTGCAGACACAAATAACTATTTTAGAAATGATATAAGGAGCTTTCCTGAGACTCCAGGCAACAGTGTCAGATCTAATTTGAATTATTGTTATTGAAAATCATGGTTCTGGTTTTCATTATTGTTATACCAATATCCCTGACAACCTGCAATTTACCAGGTATGAACAGCAACTCCCAAAAATATAGTTTTGTGTGCTGTGGTATTTTTGTATATCCTCCCTGTGCACAGGCATGATATTTCACATTAATTCCACTGGATGGCACTGAAGGAGACAAGATTGCATGGAAAATGCAAAAGTTGAGTATAACTCAAAAAAAAGTGAAAATGGCTTACTTTTTCATTCCATTACTGAAATAGACAAATGTGGACTCATTTTCCACCCTGATGTAATAATTCATCATCAAACCCAGCTCTTAAACACTCCTAGCTGTAGTTCTTTCTACCTTCTGACAGGAGCAAGATTACAGTGGAGGTAGTCAAGGCTTCTGAATCTGAATATGTCTTCTCTTAAAGAGTTAAAGGCTAAAATATTTGTCTTTGGGCCATTCTGGGTTTTTATGTGAAAGTTTACAAAACATCTGAAAAATTTTTGGTCCCTGTTCTCCATGGCAATGCTGTCAGTACTGGCCACTCCTACTGTTACAAGTGAGTATATGTTAGCTTTTAAGCTCATTTGGAAGAACTACATAGGAATTCATTGAGAATTAAAAGCTTCCACCTGTTGTGGAAATGTATAGTGTTTCAGAGATCCTCCCGACTTGAAACTCCATCTGCAGTCCCCACACAAGGACCCCTGTTTTTACCTGGGTAGGGACTTTGTGATATGCCTGGAAGGCACACAATTACTTTCTGTCAATCAGATCTACAACCTGGGACTCATCTTTGACTCCACTCTCTTTTTTGACCTGTTTATCTTGATGTATATGAATTTTGTTTCCTTTTCTTCTCTAAAGTCTCTTCTTATCTCCGTCCACATCATAGATACGCTTTTTTAGGCTTTTGTTATCTCTCATCCTGCTTATGACAGCTTTTTTTCCTATGCCTGACCTGACCTGTCAAAAAGGTCCCTTGAAACACTATTCTGGCACTTATCTCCCTGGCCTATTTCTGTGGCTCCTTTTTGTACTTACCTCTTTAGTATATCTCCATAGAGTTCCCTGTCTCTGCAAGCCCTCTAGCCCTCTGAGAGTGCAGTTTGACAATTTTTTTTGGCAGCTGTGCTGGTCTAAGACAGTTGCACTCCCAGCCATTCACTCCTGTCTCTTTGATATGCCTGCTAGTTTGCTGGCACAGTTGTTTTGTTCAGCTGTGTGGTAAACCAGATTAGGAACCTGATTTGGCTGAAAAGCAGCATGGGCGAGGGAGGAGAGGCACCTTTTCCAACCAGCTTATTTCTCCAAGCCAGTCCGGCAGGCAGCGCTTCTGCTGGTGCAGCTGAGGGGCTGGGGTAGAAACAAGTGGTGAGAGACGTGGGGCTGCAGAACAGCGATGCCTTATGCTGGTTTATGTTGCGCTGTTGATAGCTGTTGAGCCATGACCTGATTGCGATGATAGAGCTCAGCCAAGCTAATAGCTAGCTGCTGCAGGAAGTGTTGTGCTGCTCCTCCTTCCTCACCCTTTGTCACAGGTTTGTTCTTGGCACTTCCCTAGTGCCAGCACGGGTGCTTATCTCACCCCGGTGAGCCAGTTGTGGGAGCTAAGAGAAGTGTTCACTTCTTGTCAGGGTTTGCCAGGTTGGTCTGCTGAGTGCCCAGGGAACCCACCTGCTCAGCAGCAGCTGGGTGCTCCGTCAGCTCAGCTGCATTCTCAACTGCACCGCAACACTTCACAACTTTGCCTTTTCCTGTCATCTGCTGTCCTCTCTGTGTCTCCATGTCTACTCCATCTGCTTTGCTCGTAGTGGTGTTAATGATGTCCTTTTGGTCACCCTCAACATATGGAATACCCTCCCTGAAGCAATCACTGCATCCTTCAAATCTCTCAAGATTTCTTCTACCCTGACACAAATGGTAAATTGCCAACTGAAACCAACCGCTTCAGTTGCTAGTAGGAATTTTGGGTTTCATTACAACACTTAATGCGTCCATGCATTAGCCTGAAATGGACACAGTCTGTCAGTTTATTTGAGAAGTTAAAAGGGATTAAACTACCACAGAATCTTTTTCTGGAAAACAAAAATTCCCAAAGCTATGCCCTGAAGGTGATGTACTTCCCTAAGGTCATATATAAATACCAGAGGCTGATTTTTCTGTTGCTTCACACCTTGGATCATCATTCATGCTTGTGCAAATGGACATAGCATTGCTACTAAGCAGTTTACAGTAACATCTTACAGAATTGTAAATTAGTGCCCCAGAGACAAGATAGCAGAGAGTCAGCGCTTACATGAACAGCTGAGCATAGAGACTTAGGGATTTATTTTGACCCAGTTGTTTTCATTGTTTGGGTGGTTTTTAGACACAGGTAGAAGCATATCCTAAACATATTTCATCCCAGTAGTTTGTTATGCTAAGCATTTTTGTCCTATTCAGGTAAATAGAAAATGTATGGAAAAACGGCAGTGAGTGAAATGTCACATTGCCTTGGAAGCAATAGAATAAAATTATCTGTGTTTGCTGTTTAATAAAACTCAAACAAAAACACCAAAAAAAGGTGACACAGGGCATCTCTACACCGTGCAACAGAGCGCAGGACTTAAGAGAGCACATGGTCATCAAGTTACTTGCAGAATAGAAAGCAGCAGCTGTAGGCTTGAGCACTCCTGCACCCAAAGTGCTTAACCCTGTTGGTAGGTGGTGCTAATTAGGTTGGACATGGTGCTAATTAGGTTAGATACAACATTCTGGTCATGCAAATACGCAGTGTCTTTGGCTCTGGCTCAGACCTGGCTGGAGGTTTCTGTGGATGCTGCTGCATTGAGCCATATGTGCACATCCAGAGAGAGAAGTTGTTTGCCCCTGGCCTCTTGTTCATTACCCCTGTAGGGTTTAGCTGCAGTAACAGATGTATTTGCCACATACAGGTGTCAGATGTGGCTCCGTGCCAGGGATTGCCTCCCTCTTGGTAAAAGTAGCGGATGCCCTTTTAATTGTGTGCTGTTGTGGAGTCATGGATGTCCAATGTAGCTGCTTCTTAAACCTCTTCTGTATTACTTCTTAATTAAGGCAGTAAGTACTGACAGAGGAACAGGAAAGATGGGGATGGTAATTTTTATGGAAATTGTGAATCAATTGCAAGGTCATGGAGGAAGACAGCAGTATTGCAAGGAGCAAATCACAATCTCCTCCAGCATGTTTATCGGGAGACACACCTTCCCCCTTCAGTGAGGCAAAGCAATGTTTCAGGTTAGAGATATGATCACAACTACAGCATAAATTCTGTGTCTCTGTAACTGGGTGCAAGTGTATTCCCCAACCACTGACTGCAGAATTGCTGTCTTTGCAAATAAGTGATTAATATTTCCACAAGCATAGCATTCTTTCAAAATTTGAAGATTCAAGTTGATGTTTGTGTGAAGGCTGGTGCTTATTAGCAAGAAAAAGGTAATCTGAAGAAGCAAAACAAAAATATTGTTCAAGAGGCAGTGTTCAAAATGACCTATGGGATAGAGGGTAATAGAACATCTTTCTCCTCTTGTATATTTTTTTTAAAGGGCCTCAAGTAGTCTTTTTGACAACTTTTCTCTGTTATTTCATTTTCATTTGACAGACAGATGAGAGAGAGGTTTTATTAGAATGTAGTGAACCATCAATAATTAGCCCATGGCAAGTCAGTGAGGAACTATGCAGCATAACGTTCTTGGGCATAATGGATTAAGATTTGACACCTGTGAAATTATGAAAATGATGAAAATTAATAGCTTCTTGATATTGCAATAGTTGTTCCTGGTGTTTTGTAAATTGTTTAATGTCACAGAGAGTGATCCGGTTCCCTGAAGATTTGATCAATCTTTGCAAACTTAATAATGTCATCAACCTGTTTTTTTCATCCAAGGTATGACAGTGATAGTGAGCACAAAAGAGCAGGACACATAGATTTTAAAAAAAATAACATTGCTAAGCCAAAGGCACACAGAGTAAGTAGTCAAGAAAATTAAGCTCAGGATTTGGGGGGGGGGGGGTTGGCTTTTTGGGGTTTTTTTCCCCCCCATTTTTTAACCCCTGTTGATGCTATCTTCAGTTAGTGAATGCTATCTTCAATTTTCCAGTGTCTGCCAGGAAAATTTATGCATGCATAGCTAGATAGCTCTGAATTTTAAAGTCATGGCACTTAGCAAAATGCTTTTAAAGACAGAAACACAAAAGCCAACATTATCCATGAAAATTACGTAAATATTTATAGGGAGTATATGTTTGACTTCTGTTTGGGGTTTTGTTTTTTTGGTGTGTTTTTAATTTAAAAAATCCATCTGCTGCTAGCAGATGATAAATATTTAGATCAAATTAGTGCCTGGGATACAAGGGCACTATTTCTTCCAGAAGAGACATTATAAATTTGATAGTGTAGGCTCACCCAACTCAAACAGCACATCAAACACTCTGCTGGGGTGCATTCAGACTTACTTCCTGGCTGGAACGCTATAGATAATTTCAGTGACATTTTGCCTAATCTGCTTCAGGAGTTTTCTTAGAGCCTGGACTGAACTGTCTCTTGGGAAAATACCTCATTTAGCCTTAAAGACTCCAAACAATGGTGATTCTATCACCTCCCCTGGTAAGTTGTTCCAGTGTTTAGTTACTCCCACTGCTAAGAAATTGCATCTTATTTCAGTCTTGAATTAGTCTACCTCTCCAGTTTCCAGTCATTAGATCTTGTTATGTTTCTGTCTGCAACACTGATAAGCCCACCCTACTATCAAGTTTCTTTTCCATATCTATATATTTGTGTGCAGTGATCCAGTCAGCATTCCTCTCTGATAAATTTTATAGATTTCTTAAACTTTATACCCTTTCAACCTCTGGATCATTTCCACTGGCTTCTGTCTGAATTTGTTCTATGGTTTACATATGGTTCTTGAATCACGGGCACTGCTTTTTTCTGATGCTGTTTGTAGAGCAAAGACATAGCCTAACAGTTATCCCCTTTTTCATACAGATGATAAACAGTTATTATATATATTACAGCTGACATTTGCTGGATACATTGCATGTATTGATGTATTTATTAATAGATACAGTTCCTAGAACCATGGAAGTGTGACACTTGCACTCTGAATGTGTATTCGTATTACCCTAATGTGTGCTGTGAATTAAGGGAACAGTGACAGATCTTTCACTGTATTATGTCCCTCTTGGCCTCCCAGATGATCCATAAATCCTACTAATACATATAAAATGTAATCCTGCATTTTCTAAATTTTCTACATTGTAAAGAGCAAATTCTGTCCTTCCCATAGGAGAGGTCCTACATGAGGAAGAGAAGCAGAGGAACAGTTCTATTGCTGTCCTCAGAGCAGAACTAAGGGAGGAGTAAGGGCAGAGAAGAGCTGAGAACGCACAGCAGCATTCTGGAGAACTTGGAGTGGTTGCTTTCCTGGGCAGCAGGAGAGTGGAAATAGCTCCCAATTTAGGAGTTTCCTTCAAGAAGAGCTGAAATTCAACAGAGCTGGCTGGGCACATGAAAAACTGGTAAGAAAAACATTGTCATTAATAGCTTGCGCAAGTTTAAAATATGCTTACTACCATAGTTAGTACATGTACAAAGTCTGCTGTGAGTACTGGTGTATGGCTTTTAGTTCCTGCAGTAGGGAATTATAAAGTCACAGAAATGATGTTTAGGAGAGACTTCTGGAAGTAATCTAGTCCAGCTCTGTGTTTGAAGCAGGCTATCACCAACACTTGCTCAGGAATGGACTTCCTTGGATCATATGAAAATTTTGTCCACAGCTTCTCCATCCCCTTATCTACTACAGCTACCCACTTGTTCTGCCATCATGCAGGCAAATCTTGTTCATCTGTAACATGAACTCAATCGGGGAACCCCCTGGCTGAAAAAAATGTTTTTGTTTTTTGGGGGGGGGGGGGGGGGTTCGCTCTCTCTCCAGACTTCTTGAGTTTAATTAGGTCCTTGATCCTGTCCATCACAAGGCTGGCACACAAATGGTACAGCAGCAGATATGAGCATTCAAATGGAACTGCTTGTGCAGCACAGCTTTGCAATGCTACCACACAACTCTAGCAATTTGCCAGTGCAAAAAAATGAGGTCCTTCTACTTCGCCCCCTTTTCCTTGGCCATGCATTTCCACTTTTCTGGTGGCCATGGAGAGTTGAACTAGAGGAAAACAAGCCTCACAATAAAAAGTAATCAGTTACTGAATGGTTTATTGAGTAGCAGTGCCAGTTGGGGCAGGCTTGTATGGAACTGCTCCTTTCAGTGGCAGCTAGCCATTTGGTTGGCTTTGCTGCAAAGAGAAATTTCATCTCTGGAGTGCAGTTCCATAGCAGTTTATCCTTATCTAAGTCAGAGCTACTATGGCCCCTCCTGGTATTTGTGCAGCTGAGCAGTAGGTTTGTCCAGAGAGCTTTGCAGCCAAGAACTAAGCTTGCCAAAAAAAAAAAAAAAAAAAGCTGCTCATTCTTGACTATTTTCAAGGGAGCTGATGAGTTGATGTGGCTGAAAATGAATCAGTATTTTATACAGTGAATTTTCAGCCAAACCTGTGACCTGATCCTGATCTGCAGTGTGCTGCTACATGTGGTGAGAAGGGGAAGGGAGAAAGGCTCAATTGTGAATCTGTGTTTTCAGACACTGACAGTGTCCGTCGTTTCACTCATTCTTTTCCTGAAGCACACTATTGATGTGACTTTTTGTGTTCACAGTAGGCCTTAAGATTATTGTAAGATGTTGAAAGAGCTTGTTGTATATGGAGGCATGCAGAGTCAATATCCTGTGGATCATTCTGGACTTGGTGATTATTGAATGACAGCTTGTGTTTGCAGGATCTGACTCAGTAACCCAGATGGTCTCTTCCAGTTTATGTTTCTAGCGGTATCCTTCTTAAGAGCACCCTACTGTTAAAATGGTTAAAAACTAATTGCTCTTCATCCTGTATTTTACTTTAGCCACTTTCTAATGTGTTGCATTTGCTACTAGTCGGCCTGTCACTACTATGATTCTTTAACAGCCAGTGAGAGAGCAAGAGAGCTTTTGTTCTTAGCTGCACTGAAGGTTTTCCCCAAATACAACCATTAGAAACCAGCTGCAGACAAAACAGCACAGGCATTTGATTTTTTCAACAATGTTACATTTTGAGCTCCTGTCTGCAATAATTAATTAGCATCATTGCTGAGCTGACTCCCTGCGGGACTGCATGATCATTAGTGCCAAAGCCAGGAAGGGAGCAGGAACTCCCAAACCCCTGAGCAGGCTACTCCAGCAACTGCTGGCATCTATACAGCATTTCAAGAACATTTCAAGTGACACTGGTGGAAAAAACTCACTTTCTCATCTGCACGACGGACTTGCCCAGATTCAGTTAGCCTGCTGGGGACCAAGCCAATCTACTTCCTGGGCAAGATTTGTCAAAGGCTATCTAAAACCTGAAGGGTTGCTCTCAGCTAGTTCATCTTCACTTTGCTGATACGTAGAGAGAATTATGGAAGACTTGAGAGACATCAGGGTACAAATCAATGATGATGTACAGTACTGGGGCTGCTGTGCCAAAAGCTAGCCCAGAACCAAAAATCTGTCAGCTAAAAATCAAACTTAAGTCCAGAAAAGATGCAACTGAATCTAAACAGGCCAAAATGAAAGCACTGGCATGAAATGAAACAGCTTCCTTCAGGTGCAGAAAACCGGCAGACACTGAGAGTATTTACAAGTCGCTTTTATGAAATATTTTTGTAGGCTTGTGATGCAGTGTAATATAGTTTAATCTCTTCTCTCATCCCCCATGCCTGTTTCAGAAGAGAACAAGAAATTTAATCCAAAGGATTAAGAAATTTCTATAACTGGACTACTGCTATTATCCAGACAATGGGCCAGCTCTTTAAATGCTTGTTCTTGATTGAATTCAAGTCAATGACTACATCAGAGGGAGCAGAATTGGAATGCAGAGAAGAGGAAATGAAAAGTCTAGAAAAGCCACACAGTTATTTTACCTGTTACACCCTTCCAGCAATGCATCCCATAAACAAAGCAGCTCTAAGAAAGGATCTCTCCTCACTGGAAAATAAGTTTAGGGGCAAGTTTTGAGAGATGGACAGTGAAAAAAGAGAAATGAGATTTAATATAGATAAATGTAAGGTAATACACCTGGGAAGTAATAATAATCATTATATATACAAAATCAGAAGCTGCTGTTTAGAAAACAGTAATACAGAAGAAGGCCTGGAGCAAGGGTTTATAATTACTTACTGTAGACAGGAACTCAAAGTCTAACACTGGGGCAAAAATCAAAGACATTCTTATTCTGGGCCGGCACCAGAGGTTTGTCTGTACAGGGAGTGCATGAAGATCATTACGCAAACAATAGGGAGATGGCAACAACACAAGCAAAACATGAAATTTAGGGCTACCCTGTTAATTTTGTTTATAAACTAGAGCCTGATACCATAAGGATAAGCTTGTAGCTTTCTATTTGCTGAATACAGTAAAACCATAAGATAAACGATCTGCAAGATGCAAACTCCCAATGAGTTTGTAGAAGGGTACTTCTCTTTTCTTGTCCTCATATTGAAATGCAGAATAATGCCTTAAATGCAAGCAAAATAGTCTAGCTAAGAGTGAGGAAACAAACCTCCTTTCTTAAAGGACACCACTACAGCTGGAAACAGCACAGAGAATTAAGACAATGTAACTACTGCATAATTCAGTAAGAGGGAATCCGTTGGTAAGAAATGAATGCCAAATGTAGAGCGATGCTTTTATTTAGGTAAGAAGTGTTGTTCAATAAATGCATTTAGCAGATAATGAACAAAGATACGAGAACTGTCTGTGTTCCACCAAAGACCAGATTAAACATTACTATGCTGAGAAGCCAGAGTCATGTGAAAGCTTGCCAGACAACCCAGACGGAGTGGCATAAAGAACTGTCTGACTGCAAGACCTGATGGCTGTGTATTTAGAAGTTCATAGACTTGTAGATCAGAATGAAACACAAGTTGATTTTAGTCCTAGAAAAGGAAAGGGGGAAAACCCTCATGAGGCACAGGATGCAGAACATTAAAGATTTACAGGACGATTTCATATTCTCAGTGGTGTGAGCTAATAGTACAGGGTAATCCCATCTTTGATTCCTTACAGGCCCTGCTGGAGAGGTGGCACATCTCCCGACCTTAAAGTAACCCCAGGGTGGTACCATTTCTTCCCCAGCTGGATACAGTTTGGGCTTCAACCATCAGGCTGTTTGCAGGCACAGAAAAAGGGATTGATTACACCTGGGCAATTTTTTCCTCCTCCTGGGAAAAGGGTGATAGATCATTTATTAGACCCCTATACCTCAAAAAGCATTTGTTTTACGAAGTGCAAAACTGAGTAACTACTTTTTAAAAGCAGCAAAAAATGTGTCAAGACTATACAAAAGCTGTCAAAATTGAAATTTCATCTTCCATCTGAGAAGGCAGATAAAGCTACATAATTAGTCAGGGAAGGGTCACTCCTCTTCTCCCCACAGCCTCCAGAGGATAAACTCCAGATAAGCTTTTCATAGACTGCAGAGGGTTTATTCTGTGAAAAGTGGTTTGGAGCACATAGTAATTAGCAGCTCACAGCTGAATTTTGCTAGCTGTCAGAGCATTCTTTGTTATCACTGCATGAAAGTACTCCTGTAGGTCTCCCAAGTCTCCCTAAATGTGTGCTGTCTGATTTGTCCACATGGAACTTTTTAATATAGAATTTGGTCAGTGTACAACACTTAAAGGCTTACAGAAAATCCCTGTTTCCTGACACAACACCACCTGGACAGAATGAGAAAATAAAGTTTGGGTTGTTGTTTTTCAACAAAGCAAGAACTGCTTTACTGTTTATGCTATACCCAGACCCTTACAATCCAGGGGAATTCAGTATGCTGGGAGTATCCATGGGTAGCCTGCTAATCCAAATCCACATCATCTTTGTATCCCTGAATCAGTGCTCGAGAGTCTGGCAGGAGACAGGCCTTTTCTTAAGACACGTCCTTCATCTCTGCTTGCTCATAGTTTTTAAGTCCCAGTGGGAAAACTATACAGACCCTGGGAGAAAGACAGTAACTATAACGCACTTGCTTTAAACGTAATTGAGGTTCACCTCTGTTTTAAGAAAGCAAACACCAAGAACTGTCCAGTTTATCTGAAGTTTGGCACGTGCTGAAGTGTTTCAGCACTTACACAGTTTCTGAGTCAGTCTGCTGCTTTCCCGACTGCTGTCTTGGATTCGTGTGAATTTGTGACAAAATATTTCTACCCTTTAATTACAGGACACGTAATGGTAGGATGCACTTGTGCTGGCTCTTGTCTCGTCCTAATAAGGGATTCAAGTTGTCAATCTGTGGGCTCTAATCTGTTTTCAACATGTGATTTCTGTCCTGTTACTGCTTTTTCGCTTTTTCAGGTCTGTCTTGCTTACCTTCTCAGCTTCCATGGTCTCCTGCCTCCCTATCCCAGACTAACCTGCTGGGAACTATGTGCAGAACACATACACACTTAACAACACTTCCATTGTCTCTTAATCCAATTGTAAAGGGCGTTTTCTCAGCTCATTGTCCCTGTCCTGTCACTCCTCTATTTTTTGCACAATGCCATTGGCTTCTGTGTGAAATATAAATTACACATCTCTGTACTGTTCAGGCCGTGTTTCAGCTATAACACCAAGAAGTAGTCCCTCACTGCCATCACATAAATGATACCAGCCTTTTAAAGCACTCTTGTACATTCACTTTCATGCTTTCACCTGTGCGGCTGATTATGCATAGCACAAAATCTGTGTAAATACCCCTAAGCCCATCTCCCTCTGCTTTTTCAAGCATCTCCTCTCTGCCCCAAGGTTTGTCAGAGTCCAAGCATAGATGTTTTGGTAAATACACTTTTTCATGTGAACTGGTATCACATCTCCTTCCTGCTCATCTTCTCTCTGTAAGCCTAGTAATAAATAATAAGCACTTCACAGTCAAAACAGCCTCTTTGTTTTCTGTCTGTACAGTGCAAGCTACAAGGAGGGTGGGTTTAGGTGTAATTTAAAGAGCATTATTAATAGTAAAAACAGAATAAAAATCATTACTTGTTTTGTTTGTAAGTCTGTAACAAGGTTCCAGGAAGTAGCTCCAACACGGGATGTCTGATTTGCCATATCAAAGTTACTCATATCTTCACTCCAGGAATAAATCTTCTGTATGGCCTAAGAGAAGGAGGGGAATTGAGACTGTGCCTTTTGTGGTAGATGACTGTTACTGGCCTAGTAGTATTAGTAGACTGCACCCTTAGAGGCTGTAGTCACCCTGTTTCACTCAGTGAGGACCGTGCTCAGGACAGCGCAATGGAGGCACAGTGGTGTGCTTTACAGGTTCCTTGCCAGTATTATAATAAAATTCACCCGCAGTGCTGACTGGACAAACATCTGGCCACATCTGTTTAGAATCTTGGTTTTAGAATGGGGCTACATGTGGTTCTGCACACTTCTGTTGTATGGAGATAAATATAAAATGACATTTTTTCCCTGTTTCTGTTCCTTTTGGAAATTCTATTTTATCATGTCTTGTAGGTAGTGAAAAGTGAATATTCTATTGTAAGTTACACCTTCTGAAAAGCAATTGCAAGTGATAAGACTTGAGCAGAATTTAGGTTAATAACCAGAGTATGCAATTTAAGATTCTTAGAGACTTAAGACATCACTGAGATGTGGACAGAAAGCTAGGGAACTGAGAGATCTACACGCTTTCAATATTTAGCAGCTAGAATATCACATTTTCATTCATGACCATAAAGTGCCTATTTTATTCAGGAAAAATGGGTCTTGTCAAACAACTTTGATATTGTTCTCTGGCAAGATTACAAGTACATTTGATAAAGATGACTCTATTGACATAACACACTAGACTATGTAGGGCATTTGTTTTATTCTGTATGGCAGCCCACATAAAAGAGATGTATGGGAAGCAAATAAATGAAACATGTTTTTCTATATGGTTGTTTGCTATGTCACAGCTCCCCACAAAATGCCTGTCTCCTTTCCATGTTTTCCATGACTTTATTATCTCATAGTGCCTCTAGTTTTAGGAGGCCCGGTCTTGTATAATTTCTAGCATCCTGAAGTATTCAGAATACCAAATAATGGGTGCATGAACCAAAGCAGTTTGTCAAGGATCTGTCCTTTTCTAGTTACACCCCAAAACTGTAAGGTAGACCTGCCTTCTCTGTTTTGTAAGTATTATTAGATTCCGACTCGAAAAGACCACATATGAATCAGTGATGCAACCATGGAATAAAGCTCATGAACTCTGATTTAGAATGAGCCCAGTGCAGGGCATGACTCAATCCAGTTCACAGTGGATGTATGCACCTTTAAAAACATCCACCTGTCTTTGCATGCTGTTGGACTAATCACAGGAGAGTTTATGGACTGAATTGTGAACGGGCAAAAATTACTCTCAAAGCCCTGAGTAAAAGTGGAGCCCCAGTAATGTGAACACACATGCCAGTGGAGAGTAGAGGGCTTTAGTCCCTCTAGGATGGCAGTCAGTCCCTGATGCCATTCACTGATACTAGGTTATTTTGGTGTTTCTCAGCACAATTCTCAGTGGATCTCTTAGTAAGTTCTCCATGCAGGCAATGAAAGACAAACCTGGGTTTTTTTAGCACTCAGAAACAAAAAGCACTGATAATAAAACGTCTCTTTAATTGCCTAGTAGTTTGGCTAATTAAGGTGACAGACCATGAAGTTTTAGAATATTTATGCTTTTAAAAGGTGGATTATACACCCAATAAACACTGCTAGATATCTGACTCTTTAGTATTCAGCAAGACTTGATTCCCAAGCTGCAGACCCTATTAATCATCTGGATGTTAAGTATTGATTCTAGCAGGTACATAGTAAAAAGGCCGTTGACTTAAGTCGTTCAAATAACACGCACACTATATGAATAAACCATGCACAGACAAAACCTTTCTGACTACAGGTAAGGAAGGCTCTCTCCTTCCTTATGTAAAAAAGTCTCACAGGCTATGTATTCATGTCTTTTCAGCCATGAATGCATAGAGAAATGGGGCTCTGAGTATTTCTCTGGTGCATGTAGGAAACAAAGGACTTAGAGATATTAATTTGTATAAAATCAGTTCAGTAGTCAAAACATTTTTGTTTTTTATTTTCCAAAGTAAATTCTGGCTGAGACAATGCTATAAGAAGACAGGCATTCTTTATCTGAATTGATTAAACAAAAAAAAATTGTGTAATTTGCTATGAGAGAGGCAAAATTATATATGCTTTTTAGTGGTTTGTAATAATCTGGTATCTCCTAAAGTAACAAAGTGCATCCTGTATTGTGCATAAGAAAGTTTCTTGGGATTATCAATATGGCTGTAACAAGTAACTAGTGTTATCAACAGAGATTTTAAGTGAAGGCTTTACTGTGATCGACTTGTCTGTCTTGGATAACAAACTCTTTTAGTATTTCAGCCCATAAATCCCGAAGAGAAAGATACTATTCTCTTAGGTCACTGAAAAACTAAAAGAGAATCTTTGTTTGCAGAGCTCCACAGAGTTAACACCATAGTAGTTAATGATTTCAGCATGGTAATTACTTTCTGGGGTCTGTCAATCCAGCAATTTTAATGTATTCAGCATGGGCCACATTAATTTTGTGCAATACTACTATTTTACCTGGCTTCATGCTCTTTGTCTACCAATCTATCTGTAGCCAGTTTTGAATCTACAGAAAATTTCTGCCAAGTTTGAGAAGAAAATGATATATAAATATCAAACCCACTTGGAATCCTGCATACTGACAGATGGGTAGAGAGAAACTCACATGAGGGCTCCCATGGTGAAAAGGTTTTGGAAGGAACTCAGCTGTTACCATCTCCCTAAAGTATGCTAGATGACCAGTTGATACATGCCTAATTCAGAAGTCGAACATCATCTGCTACCTCTTGTCAATCTCACAGGTAGGGGATGTGGGTGGCTAAAGAGTACATACAAAGGATAGTTGTGCATTTTTAAAAGTACACTTATCCACTGTGAACTTGATTTAGTCCTGCCTTGCACTAGATTAGCAGTTCATGAGCTTTATACTGTGGCTGCATCGCTGATGCACATGTGTTTTATTCAAGCAGGCATCTAATAATACCTCTCATAGAGAGCAGGCAGGTCTCACCGTATAGCTTTGGGCTGTAAGTAGAAAGGACAGATCCTCAACAAACTGCTTTGGTTCCCGTGCCTTTTATGTTGGTATTCTGAATGCCACCAGATATCCGAGATTATGCAAAGTTTGGACTTCTTAAAAGATGAGTTCATTGCATATGCCTGCCAATGTTTGTAAAGGACTCTGGCTCCCAGTTGGAGTGCTGACATTGGTTTCAGTTAGTGTGTGATGAGTCCCTTTGTCGTTGAAAGCATCATGTTTAATGGTATAAATAGACAGAGCAACTGGCTAATAAAATGTAAAGTGAAATAAAATCGGTTTTAATATGTTTGTAGGAGCTGGGTCATGACTTTTTTCAGCACAACAGTTGGAGTCCCAGCTTGGAAAAACTGAGAACATCTGTTATTTCTGTTGAAAAATACAAGTACATTGAGTAACTCACACCTTTGAAATTCCTTTGTGGGGGTGGAAGACAACTTCTCCAACACAAAGCTGATTTACTCAGGATTTGGAGAACATTTGACTGGTTCATCCTTAAGGTCTCTTGTAATTCAGACACAAATGTTCTTTGGAGGGAAGCTTTGAAAAGGATTTTTTCCTGTGTGACATATCAGTGAGGTTAGTTGATTCCAGAAGGAAGGGCTAAAATGTCTTACAAATTTGCAATACGTAGTGGTTAATTTTGCATATAAGCTTATTTAGTTTGTAAAATACATGAAGTTGCTGTCTTTAAAAAAGCCAGAAGAAATCTAGTTACAATTGAACTGTGATCCAAGACTAAATTTCTTTTGTATATCTAAAATGAAACTATCTTACCCTATTTTTTGTAATAGATTGTTGGAAATCT
>VZTU01003397.1:213370-261458 GCA_013400835.1 Zapornia atra | reverse complement strand
GCAGGGCAGGCTGCAGCACAGGGTTCGTAGTGACTGTTCTCTGGACAGGCTAGTGCTGCATAGTAAAAGATAAGCTTATTTATTAATCTTTTTTACCTACTTAAGCAATAGGTTTTATTTATATAATTTTTTGCTTTGTTTTGAAATATTTGGGGACATCTTGCAGTTCTGAGGCAGTTTGACTTATGCTTTTTCTGTCTTACCATGCTCTAGTTTGTCTTGATGTTTGGCCTATTTACTCTTTCCCCTCATGAAAGGAATTTCCTAGGATATCTCTTTTTCCTCAGGATGTATGCTTTGAATTCTTGCATCGGGCTGAGGACACCTGTGTCATGTTAGTTGTCTAGGACATGTGTTGTATTTAAATTATTGTCCTGGTATTTTTTTATGATCATATTGTAGCTTCCTGATTTAAATTTTTTATTTTTCATATTTGTTTTTTGTTAAATAATCAGGATTTATTCTTTTCAAATCTTTTAACATACATGGCATGTAGGTATCCAAGCTATTTATATCTACACACTGGCATTTTTTCAGGTGAGAAGATACTAGAACTGAAGTTTCTGGAACAAAGTTGGGTTTTTTTATTTCTATAAATTTATGTGATGTAGTTCAATTTTTTATGACATATTTTCTCACTTATTTTTATCTTGCTTTCCTTAAGGAGTCTGAGACCACAGAATTATGTCTTACTTTTCTGTGGTCATCCTCCCACTTACTAAATTTGACCCAGCTGATTCACTGGAAATATTGGTTATGTTGGTAGAGGGTCATCCACTCAGCCTATTATTTTGATCCTCTCCAGTTCCTAGTCAAAGCTCTTTTCTCACTGTCCCAGACTGCCTTGATTCCCCGTCTACAGCTCTGCCTTTTAGCTGCTCTGGCTCATGTTCCTTCTATGTTTATATAAGGTGTCTGCCTCAATGTGTTCTCCTGAGGCTGCTACAGAAGTCACAGCTTCCCTTTGGTTAACTGAGTGCCTGGCCTCACTACAGGGTAGAGAGGCTGGGAGCGTAGGACAAGGCAGCTCAGGCTCTCATTGGGGAGTGTCTTGTAGGAGTGACTCTTACATTAAGCATGTACAAAATGAGATTATTTTTTTCTCCAAGACACTTAAGTTCAGGCATATCTTCCTCAGAAGGTAGAAAGCCCCTCTAAGTCAAATGTCCCTTATACACTTAATACCCCTGAACAAAAATACGAGGATACTAGAGGAATTAAAAGCAAAAGTTTCCTATTCTATTTTAAGATGGACTAGACAAGTGTTTTCTCCTTAGATCAGAAGCAGTGTAACTATTTTCACTAGAGTCTCCACAGAGGAATCAAACTGGGAACTATATGTAACCCTGAAATCTTTAGCCTGACCATTCAAGATTCACAATGTCGTATGAATTCAAAACAGTGCCATGTAATTCTCTGTCTTCAGGAAGTCCTAATTAGATCTTAATTGTGACAGGTGGTAGTTTCCAGCAATCTTTGATACATACGGCAGAAGGTTGCATTTCTCCATGGTGTCAGCTGGACTCCTGCAGCTTGGCACGCATCTGCGTAAGACTGCAGGTTTTGACAGAGGGCTGCATTGTTCAAATGAAGTTCACAGAGATCATACTGGCAGGCTTCAGAATAACTTTGTGGATCAACTACTGAATGGCAGTTCTGGAATGGACCGTTGGGATCTGTGATCAGACCGCAGTATTCATTGCTCTGGATCATATGTTTTTCATCATCAGTGCAATTTGGAGTATGGCCGTCATCTGGCAAGCACCTAGTGTGTGTGTGGGGAGGGGCGGAAAAAGATGTGCAAAAATTCACTGATTAACTTTGGAAGCACTGGCACAAGATGCTTTCCAAATCACATCCAAAAAAACTACAGGCTGTCCCCAGGCTAAGCATGACATAATTTAAAAGCTCTACATTTCAATCACTTAGGATAGAAATTCAGATTTTAATATAATCTAAACCTTATAACCTTTGAGAGGCCTGGAAAAAACCCAAATATTTATTTTGGCTTTCTTTTAAGTCAAGTTTTGTACACATAATATACCTAGGAAGGGCAAATAAAATGTAAGAGCATTCAGAATCAAACCTCTGCTATCATTAAATAATATATTGTGAAATTATAAAATACCTAGTAAAGTATCTCAGAAGAGTTGAAACAAGATCTTCAAGTGTTAGCATTAATATACTGCAACAATAACAAATCTTAGTGGGCATCTGCAGTGTTTTACTCAAATTTCCTCTCTTTAAGCACAGTTGAGTTTGCTGTGAAACATTACACAGATAGGTACAAACACTGACAAGAATGTATTTCATGCCATGTGCCTAACATTTTTGGCCCACATACAACGGTTGCTTAAAGTACTGGTCACTGCATAACCAAGAGCTAAGGCCTAACATCCCCATTGGAGTCTTACCTGGAGTCATTGTAAACCTGCCAACTGTTGCCAAGGCTGGCCGAGTTTGATTCCATCTTTCCATCTGGGTTAAGAAAGTCATCTGCTTTGTGCCCATTGTAATTTCCACATATGCCACAGACTTTAGACATATAGGTACTGGGTAGAGTGATTTCTGCTCTGTGATTGCCATCAAACTTGACAGTCAGCCCAAAGTCAGTTGTAACCACAACATACTGCCCACTGAAGGAAATATGGACACCCTCTGCCAATGTCAGAGGGACCACCTGGCTGACTCCATCAACCTGCAGGCACAGAGAAGGACAATCATTATAATCACTTTGAAAAAAGCATTTTTAATGGTGGCACTCTTAGATCACATCCCTGTAGTGAACGTAGGACTTGCACAGTGAGCAGTAAGAACTCACATTGTGTTAAATATTATTTAACAGGAGTGCTGTAATCAAGCGCTTTGAGGCCATAATAATGTTGCTACAGAGCTTCCAAGTGTGGTCAAAGCGCTTGGTGAACCAAACCCAGCAGGCAAAAGTCCAAGATCTCCTGTCAGCAGTAACTGCTTACAGACTTATACTTTAGTTTGGATCAAATAAGATTAAAAAAAATGTAGGTAGAATGGATCCCCAGAAAATTTTCAGGATTGGACAAATCTTGAAGAAGCTTCTTTTTCTTTTTTCTTCATGTAATTTTTCATGTGAAATGCCAGGCAATAGAAAGTAAGTGTCCAAGTAATAAATTAGCATCCAGTTTGAACACTTGCTCTTACTATATACGCAAGAAAGTTTGGTTTACTTAGAATGGTATACCTAATAAAAATGGTATATACAGGGGAAAGGTATAGAAGAGAAGCTGATCAAAGATAATAGTCTCGAACCTTACCTTAACAACTCTGTTTTTACTCAGATTGATCCTGTAGCCATACACATCAATATCCACGTATTTGACATAGGACACGCGGGTGTTGCTTCCCCTGTGCTCATTGGCTGCCTCCACGTTGAAGTAGGGTAGGGAGCTGTTGCTCTCACACAGCTTGGAGAGGGTGTAAGTGCAGGTGCCCATGAAATCATGACGCTGCTTGTCAAATGTGTTATAGTGAGGATCCCCATGTATGCTGCAAGTTGCTTTTGGAGAGAGAAAAAAGGAATATGCTCTCGTTAACTTCTAGATATATCCAGAAAAGCCATCTCATTATGCAGTGGGAAAACACTATCATTCCCTTTTTATAGATTACATATGGAAGAACTGAAAGAGAAAAGGCAGATTTATATAGCATAAGGCAATGCCATGGAGAGATACTCAAAGAAATTAACTGAAGCAAATAAGTAGCACTGGTAGTAAAAAATAATAGGTGCCCTTATACAACCCATTGACTAGCATATGTGAATGTCTAAAATTACCTGTTCCTGGAGGTGGTGTAGGTTCTGTTGGTGTAGGTGTTGGTGGTTCAGGAGTAGTGACACCTTCTGTTACTAGAAAGTACAAGGCAATACAGTGTGAACAGTCAACATACATGAACTTCCACTTATCCTTCACTATCATAAAGTTAGAAGTTTTTAACTGAAGCAAGTGGAACAATTTATATTAAAAAATGAAGATGTGACATAGGATAGCTCATCAAATTGTTAGCTTGGTGATAGTGCCCATGCTTGCACCACCACGGGAAGTATTTTTGCAATTGGATATGTGACTCCCTCTGGTGTGTATGTTAAAGCATGAAGGTCATACTGTCTGCAAGTGTTGGCAGGTCTGTGAGTGAGTAACCTGCCAGCAGATATAACAGAAACAAATAACTCAGGGCACTGGTGGTTGCAAATCAGAGTTTTGTTGTTTCTTCAAAATTATATTTATTTCTTAGGAATGTGACAGCTGTAAGAACTACTGACAGGTACAACAAACAGTCCTGTTGTGGAGCCATCCCACATGCCTGCTTCTGCTTGCTAACAAATACTACCATTCTTTCCACCTATTCTTTATCCAGCACGAAGATATCTTCTAAAATAAGCTGTCCTCTTGGTGTACTTGTGTGTGTGAGCTAGCGACACCATGCTGAGAAGTCTCTTGATTTCTTGTGACATAGTGACATGAGTGATGAGTCCGAATCTCTGGAATTACAACAGACTGACTAAAACTTTCAAAACATGAAAATTCACTTCTGCTCCTTTGCAGAACAAAGGACAACTCTCCTCATTCAGGTAGTCTCCTATTGCACCCTTGTGAGCCCTCCACTCTGCACTAAGTGTGAGATAACGATCACTGTATGAGGAGATAATCAAGTGATGAATTAATTCATGGAGAACAATGCTTTCCAACCTACTTATAGATGCATTATAGGTATATAATCATTCAAGTAAGGTAGTTGGTCTTCTGTATTATTGACACTGATAATGACATTATTTATAGGATTAAGGTGCAATGAAGAAAACAAGTCATGTGAGAACAAGTCAGATTTTTAAACAATGTTGCAGTCACCATATATTATGATGGTACTGCTCTTGTGCTAACTATGCAATTCAAACTCAGCTGGACGTGGGGGTTTTGCAAGGAAGTTGTGATTATAACTTAGAAGAAGACAATAGACTTCACATAACTTGTGGTCTAGAGTATACTGATAAATCTCTGCACAAAATGATCCCATTCACTTAATGAGCTCTAACTTCAATGTAATAACCTGCCTGGAAAAATGGGATCAGCTCCTTTACATGCACTGATTTCTTCTACACCTGCTTCTTATATAGCCACTTCACATCCAGCTCCATATTCAAGTGTAAATGCAGTTTTTGCATATCTAGCCCAAAATTGCTCTTTTTACTCTTCCACCATTGGTGAAAAATTACAGGAATCCTGATAATGGCTGTATTCCCACAATGGATAATTCCCAACAAGCTTAAAGTTAACTTTGTTGTAGGTGTGAGGAAAAAACCCAGAAGAAAACCTTTTTTCTAGGATCATTGTCCCTTGAGATCTAAGGTAAAGAAGTTCTACAAAGGACAATATGGATATCAAACCCCATAACCTAAAGATTACTTGCTAAAGTTGCCATGGAAGCTAATTTTTCAGGTAACAAATGGACATATGTTTAGTTTTTCATGAGTTTGATTTAAATGTCTATTCGATCAAAGATTCTTGTAGAAACAAAAAGGTTGTGAGAACTTTTGACTTTTTCCAGACCCAATAGTTCACTGAACTTTCATGATATTAGTAGCCATACAGTTGAGCAGAGGGAGGAGCCCTTTTCTCTTGTCTCTTGGAGTTACCTTAGTGCACCATCCAGTGGCTGAATCATGTGCTAATGTGCCTGGGGAAAATTAAGAATGGATCTCCCAGGGTCCCCTAAAAAAGCCCCAGTTATTTTTCACAGAATTTTAAAGAAAATTAAATGGTTTGAAGGTTTGAACCTAAATGTAAATCTTTGTTCTGGCTAGCATCCATTTGAAACATTTAATTGTCATTATGAGAGTGGCATTTCACAGAAGAAGGCCTATTAAGACCTAACAACCCTCTCTATATTGTTTTCAGCAATGTTTCTTGTTCAATTCACATTTTATAAGCATTGAATGTTTGTCTGTAAAGATGGGATGAGACTGTAATTCACTTCCATATCCTAGTCATCCACAGCTTGTGCCAGTCTTGGCTGATTTGTTACAGGGTCAGAGATCAATCTCAGACTGCTGATTCATAGTCAGAGCTGGCAGTGCAATTCAGTTGTATTGACTCACCATTATTTCTTGTTGTGACATATGGCAGTGCTGTGTATTTGCTGAGCTTGTATGAACTGAGATTTGCTGTAAAATGCCGATTAGAGCATTTAATCTGGAATCCATGATCAATGTGCATAGCCTTGGCTGGATTTAGAGATGCACTTCAGACTTAAAATAAAGGTAAAATTTCCTGAACCTTGTGCAAATGGTCACATTTGCAGGGAGAGGATATCTTGTTCTGAATGTTTGAGGTGGTGAGGAAAGATTTAGAAATAACACTCAAAAGACACAAGTTGCAGAGTTTTTCCATTTCTCTTTTGTGGTTCAAAGTTATGGGGAGTTTTTATATTGAGTAATTGTCAACAGCTTAAACAGAGATGAGGAAAGAGTATACACTGAGGTGCAGACATGGACTTACCACAAGGTCCATCCCTTACTCTCACATTGTCCAATGCTGTATCCCCATACTCTGTAAGTCCTCGGACAGCTTCAAAAATTACCTAGGCAGGATGCAAGTAAATCACTGCATCAGTGATGCAAATATGAGATAATTTCCCTTAGCACATTTTCAAAGTAGTCTTTCTAGTCTACCTCTAAAGGCATCAATTAAGCTGAGGCTATAACAGTTTTCCTATCTTCCTTCAGAAGCCTAAAATATCTGTTCTGTAATAGGGTAAGGACTTCAAGAAACACTGCCCTCTGTTTTGCTGACTTATAATTGATTTATGAGAATTAGTTTTCTGGATTCTACAGAAGGGTCCAGTGCAGGCAGCATCCCAAGTTCAAACCTTAACTCACAGCAGAAAAACCTGCATTTAATTAAGGCACCTAAAGTCCTCGACTTCATGATAAAATGAAGGAGGGATAGAAGGAAAAAGAAAGAAAACTAAATCTATATTATCTCCTAGCTAACAGCACCAGTAAAACTTGGGGGGTTGTCTGTTTCTTCTCCTAGTTCATTGGCACAGAACACAAGGCTATTCTGCTTACAAAATATAAACCATGCAAATACTGGTTTAATTTTCTGACTTACATACACAATCTTGTGTGGCCTGCAAAAGGGGAACAAACAGTAACACTGCAAAGGAAATATATTCTGAAAATATATTACCTTTATCTTTCTCTGTGTTGGAAAAGTATGAGTGATGGCACCATAGTTCCAATAGGAACTCTGGTTTCCCTTCCGACTCCAGACTGTAGACTCCCCTGTGCTGTCCTGGATAAGCACTCTCAGCTCATTCCTGTCTTCTGACCCAAACATGTAGTACCAGAAGTCTATGCATATTTTTTCAGAAACCACAGTCTCTGGGCTCTCGAGCCTGTTAGTGTCGAATGGGATCAGATTGCTGGCTTCTTGGTAGATTAAATAGCCTTCTGCAGAGTGAAAAGAAAGGAAAATATGGTTGAATCTTTGTAACCTGTGAGGTGTCATTTAAAACTGAAGTACAGCCCAACTCTGGAAGAAATCAAGGGCATCACTAGCAGTGGAAAAAGCAAAACAGAAGGTGTTTGGAATTTACATTGCCATGGTTAGTGCCATGTAGTTACCAAATAGAATGTGAGCTGGAAAGCAAAGCAAATATATCCCATCTCACACAAACAGCTATTCTGGGAGCACAAATAAAGATGTAGGCCTCTTGAAAGAGACAGCACCTTCAGACAGGGTGTCTTGTTCAGTTTTCTCCTTCCTCAAAGGAAAAGAATTCAATCTAGTACACACCTTCTCTTGCAGGATGTATTTTTTTGAGAGATTTTGGTCTCAAGACGAGTAAATCCCTAGCACAAGAACAATGCCTATCTGTCAGCATTTGCTGTTGTCTCACAATGGAAGGGATAGAAAGCAATGCACACATTTCCATCAAAATATTTAGGTTTGACAGAATGAAAAGGAAGGAAACTTTTCATAATTCAGAAACTCAGGTTATTTCTTTTAGGATTTGAAATGCTTTATTCTCAAATGGTTCAATATGAGATCACATTTTGCTTTACTAGGGCTGAAGTTTTTTTCTTCCCATGGACTAAGAACAAAGTTTTGCCCCGTTGCAACTCAAGTCAAGTCTCCCCCTTCTGACTATGGTATGGAATCAAAAAGAAATCAGTGATCATTTCTACATGGTAAAGTATGGCTCTACACTTAGTGTCTAACATTCAGTCCTGTGTTTTAGTTGGCAAGAAAATTTAGTCACAATTAAAGTTATATGGTCTGTGTCAATTCAAAAAGCAAAAGATTATTATTTGTGTGAATCCAAATTAAAAATATTTAATTTCTTCTTTCAACAGGCAATTTTAATTTTTATTATCAAAATAGGAAAAATGCAGAAAATTGTTTAGCAACATCCCAACTAATGCTGTTCTAATCTGCTTACTAACAGTCTGATAGTACCTGACCTTTCATTCAGAAAGACTGATGCCCCATACATGGATCTACTAGTGCAAAGGCAATGTTTCAAACAGATAGAGTTGGAGCCATATTAAACACTGGATTGATGTTATGACTGTGTTATTTCAATGACATGTAGCTGCAGGCAAGCTTTTAAAAGTTATTCTTTAATTTCAGCTTGATCTTGTGACACTCTGCCAGCATAAACATTATCTAGTGCTAGTACAGTGATCATTACTTTTATTACCATTAACTGATATCAGTGTAATTTAGCTACAAGACCTCTCTTGAACAATGATCTGCTGCACGTCACTGCATTCTCTATGAGGTCTTAGGCATGGCATAATTAGCATTATTCTAATTTCATGCACTGATAAAGATATCTAACTCATGACGGGTCAACCCAGTTTAATTTAGTCGTAACTGCAAGAGTCTTTCAAAGAAACAAGAATAAAAGTAGTCAAGGTGTCTTCAGAAAGAAATCAACAGTGCCACAACCAAGCACTTACTTCCATCAGGATAGTCTCCATCAGGACCTGTTCCATCGGTTGGAGTGTCGTGCTTGGTTCGTATCCACACTCCCTGGTTGACACTGCAAGGTTGGGTCCAGTCGCAAAATGGTCTTGAGTTGTTGTTAAAATCACATCTAGTGAGGTAAGCTGAAATACAACACATTAAAGTAAGGGAGAGGATCTAGTATGTTCAAGATCTGCTTTGGATGTTAACAGCTCTAATGCTGTGCAGTTACCTGTTTCAGGATCCCACTGTCTCAAGCCACCAGTTGGTCTTTGCTTGATCCTGCCAAGAAATACAACACTGTGAAGCCCTTCAGGAATTTGTGATTCAAAACCTGTTTAAGAAATGATGTTGGGACCTCAACATACATTTGTGGGTGTTCCACTGAATAACTGAATACACCCAGAGTTTCACCCATGTCTGACACTTTCCCTTCCCATATGCACTTAGTTGTTCATGATAAAATTCTGAAAGTGAGTCAAAGGTGGAATATGTTTACTTCATCTAGTGTGAAAGGATGCTCTGCTCTATATGCCACTGAACTGAAAGCAGAGCAGCTCTCCTACCTATGAGAAGCTGCAGAAGGAATGAGTGCATGCAGCTCAGCTCAAACAGTACTGGCAAAGACTTGCTCTTGTTTGCTCATGTCATTCCCACTGCAAAGCAAAGTGTTTAAATGCAAGTAGACTAGTGTACTGTGTGAATTGGTTATTTGCAGGAAGGCTGTATATTTCCTTTAGCCCCTGAAAATCTCTCACAACACAAAGCTGCCATCTCATTCAGCTCTTCTAATTTACTCTAAAAATGTTGCAGAACAAAGGCAGTTACAAATCCATCATCCAGTAGTGTTGCATGGTCCTGTGGAGATGACACAAGACCAAAATCTCAGTGTAGATGATAGCATAGTTGGTGTTTTGCATAGGGAAGGGATTTCCAGGACTGCAAGGCAACAGTAGTAGTTCTTGACGTGCTCTGAGAGTGGTTCACAGTTTCAGGAAGTGAGGTTCAGTTCCAACCTCCAACTTCTCCTTAATTACCTGTATATTACTTGCCATAGTATAAAGAATCTGTCTTTAAGTGAATGCATAGCAGTGAATGTTCCCACTGCCCCTCAGAATCTAAGCAGCAACATTCAGGGAAACTAGGGAGGTTAGGAGCAAACATCACATAATTCATCAATGAAATGCAGCAAGGAACTAGGAAACAGATTAAAGAGGAGATAGAGTATGCAAAGATACATAAAGTAAGAACATTTTTTTTCTGTTTCCCTCTTGGATTTCTTCTTCCATGAGAAAAGGAAAGCTGCAACGAGTTGCCAGTTGGTCTCTATTCAGTGCTATCCTTAGACTGTTACACATCAGGCAAGTCCTAAGGCAAAGGTTATTCTAGGTATATTCAGAGAGAGAAGCATTTTATAACTACGGCAGTTCTTTTATGAACATCTCTCTTCTTCAAATGAGCCACTAGAAATCCACAGGTTACAGTTTCCTCTCACAGGTAGGAGACAGTGCAGAATTAGGCAACAACAAAATTAAATTATTTATTCTTTTTAAAAATCACATGGTCTAATTGTTCAACATTCCACATTTACAAGGTGAAGAAACATTCCACATTGAAAAAGTGAAGAAAGGATATTTATCATTAACAGCTAAGCTCCCTGAATAAAGCATTCACTACTGTACTACTTACCCTGCAGTATTGACCACTGAAATACAGAACAATATCAAAGCGTATTGTAAGTGCCAGAGGGTCCCCATGCTAGAAGACAGAGTAAAGACTCCGGTGTGATACAGTTTGCATAGTAATCCACCAGCTGTACTCAGCAAGGAAGAAATGAGGACAACCTACAGTGAAACAGAAGCATATATTGACCAAAGGGTGGAGGCGATAATAAAAACCTGCCCAACCATGTATCAGTTACGTTCCCTGGGTTATCTACCTCAAGAAAAGCACATATGAACTGAAAACTCATATTCTGTATCCCTTGCTTTGGCGCCCTTCGTTATTTGTTGGGGAATTTATGTGATTTTGGCAATTTCTATTGCTGCTGTTCTGTATTTTAAAAGACTGCAGTTTTAAAGGGGTTTTTTCTTTCACTGAGAGCAAGATGACTGCCTTCTTTTTTAAACTCGTGCCCAGCTTTCATTGCTGGTGTAAGTGAGATTTCTCCTACTGACTGAGTTTTCTCCCTTTCTGAAATTAACATTCTGCGGAACAGATAATGAACTTTCAATTTACTCATAATTATCATGTTGTTGTATATAGGAACTTGCTTAAATATTATTCTACCATATTGCCTTGCTTAAAAATAAAAGGATCGGTTTCTGGGCTGCAATTAAGTCTCTCTTGGTTGCTGGCACAGAAAAATCAGGCAGATCATCCCTGCTTGGGCCTTGTGACTCTTTTTTTCAGCATTCCTCGCATTGGGGTCTGCAAAAATGGCTCAAAGGAAGCCAGATTCCCTACTTAACCTTGATTTTATAAGTGATGAAGATCAAAAGAGTATCAGAAAGTGTAAAGTGTTTCCTTGCATTGTTTGAAAACCCCAGACCATGGGTCTTATTTTATCTAACAGGAGACTGTCCTGGGGAGTGGGGTTTTCTGGAAAAACAGTTTCTGGGAGAGACCCCAATGTGAGGGGGAGAATACAAGTAACATTCAGATAAAAATTACATTGAGCACCCCCCATTTTCAGCAGAGCTGCTGAGATGCTGGTCCAGGAAGCAGCAATCTGGGCAAAACTGACTTTAGCACAGTAATGGGTGGGACAGGGCTACACGCTTTCATTCTGCATACAGTTTAGGGTTTCCTCATGAATCTGACCCTGTTCTGCATGATTCTGACAAAAAGATGTGAGTCCATCTTGGAAATAAAGCAACACCCTGGCAGATCTGTCCATCCCGAATATTCACTGCCTTTGACCCCTCCTCATCCAGGGAAAAGATGAGGCTGTGCAACACAATGAACACTCCTGTCAACAGAACATGGCATGCTCTCCTGTCATGCTGTGTAACCTTTTCTGTCACTTTGTCACTCCTGTTTCATACCAGCTCAGGTACTCCATGAAAGGTGGAGTACTGATTAGGGCTTTTCACCAAGGGACAGATATTAATGTCTTGTACACATGGGAATGATGACAGGAAAATTACTTTCATTTGATTCCAGTGGAATGTGACAGTAGTCTGCATTCCTGATGGTCAAACTGACCACTCTGCAAGCCTACTATTTGTCTTCGCCTTCTTGCATGCTTTGTATCTCTGGAAGGCACTTGGGAGACTGCCAATTGTACAAAAGTACTGGTCTGGACTGCACAGCAACCTGAGGAAGAAGAACAACAGTGGTTCTTAATTTCTTATACAATGAAACTAAAATTCTTTCCAAGGAAGGGCATTTGCAGACAATCTTACAAACAAGTTGTCTTTTACTTCTGCCTTAAACCAAGGATGTAAGTGACCCACACATGGCAGCCAATCCCTGTGACTGGTTTCCTGGTGCTCTATACTGCTGTGTTTCTTTTTGAAACTAGACACTCGATTTTACCCCATCTGCAACCAGCATTAGAAATACTCCTCACCTGCTGCCTGCTGACAAGGCACACTGGGACTACTCACGGGAACTCGTTGCCTTTAGGTGACACAAACAGATTTCCCACATAAAATCTGCAGAAGATGCAAATAGTAGGGCTTGTCAATGAACAGGCAACATCCTCAAAAGGACAGAAATGATACTGTATACAGTCCATTTCTGGCTGGTGGTCAGAAAAGGATTCTCAAGGAAACTCTTTCAGTTTCTACAGGATGAAGTTGTTTCCCAGGAGACAGAATCAGCCCGATAACCCAGCAAAGGGAAAGCAGAATGAAGACAGAACCAAAAAACAATTGTTCCAAGCAAGACAAATCCAAGAGTAAAAGAAGCAAACTCAGCAGTTTGTCCATTCTATGAGTGCTGTCTAATTATTCTAGCAGATGTAAATGTCCTCAAGTGTCTAAATCTGGTTACTCCATTTTCTTGAATTCGGGTGTTCTCTGATGGATAGCAATTGCCTATTTTGTCTAAGGCTGTATCTACAAGAAATTTTATTTGGATTAACTAAATGGCTGCTCTGAAATGGCAGAATTCTGTGCAGATTCTCTTGCTTAGGAATACATCAGGTTCAGTAAACTTTCACATAAAAACTGAACATCTTTATCTGATTTTCAGACAATATGAATGGATCTCATTGGGCTTTCACAGATTTAATTACATCGGGGTTTTGCATTGATTTTAGTTAAACTATTTGCACGACTAAAAAATCCTCTGCTGTTTCTATTGAGGTCGTAATTCCATTCTTTCTCTATCACAGAATCACAGAATCATAGGGGTTGGAAGGGACCTCGAGAGATCATCGGGTCCAACCCCCCTGCCAAAGCAGCCTCCCTATCTCATATTACGTAGATAGGCATCCAGACGGGTCTCAAATATCTCCAGAGAAGGAGACTCCACCACCTCCCTGCGCAGCCTATTCCACTGCTCTGTCACGCTTACTGTGAAAAAGTTCTTCCCCATGTTGGTGTGGACCTTCCAGTGCTCCAGTTTACAGCCATTGCCCCCTGTCCTGTCCCCACAGACCACTGAAAAGGGGCTGGCGATTTCCCCCTGCATCCCATGTCTAAGATATTTCTAAACACTAATTAGGTCCCCCCTAAGTCTTCTTTTCTCCAAACTAAACAGTCCTAGCTCACTATCCTAACAAACGTCAGCTTTTGCAGCATGCAATTCCTCTGTTGCTGTTCATGGACCTCCCAACGCCCTCTGGGCTCCGCTCTGTGTTTAATGACAGTGCACGAGAAGGCGCTGCCAGGTCGCTTGTTCATTCAGAAATCTGTCTACGCTGGACTGTTGTTGGAGCTACTCCCAAGACACTGCTCTGGCAAACCATCACTTAGGAGTTATGAAACAATCAATCAGCACCCATAAATCCCTACGTAGATAAAATTAGATTTTACAGAAGTGCAACTAATCTCACCTTTGCTCTGTTGAGTAACAGGCTTTTATAGGCTGAGGAGGAAGTGCACAAATCTCTGTTGCCAGAAAATAAACAGATGTTTCTTAGATGAGTAAAGAGTACTTGTGTTCTACTGAGCACAAGCTGACGTTTTTCTAACTGCTGGCTTTCCAAACCGAAGCTTAGATTTGAAATTCAAGCTGTCTTTTTCCTGGTCTGAGAGCTATAAATGTTTCTGAAAACAGAAAGTAGCAGTCTTATTAGTATGAAGGTGCCTGATTAAAATTTCATTTTCTTTCTTATGTTTTGAACAGTGCAGAGCTAACTGAAATAAAAAGCAGCTTTTTGGTTGGTATTCTCAGTTGTCATATTTCCTATGGACAAAAATCCTGAGTGCACATGGTTTTCTCATGCTGTGACCTAAAAATGTGCATTTTCAAGGTAACATTCATAAGTTTACCAGATGCTTACAAATGGGTACTATATGGATAATGTATTACTAAAATTTTATCTATTAAGGCCTTTCTTATCTCTGAGTCGAAATACACTCACAACATATTTCATTTCCAGCATACCAAGGTAAAGAAAACAACATTCCTACTGATTAATGCAATAAAGAACATTTGCTGGCTTTCCAATAGGCATTTGAATGAAGAAAAGACCATCACAACTAAAACTACTTTCTTCTTAATTTTGGGGTGCTACAGTTTCTATCATGGGATTTGTAAACCAATTCATTAAAGACCAGAATTTTTTCCAAGTCTGTCTATTAAAAATAGATGAGCTATGAAAGACAACTTTGAAATATATTTTGTGAACAGATCTCTGGTAGGAAGAAACTGCTGATATTTATCTCTTTAACTGCTTTCTTTATGTAGGGTTGCTTTTTTTTAATTCAGTGATAATCTAATCATGTGCCTCTGGGCCACTGGGGTTCAGCAATTTCGTATCTGCACTTCGGTGTATTTTACATTTATTGGCTCGGATCTACAATACATGACAAACCTGTGGTGTGCAAAGACCATTGCCTGACAGTAGTTTCTTCAGGAGGCAGAGTGGTGCTTTCTATTTTCATGAATGGGTTTGTGAAACCAAGCTACCAACAGAGGTAAAGGATTCAGACTACTGCAAAGGTCTGATTCTGCCCTTGCACTGTTTCAACTCCAATATTCTACTATAAAAAAAGTTGGTGGTGCTGATCCTAGTTTATTCTAAAGGAAATAAAGGGGACTCCTGGCTTATTCTCTATAACATGACTGTTGCAGTTTTGTCTAAAATTAAAAATCTTGGGCTTTGCTTAATGAATGTTGAAGTTTGTTTGAATTTTCAGTTCACTGTTGCACGTTCCTTTGATGCTGGTGTCACTCCCATCCTCAGCACTCTTACATTACCAACCTTTTCACTTACTTGAATCCCATTTTAAACAGCTGTTTGGGCCTGGTTGGTTGGGTTTTTGGTTGGTTTTTGGTTGGTTGGGGTTTTTTAGAGAGTCCAAATGATTTGGTGCAATTTTTTGCCTTCCAGTTTGGTTCCTCATGTCCTGGATAATCCTGCAAACTTCTTACCTCTTCCTGATTGTTTCAGGAAGCGTAACTTCTTCTATCTGTTTCCTCCTGGATAGGTCTCCTTCCATTCAAGGTATAGTCCTAAGGCATAGTCACTTCTTACAGCAAGACAGCCTTCTGGATATCCAATGGCTCCTGCAATTAAGCTATTAAACCTCATTATCACACTTGCTTCACAAAAATTCCTAGTAAAATTTCCTTTTCATCTAAATATGTAGAGATGCACAATTATAAATTACTTTAAAATGAAGAAACTTTTTGGTCTTTTCTGCTCTAATTCTACTCTTTCCATGAATCTTGGAGCTATGTATTGCTCTCCATTACCTAGATCACAGACACCTCCCTGCCCAGTCTACAGGAAAACCCACAGGTGACCGAGCTGAGCTAACAAAAGTGTCAGTCTGGCAGTACCTACTGCTTTTACAAGTGGAGAGAGACAGAAAAATTAACCTGTTGCTCAGTCTGTACGAAGATGACAAGCTAAACCCATTCCAGACCCTAGCAAACTGTGAAGCTTGTGAAATGCATTGCTATTTTTCCTTTGTTCTACAAGGTCTACATCTGAAATGAACTAAACCGAAATGGCAAACACTTGTGTCATTGACAGGTTCTGAGTGAGTGATCAGTGTTCTGCTGTTTGCTGTGGAGTGTGCTGCATTTATAAAGGAGTACTTGAGTTTTGAACTATGCAGGAAAATACTTATATCTTAGGAGGTAAGCAGGGTTCCTTATCAGTGAAGCACTTAGGCATCCAGACGACGTCTGTGCGTGTCTGCAGACTTCTACATACGTACAAATCTGTGTGAACAAAGTTTAGGAAATACAGCTGACATCAGGAGATTCATTTTCATCAGTGTGTGTCTGTGATTTCTTTCTCCAGAAATGAAACACAGTTGGATAGCATTATGTATCAGTTTGAGTCCACTCGTGTCACATTCTGCAAATCATGGCTCTGTTTTGATTAAGCTTTAATGCTTTGGCTTCAATTCAAACTTTACACATTTTAGACCTCCAAGATTCCCTCTTTTCCACTGAATCTCAAAATCATGGATAATTAAACACATATAGATAAAAGATGAAGAATACAAACTACCATGCTTCTATAAAGTGAAATGTTGATTATCAAAGGGAACACATGCATATAAATCCCTTTTATGATCTAAATTCAGA
Source organism: Zapornia atra (assembly GCA_013400835.1). NCBI lineage: Eukaryota > Metazoa > Chordata > Aves > Gruiformes > Rallidae > Zapornia > Zapornia atra. Next base: position 244,734 of record VZTU01003397.1, on the reverse strand, counting down.
AATTATCTTTCAACTTTTAAATGTGATATAATCTCTTGAGAAACAGCATCCAGAACCATTGACATGGACCCAAGATGAAAGTCTCTGGATATGTTATTTTAGAGTTTAGTGTGTAGAAGGGGGTGGCAATGCAGCCTCTCACTGATTAAAGAGTGAGCCTGCCTGGAGGATGTGATCTGGGAAATGAAAACCTAACCTAGGAAGCAAATAGTTCTTGGAAACAGGGATGCCAAAGCAGTTCCCAGACAAATCAGTGATTTATTAGACATCCAGTTCTTGCTGAGCATCACTGGCTTGTGTTATGCTGATAAGAGTAAGGAGATGAATGGCTATTAACATGATTCAGAAAGACAAAATATATTGCCATTATACTAAAATCATATATGACTCCAGAAATCTGGAAGCTTCTACAGAAATAAGCATCCTCTGCATAGTTAACAATGCAAAGCTGAAAAACACTTTCACTAGAGCCCTGCAATGATGCTTCATTGAGACTAGACATATCCTTCTTCTTCTCTCTTTTCCTGTGCATAGGAAAACTGAACAGTAAAGCTATAGTTTCCAAAGTAGATAAATAATATCAGAATATTCTACTCTTATTTTAGGATAGTGTGCCCACATGTGTAATTGTATGAATGGCAATATTTTGATTCATTTGGCATTATGTCAGCCAACATTTCCCAGCTGGGCAGGCCCATGACAATTCATACAGATTGCAGAATCATACAATAATTAAAGGAGGATGGGAGCTCTGAAAATTCACACCATGCCTAAAGCCTAAGTAACTTCAAAATTATATTGAGTTGGGCTGGGCCTTGCCCAATCACAAAGGAAGCATCATGACCTGTCTGGGTCCCTCTCTGATTCTTGTTATGAAGACTTTTAAATACAATTACTGATATACACTGAGCCAGCAACAAAGCACTATCCAGCTGCTTGCTCACTCTCCCCCAGTGGGATGGGGAAGAGAATCAGAAGAGTAAAAGTGAGAAAACTCATGGATTGAGATAAAGACAGTTTAGGAAGTAAAGCAAAAGCTGTGTATGCAAGCAAAGCAAATCGAGGAATTCATTCACCACTTCCCATCTCCAGGAAACAGGGCTCCATCCCTCATAACAGTTACTTGGTAAGACAAATGGCATCACACACACATATGTTTGGAGTGTGTCCCTTTCCTTTTTCTTTCTCCATATTTATATGCTGAGCATGATTTCATATGTTGTGCAATATCCCTTTGGTCAGCTGGGGTCAGCTGTCCTGGCTGTGTCCCCTCACAACTCCATGTGTACCCCCAGCCTACTGCTGGTGGGGTGGGGTGAGGAGCAGAAAAGACCTTGGCTCTGTGTGAGCACTGATAAGCAACAACAGCAACATCTCCATATTATCAATACTGTTTTCAGCACAAATCCAAACCATAGCCTTGTACTAACTACTATGAAGAACATTGACTTTATCCCAGCCAAACCCAGCACATATCCCCATCATGGAACGAGCTTCCCGTCACACACACATTAAGGAGTGCTTCAGAAGTGCTTGTAAATATGCTATAACCAGGAATAACAGAGTACAGAGCAGACCTTTCTTTGATAGCTGAACCAGAGAAGAGAGAACATACTATTTACCTGGTTGGTACATAGTGCATCTGTGCCATAAGCAGGACAACACTGTAAGTGACAAAAAATCACATTAAGCTTCAGAGGTAATATTTTGAGGGATTAATAATCACAAAGATCACATCTCTGCTTTTTCTTCACTGCACTAAAGCTATGAGCTTCCTGGTCACCATCAGGTTAGGTTTTCAGAGAAATAGAATGCTTCACTCCCTTGTTTGTTGTTAAATGACACACCACCTGTGAGTCAAGAATACCCACTTAACTCAAAAGTTTAGGTTTATGAAAACAATTTCCTCATACTAGGCTCAATTTGGGATAATTAACAATGATAGAGAACATCTGAGTAAAGCTGGGAAATAGAAGCAGAGGCTTCTGTTCCCTTCACCCTGTTAATGTTGGAAGAGCAGGGCTTTCAAGAGAGGCAAACCTGTAAATCTCTTATGCAGTTTAGAATAAGCCTTTCAGAGATGGAGCATGTGACACCCCAAAGTCCTAGCAAATTCTCTTTGTTCTAGGCCTGCCATATAAGGAGTATAGCAGAGGATAATCTGTGGGTAAAGCTTTATGAAAAAAACCCCAACAAAACCTAAATATAGTAATCTAAAGTATCCTGATCAGTTAAGATTTTACTATGCAAAATAGCTTTCATTTTATCCTGTAGCTCTTCTATTGCCCTGTGCTAAAATGTAAATCCAGAAGAGGTATAAAATGAAGAAAATAATATGACAATATGTTTAGAAAAATCTTTTAAGCTGTAAAGCTTGCTCTAGACTCTCTTTGCATGCAGACAGCTAGGAACAGGTTTCCAGACTGCTGTACTCAAAGGACCAGGTGCAATCAATTTCTCTAGTTGCATTCCCTCAGTGAAGCCACGTGGGTTTGCTCCTTATTTCTGAAAATCGTTCCCCAGGTTCAGGTTTTGGCTTTAGGGCTGCCAGTTTGTTCCCACATCCCGGGGTGGAGCAGTATGAGACAACAGGGCTTGTCAGAGGTCACAGAGTGAAAAGGATACCTGGCCTTTCCTTTATCTTAAATCTCTTTTCTGTGGAGTGAGCACTTGTACTTTGGTCTCCCTACATTCTGCATGAATCAGCCTGTCCTTTTTGCACAGGAAGTATTAGGTATTTAATATTTCACAGAAAATTAGCAGGTCTGAAGAAGGAAAATGTGAGTGAAACTACCTGGTTGGCTCAGGAACTAGAGCACTCTTCTGATTTGTAAAACACCAAAACGAAACAATGGCAGGGATGGAGGTTGTGGGTACATAAGAAAATAAGCAACCCCTAAGACGTGAAGGTGGTCAAACTGCATTTCATCAGCCATCTAGGAAAGACAAAACTCTGCAGTGGAAAGAGCAGTGAAGGATGAGGCTTCTCCCTGGAAGACAGGTAGCTGGGCTGCTGCCAATTTTATAAATGCAGGTGTGCTTTTGGTGAGATGATGGCAGATTTCTTTTGGAAGTTGCCATGGCAAACCAGTGGGACAGCTGGCCTCACTAAGGACATTACTCTGTCTGGAAGCGAGCTGAGATGCGTGCCAGGGATGCGGGGAACAGAAGCCGGAGGTAAGTAGGCAGTTATGTTTTGATACTTAAGACCTGACCTAAAAGCAAGACAATCTGTGCTAGGCACGTCAGGGCACTGCTCACACTAAGAGGTCTTACCAGCCCTGATCAGCCTCACCTGCAAGCCCTGCCCATGGGTCCAGCAGCCTGTTTCATCCCAGCCGGGGGACACCCTGGCCTTGCCCCAGCCCTGCCCAGCTGTGAGCTCTGCAGGTGGACACCCTGGCCTGCCCCACAGCTGCTGCCATCCCAACTGCCAGGCCTTGGTTCCGCTCTCTGGGCCTCATCCTGACCCCCACATGTATGCCTGTGCCTCTGCCCTGGGCTAGGCACAACCAGTTCCAGTGGGCTCTGGGGCTAGTGCTTGAGGAGCCCATGCTGCAGCTGGTCAGGGTGCAGTGCCCCCACTGATAAGGAGGAGACCGGTACACAGATGGAAGCCATGGTGTGCAGGACCACAATGTCTCATGCTCACTGTCTGCTCATGGGAGGAGATTCTCTAGGTTGAGAATGTTTTACCTGTTACACAGTCCCCTCCAGGGCTTATGCAATCAGGGGATTTTGCGGTGACACCACAGCGATTTTCTGTTTGTGGAGTCGATCTTTAGTTTTGTTTTCAGTGTCTGATCAGATTTTGATTTATTATGTTAGTTCAGCTTGTGGGAAAGCCTGTTGTTGAGCAAGCACCCATGTAGTGATTTCTTCCTTGAGTCCACACTCCATCTTCGCCACACCTGGTGTTTAAAAGGGTGAGCTTTGTTATGCTCTGTGACAGCACAGCCGAGCACATAGCTGGTTGGAGTCTGGTACCTGCTCCTGTCTGTGGACCCGCTGAATTAGCTCTTCATTGCAAGCCACTTCATCTTGACACTTGTGCAAAGTTGTCAACTGCTTTAGTATCTGCAGTTAAAATAAGTAAAATGAGAAAATAATAATTATTTCAGCCTCTAGGTTTTAAAGTTGGTATTAGGTTTGGGTAAGCCTGAAAAGCCTGGGTAGTTTTCAAAGGTTAAGTCAAACAGCCAGCTCTCATGGCCTTTGCCTTTTGGTCAATTTCCTCAGGCTGGATAGGATCGTATCCAGTTTTTCTCCATTTGGACCTGGTTCAATGAGATGTTTCAGAATACCTCCTGGCAGTTATGTGTTACTGATCTCAGGGAGCCTAGTCAAGTCCTCAAGTCATTTTGAGGTTTCTTGGACATTTTGCACACTCCAGCCCTGGGATGCTGTGAAACTGGGGGTAAACCTCTTTAAAGTCTGGCAAATATTTTTGTTTCTACACTCCTGCATATCTTTAAGCACAGTTCTCTCTTTTCCTCAAAACATCAGGGATGAATTTTACTAATAACTTTCTCTCTTTAATAGACTGAAGCAAAATAAACTGGAGTCAAACCTCTTGCATCATAACTGCAGACAGTAATGGAGGAAAGAAAATAATTTCTCTAGGCTACTTATTTGATGCATTTATGTCACCTCTGCAATTTCCAGAGATGTTCAGACACTGAGAAGTCTGCCTAAAATGAAACAAGGTTAAGGCCATGGGGATGGGGTGTCCATTAGGACTTCTCTGGCATAATGTCTGGTTAATCCACTGTGCTGTGGTCCTTTAATTAAAGACTTGCTGATGCCTTAGACTGTAGAAGATGTCTAAGGATATCTCCAAAGAGAGACCTTGCTTCTGTAGGTCTGACATCTAATATTTCTTTGCATGATCATTCACATGCCGTGAATACCTGAATAACCACTGTAAGCATAGGCAGTTTTATGTGGTTCCTGCCTGGCAGCCAGTTGAATTTGAACACAATCCTCCAGCAAAGCCACATTCTATGCACTATGCAAAATATTCTTCCGAGAACAAGTTTTAATTTTTGAGGAGTTCCTTTTCCAGCTCTATTGTTTGCTGAAGCCCAGAGGGTAGGTATAAGCAAAAGGGGTTATCACAGTCTGGGTGTGTTTTCTTACACAGTTGTGGTATGTAGCTTAGGCTCAGTTCTTGGGCGTATGCTGTTTAATATTTTGAGCAGTGATGTGAAAGACACCATAAAATCATGACTGATGAGGTGTGTAGATGACAGATTTATGGATATAACAGATAAGGGAGCCTATACGACAGCGATACAGAGATTTGTAGTTCTTGTAATACGCACGCACATTCACTTATGGCAAGTATACTTCTTTTGCCAAAATACAGGCTGTACTTAAAGGAAGGGGATAGCGTAAGAGAAGTTTTCCAAAAGATTGGGTGTTTACAGTTTACAATCAGCAGAATTCAGTATCATAAAAAGAAAGGCTCATCTGATTTGGGGGAATGCCGAATCAGTTGTGTGAACTATGGTCAGCTAAGCATTTTCCCTCATTTTGAGTATGTTATTTTAGTCTGGAGCCAAAGGTTCAAGAAACCAGCTGCAAATAACAGATCAATAAGGGAAGAGACCAGGTAGAAGAAGCTTAGAATATTGAAAACTGTTGTATTGTTGAGTAAGTAATATGTGAAGATGCACTTTGATGTCATAATGCCTACAGAGAATGACACACTATGAAATTACTGTCTTGCATTCCAATTATATAAAGGTGTGAGGTTTCTTTGGTTTGTTTTGGTTTTGTTGTGTGTTGGTTTTTTTAACGTGGTTCTGCATGTGGTGGAATAATTTTCTTGTGTGTGGTAAATTATACTCCTGTTGGGACACGCTAAAAAGAGAAGTTCTCCCTGAAGTTTGTAATGATACCTTAAAGTTACGGGTGCAGTAGGACTTGTTAGCTCTGTTGCCTCATGGCATTACCAGTGGCATTTAGTTCCTCACACTTCACCTGTTTCAGTACTTGCTCTGAAAATCTATTTGCTTTACCACTGTTTTCTAGGAGCAGATCACAGTGCTTTCTTCCACCTTGTGTGTGCCTGAGCCATCCTGCCCTTCACTTTGCCCGAGGCTGCTCCCTCCTGTCATCTTACCAGCTCCAACTTCCTCTCCCAGATCCCATCCCCACTTCTTGGACTTCTAGCCCCACATTTTCTTGCTCTTTCCACAGGATGTATTTACTTGCCCTGGTTCTGTCTTTGCAGTTTCTCTGCAATCGTATTTCCAGATCCTGATGCTTGCAACTTGTTTTCCTTTCCTACTGCCACACTGGTCTCTGTTCCAATATGCTTTTCCTGAGGCTGTATATCCAGATCTGAAATGGACGCTGTCATTTTCCTACCTGTCTGTGCTCCGTGAAGAGGAACCAAGATGGCAGATCTAGTTCCCCATAATGACCTTGTTTAATCCTTAGCAATAGTTTGACCTTGCTCACATATAGTCTGGGGCTTTCTGCATGCACTTCATGCAGACAGAATAGAATATTCAGTTTAAGGGATCTGGCCAAGCTATATTCTGGATAGAAGTATGATTCTTCATGCAGTTGGACAGACATGTGTCAAAAAGCACAGTTTCAATAACCCCAACCAAACTATAAGCCCCCTTTTTGAAGAGAGCTAATACTAGTCTCTAAAGAAGAAAAGGTCCCTAGAATTTTAAAATGCAGACCAAGTAGAATTTGTTGTGGGAGTTTCTTTTAAATGACCAAAGTTCTGGTTGGTGTACACCAGGAAAACCAAACCTGAGGCTTATGATCCTATGGAAAATGTTGTCCCAAGCTGTTCAGTTTCATTAGTAACTGAAGACAACAGCAGAGTTTGATATTTAATTGGTCATATTCTCAAGAGTAAGCAGTTTTTTTGACTGCCTCCATTTCAAGACATTCAAGTGCTGAGCTCCCGATGGTCCCTGAAAACCAAGCTTCTTCAGGGTAATTTTAAGTTGGGCAGGAGTGAAGTGTACTGATCACATGACACTTTAAAATGGAATGCTTTCAATTTCTACCAGGTATCTGTTAGTCTTTTAGGCAGCCCTAGACTAAAAACTACAAAAGAGTGTCTTTTAAATGTTTGTCCATAAATAAAAACACTTTAACTCTTCCCAGTTACCTAACATAATCTCTGATACTTCGAAGGCACTGAAAGATCAAAACTACTGTAATGAAATCTCAGATCTAGAAGCTGTTGTTAATCTTTTTTTCCCAATGAATCCTGTGAGTCATAACAATTTCCACTATGGGATGAATCAGTGGCAGGTTGAAAATCTCTGCATCACACTGCATTGCATCAACATGTCCTAAGTCATGTTCTTTGGTTGCCTCAGATTGCAGCTGTAGAAAGTACAAAGATGAAAGGAATCCTCCACAGTAGCGTGACTATCTTAAATGGTGCCCTTTGACATTACAAGACTGAGAACATATTGTAAATGAAAACTTAGGGGCTGTTGGGTTCTCAGGTTAGTGAAGCAGAGTAGGGGGTGTACAGGGGTCCTGTAATCATTCAAATTGTAAAGATGGTGTGGTTTAGACAGCTTAAATATTTTTAACATTTCCAGGTAGGCATGGGAGCTGCTCTTGCTGAAAACTAGTCTCAGTATGGAAGAGATATACTCTGAGGTACATATGAAAGAAAGATGGTGTATAAAAGATTCAGTAGGAATATAAAAAGAATCTATAAAATACCATCTAGGAAGTTCTCTCTTATTTCTGAAAGGGTTTTAAACTTTGAGGAAAACAAACTTTTTCTCTGAGCTTGTGTCCTGGTTTTGTCTAGGATAGAGTTAATTTCTTTCAAGCAGCGGATGGCATGCTGTGTTTGGGAGTTAGGATGAAAGCAGTGCTGATAACACACTGATGCTTCTACTTGTTGCCAAGCAATCAAGGACTTTTCAGTAGTTCATATTTCCCTGTTAACGAGAAAGGAGAGGACGCAGACAAGACAGGTGACCTGAACTGGCCAAAGAAGGTATTTCATGCCAATTACATCATGCTCAGCATAAAAGGGAGGCTGGTAGGGGGGAGGAGCAAGCAGCTCCAGGACATGTGGTTTTGGGGGCAGCCCAGTTTCAGGATGGCTCTGAGCTGTACAGCCTCAGCTGTGTGGTTCTGTGAGACACTGCATTGTGTATCACCAGTTTCATATATTTTGATATAAACTCCTGTTGTTGCTATTATAACTATTTTTCTGCTATCCCAGTAAACTACCCTTATCCCAACCCACTAGGTTTTGGTTTCTTGGGTTTTCTTCTCCCTCCCTTTCCCCCCTCCCTCAATTCCCTCCTGCCCCTCCCCTTGTGGTGCCTGGCTCTCGGCTGGGGCAAAACCACCACAAGTTGTTTCTTCATCTTTTTATATCGGGATGCCTTAAGTGACTCATGTGGTGATAGATGACACTGAACAATGAAATCTATTTATCTAATATTATTGCAATAATTGCTAAAGAAGCATCAGTTTTATTTCCCAGCTATTGCCAGCAGGGAACTTAAATCTTCCTCAGACTTAAACAAGTTGATGGTGAAATGACTACAACTGTCAAGGCTTCAACTTGGAAATAAATGCTCTTTCACCAGAGGCCAACTTGAAAGTTTACCTTCAGTTAGATAGTGAACAGAAGACGCAGGGTCAAATCCTAGTTCATACAGTCTACTTGCATACTGATGGCTGGATGTTCTAGTGTACATCCAGATGCAGGCTTGGCTATATTAACTTTGATGCAAAGAAATTCAAATAAACTGGAGAGAGGAGAGCCAGACAGGCTGTGCAACCACCATTCACAGAATCACAGAATGTTAGGAGTTGGAAGGGGCCTTGAAAGACTATCTATTCCAACCCCCTTGCCAGAGCAGGATCACCTAGACTAAATCACACAGGAACGCATCCAGGAGCAGTTCGAATGCCTCCAGAAAAGGAGACTCCACAACCTCTCTGGGCAGCCTGTCCCAGTGCTCTGTCGTGCTCGTAGTGAAAAGATTTCTCCTTATATTCACACGGAACATCGTATGCTCCAGCTTGCACTTGTTGCCCCTTGTCCTATCACTGGCCATCACTGAGAAGAGCCTGTCTCCGTCCTCCTGACTCTGGCCCTTTACATATTTATTAACATTAACAAGGTCACCCCTCAGTCTCTTCTCCAAGCTAAAGAGGCCCAGTTCCCTCAGCCTTTCCTCCTAAGGCAGTTGTTCCACTCCCTTAATCATCTTGGTGGCCCTGCGCTGGACTCTTTCAAGAAGTTCTATGTCCTTCTTAAATTGAGGGGCCCAGGACTGGACATTCCAGGTGCTGTCTCACCAGGGTAGAGTAGAGGGGGAGAAGGACCTCTCTTAACCACACCCCTTCTAATACACCCCAGGATGCCATTGGCCTTCTTAGCCATGAGGGCACACTGCTGGCTCATGGTCGTCCTGCTGTCCACCAGGACCCCAGGTCCTTCTCACCTACGCTGCTACAGGCTAGTCCCCAGCCTATACTGGTACCTGGGGTTGTTCTTCTCTAGATGCAAGACCCTACACTTGCCCTTGTTAAATCTCATTAAACTTTTCCCCGCCCAACTCTCCAGCCTGTCTAAGTCTTGCTGAATGGCAGGACAGCCCTGTGGTGTGTCAGCCACCCCTCCCAGTTTTCTGTCGTCAGCAGACTTGCTGGCTGTACACTCTATTCCCTCATCCAGGTCATCAGTCTCAGTGTGGAAGCAATCTAACCATACTCACAGAGCACACAGCTGGCAAGTCAGGATGAGAGGTGTTCTAGCTCAAGGCAATATTGTAGGGTGCTGCCCTTGTCTGGCCAAATGGTGATTTTTAACAACACCAGGCATTATCCTCTGGTTCAAGGCCCTAAGCGGCAGGGCACAGTTTGGACTTAGACTTGCTCCATTGTCTCTCTATAACATAGAGACAAAAATCCTTTCTTTCTCTCACCTTCATTTGTTAGGACTGCAGGTTCTTTTGGGCACTGCCCATCTGTCAAAGTACTTTTGTACTACACCTGTTCTGATGTGAAGCCTGGTCTCAGTAGAGACACACAGTCTGTGGGTGGCAATAAAGCCTTGTTTGGCAAGTGCAATCTGTCATGGCTCAATAAAATGCACTGGTTTCCAGCTTACTTACAGAACCTTTAGGATCTGACCTGTTCTGTCTTACAGAGCCACTCTTTGCCAGTGTATCATCACAGCAGATATCAAGGAGACTGTCTCCACTAGACCTGCCCATCTGGGAATCAAGGGAATTATTGACAGCCCTGTCTTGTCCATCAAATCTTCCCTCAGTTCAACAAGATTGTGCAGATTGACAGGACAATGGACATCACGTATTTTGGGTGAGGCTTCTGTTTGAGGGTGGGGAAGAGCACAGGTCATTGGGTGTGAAGAGCTTAGTTTTGCAGCCAAATAAACGTTAATATATTAAGTTGGGTTTATCTTGTTCTACAAATAAGAAGATGTTCAACCCTTGAAATGACTCAATAAGCAAAGTTTCACTGCCTATAAAGAAATGATGCCAACAGGAAAGGAGGAGATGACAAAACTCATTGCCTAAGGATGAGGAGGGTATTCAGTACTGCCAGCTTCTACAAATTCCTCTCTGCCCTGGACATGACCCAAATCAGAGATGAGGAATGCACAGCAGATAAAGCAGCTCTTTTCTAAAGGAAGTGATGCCAGATGAGGTAGGCAGGAACTGGTCGTTGCTGTGGGGCAGCTGTGGTAAGAGTGTGTTTCCATTCTGACAGCAGCATGTGTGGTGGGGCAACTCGGCCACCTGTCTCTTTGCTGTAAGGATTCCTCATGGATTTCCTGTGTGGCAACTTCTGAGAGAATTCTGATATCTATTCAGAAACTACAAACTTTCCCATATGGCTGCTATACAGTAAATCAAGGCACATATTGGTGTTATTTCTGTTTTCTGATGCTCACCACCCCATAGCAATTTTGTTTTTGCTTCACCCACAACATAACAAAAAGATCTAAAAGCCTTACATCTTTGGACTTCATTAAGTTGGTCTCTGTTCAGACAGACTGGACAGAAGATGCATGTTAAACAAATCAGAAGGAATGTCTGAGTGCACCCAACTGAAACAGATTTGTTTTCCCAGTATAAAGGAGGTTTTTTATCACTCCTGGCACATACATTTCAAAAGTGTTATACTGCAAGAACTCTTATTCTAAGGCTTCTTTGTAGCAGCAGTTGAAGGATTAAGGGCTGCTTGTTAGAACATATTTTTCTCTCTGAGAAAGTTGTAATCATAAGAAAGTGTGAGCTGTATAAGCCTTTGGCAGAAGAGGCACATGGGTAGTCAGGAAATCTTCTATCTCTTGGATCCCTAGTGGGAGGTGTCAGCTCTTTCAAATAGTCCCTGTTCTAAAGCCTTTCAATTAATGACTTTTACATAATAATGAGCTAGCAAAACCCAGCCACACTTTAAATACAGGATGTGACCATCCCAACCTCAGCCAGGCCTGCCGATGCTGCAGTACACATACATGGCAATGGAGAGCTTCCTCTGTTCCTCTCACTTAGACCTGCTGCTTTTAATGTTCTAATGCAAACGTGTTGCCTCCACTATCTATGATTTTATTTTAAGAAGGACTGGTGAAGTCTTCCCCCCAGGACTTCCAGTAGTAATCAAATCGCTAACCTCGCTCAGTTGCATAATGATGTGTAATCCCTGATAACTGGGCTGGGACTAGCCAGATGGCAGTTGGCTAGAGCTATGGAACTGTCATGAGAAATAGCCAGCCCTGGAGTTCATATCCCCTGAAAGGCCACTCCCAGAACAGTGGCAGGAGCAATAACCCCATAAACAATCTTTTTAGGTATTAACGTATCTCCATTTTTTTAGGTCTATAGAGTGCAGGTGGCAAGACTTTTTTTCTCTTCCAGGCAGAGCCTTTGCTCCATCTCTGGATGTTGTACCTGTAGCAGCCAGTATCTCTCTTACCAGCCAGTGCCCTTGCTGGTGGTGGTGCTGGTATTGGTTAGGTTTTCTGCTCGGTGTTGCCCAGACAGCTACATGTGTCCATTTAGGCTAAGAACCTAAGGATTATTTCTGCCATCACACATTCCCAGATTTGTGATCTTACTAGTTCTTGGTTCCTTCAAATGTTTCCTGAGTCATTATTTTACCTGTTTGACAGGTTCTTAGTGCCATAGTCCACAGTGGAGTATTAGGTGCTTTGTCAGAGGTGTTACCACTGATATTTCCTGCCACAGTTCTGCATGATGTTGGAAAAGGAACTTGCCTTTGATGTGGTTACATTGAGAACTTTCAAGCTTTACAAACTTATAAATCCCAATTGTATTTATCTAGAAACATGATTACAAAGCCTCTATATAGCTTCATTTTCACACTTGCAAAATAAGGGAGAGTGACATTTCCACCACATATAAAGTCATTCTATTCATCCCCAGCTAAATTTAATTTTAAATGATAAAAAGAGAGAATGCAAAAAAAATTAAGCCCTCTCTATTAGAGCAGAAAATATCTAAGCTCAGCCCAGTGACCAAAAGGTATTTTGCTGGATTTTTCTGAATCACCAGCTCCAAGATACAACTTCCAGTACCCCAGCCTGAGATGCACACTGACTACTCTGGTACATTTATGAGAAGCAGAGCACAAAAAATCTGAATGCAAATCAGACATAGCAGAGCAGATTGAATGGTGTCTCAGTCAAGACTTGTGGTTCATGCAAGGTAGAGTATTTGTAGAATGCTGTCAAGAATGGGTTTGACACCCACTACAATTCGTTAAGTTGGAGCAGAGTTTCCCGAAATCTTATTTTCTTAGCAACAGAAAAAACAATGCTGGAGGGAGCCCCAAAGTGACCAAAGGCAGCCCCTCTTCAATCCCATCAACTAGGTAACCTTTGAGATACATCGTCTCTGAGTTATCCTTGTTAGGGAACAAAGAAGACAAAGAAATGCAGGGAGAAGCAATAGGGGAAGGTTTGTTCTTGGCAGGGGGAAGGTATAAACTCCCACAAGCATCTTCAGTGTGCAGAAGTGCTTACCTTCTGGTGAAAAACACTCTTAAAAAAATAAATAATCAAAAGTCCACAAGTGAAGCCCAGTGTCTTGTCCTTTGGCAATGGCCAGCTTCCCTTTCTTAAGGGTGAGGAGAGAGCTGGTCATTTTTTTCAGAGGAAAGGAAGAACCTTATTCATGAGAAATTCTGATTGGAATGTCTGTAGGGAAGTGAAGTGGTCTTATTCCTCATCTCTAACAAATCAGAGTGAGGTTATTTCTTCCAACATTCTATAAGGATAGGAAAATTCCTATCAGCCTGTTTGTGCCTATTTCCAACAGTTTCTACAGAAAATCTCCTAAGTCAAGGCATAACATCATGCACTATGCATTGGTTTGTTCCCAGCAGTATCCTACAGGAATCTGAGGTACAAATGGCTAATGATTCTAGTCACTGCTCTGCGAAATAAGCTTGCTCATCCCAGAAGAGCTTATGTCAATTATTTATTTTCCTCATGCTGGAATTTTCTAGAGAAGTAGATGATTTTACATCTCTTGCTCGGCATATGCCTGACAAACTGCTCTTGTCCCTCTCGTGTTGCTAAGGCAGGAACTGGACCTGCAGCATAGTTTGACCGTGTGGCAGAGAGCACTAGTGCCTCCCAAAGCCACTGGTGCAAATGACACCCAGAGAGGAGGCACCACAAACTCCTTCACAGCAGTCCTGCTGCCGGCTGTGGCCACAGCAAACGCTGAAGGAAACTCAGTGTTCAGCTCCATGGGTGGTGATCTGGATGTTTAATTAGAAGCCACCCTGGGCTTTGAACACTGACAAAGTAGATCTAAACAGTAGAAATTAAAGATTCAAAATACATTTGTCAGCATCAATATAACTAAATAAGAGGGAAGAATACAGTTCTGCAGGAGATGGCTTTGGCATGCTGCCTGCCTCCTTGCACCAAGCCCCTTGCAGCAGGGCGGCTGGGCTACTTGAAGTGGGATTTGATTACAGCCTGCCAGCCAGAGCCTCTGCAGCTCTGCCTGACTGCACAATGTGAGTGTGTCAGGACAAGTTCATTGCAAGGGAAACTCTGCTAAAGTCAAGTGAGTTGTACTAAGAACAAATCCAGGCAGTCATTAAGCTTTTTTTCAGGGTGAATTAAGTGCTGATGCAAGCAGGCACAAGTCCCAGTGTGGTTGGCCAGGATTTTTTAAGAGACTCAGGGCTGCCTATTCTGTGCTGCCCTGCTCTAGGACCAGCCAAATCATTTGGTGCTTCTTGCCACATGACATTCCTCTGCAGGGAGAAATGTCATTTAGGACGAGTATCACAAGTGCTTACAGTTGTGGAGAAAATATCAGAGATGTCAGAGGCTTGAATCCTGTTGGTAAAATACTCTTTTTCTGGTACTAGAAACAGCATGGGAAACTAGTTTTGAGACGTGCACATGCAGTTATCACAACCAGCTTACAGCTGGTACTAGTGTAGCAGTGAATTTGCCAGTTCTGTTTTGCCACCAGCCATATTACAGAGCACCCAGCTAATTTACTTATTATCCCAAATTGCCTTCTGTGGCATTCTGGCTAGCACTCATTGCCTTCTCTTCCCATTGTTCCCACTGTCTCCAACTGGGGTAGCTTCTGCAACTTCATGCTGAGTTATCCACATGGAGAGCAGAACACATGCAGGTGAATACCTGGGGTAGTCTAGTGAAATCTGATTTATTCTTCCCTGAACATTGCTTCATTTGTGGTAACCATTTATAGAGGAGAGACTGCCAGTTTTCAAAGATACCTGCTACTATGTTTTCAGGCTACTGCATTGATCAGATAGAGAAATCAGAGGGCATGGGTGAAAAGCAGATGCTCAAAGTACTCCACGAGGTCCTGAGCTGTCTTCTAGGTTTTTGGAGATTGTCTTCCAGGATTATATTCTAAGATCTTCCCCTGATTTTCTTCCATTTTGCAAATGCTGAGGAGAACCAACCTCACTGCAGGGTCTCTGTTGCCTAACGTACACCAGCACGATTGCACTGCCTCCCCTGAGGCAGCAGAAACCAGCTCCAGGCAAACATCTGGACAGGCACAGTGGAAATGGAGATACCACTGGAACAGCACTTTTCCAGACTCCAGCAATAGATTTGCTATTAGTGTTTTTAGTGATGATGGTCGTGACATTTTTCTGAAGATTAGTAATGCAAGAAGAGGCTTCTGTCCTTTGGTAATAATAAACCTGAAATATGGGTAACAAAAAAGCCCTTCCTTCTATTACTTTCTTTACAAAACCTACAGGGCTTCTCATGCAAACACTGCCTTGAAACCATGCCCATGGGCTCTACCAGCCTCTTGGTTACAGGCAAGCTCACCCCTTGGCAGTAGTATCTCTGGAATACGACTCCTGCAGTTAATGCCTGGCTGTCACTGCAGTCACACTATGCTACAATTTTTTAAAGGGCAGAAATATATATAAGTATTAATTTGTAAACAGCATCAATGTGCCAGAGATGGGAAAAATCTCAGATCTCTGTGTGTGAGTGACTGAGATTGTACGTGCTGATGTGCAGTCTCTGGCATTTGGGATTTCTGAGAGAATATTGTTAAAAAGGGATCTTATTATTCAAACTAACTGTTCCTTCAGAGAGCAGGGCAGGAGGGGGTGGGAGTGTTCTCTGAATGCAGGGAAATTCAGATGGTAAGTAATGTGTGATGGAGAGGCTGCAAGTGGAACCCAGCCAGGTTTTGATTATGCCAGTTCAGATCAGCACAAAAGAATCAGTGACCTGCTGGATTTAAATGGTCAGCTTTAGCGGCCTGATTCTACCTTTTATGTTAAACCCCATCAATGCTTCTTTTACGCCACTTTACAGGCCCTTTGCCTGATTGAGGCTATAGACAGTGAGCCAAGCATGCACTGTGGCTCAGGAGACACAACACTGCTGATGTCAGCGAAACCCTGTCCACTCCTCCCAGTGTCCACATCTGTAGGACAGTCCTGTGAGGTGGCAGCCTTCAAAGACGTACTGATTCGTGTGTAGGCACCTCTCTTAACAGCTGACCAGGGCTGCAGATGGGTAAGCAAGGGGACATGTGGAGGTGGGCAGCAGAGCAAATAACCGACAGAAACGTATTTGCTTATACATGTGAATATGCAGTGCCCAGCACTGGGTGAGTGGAGGCAGCTTCACCTGCAGGGACTGATAGGACAGGCATGAAAGACACTGAGACACGTTCTGCATTGCCACAGACGTGTTGGGTGACCCCAGGCAGAGTGTTTCTCTGTGCTTTTTCAATTTTTTTTTCCCCACTTGCAAAATGGGATGTCAGTGATTCAGCTGTGGGAAATTGGGGCTGGGAGCATGCCCTGCACCACTGACAGCAGGCAGCATTAGCTTCATGGTGACTTTAACTCAACATCCAGTTCAGACTAGTAAGAAGGCTTTCACTTCCAGTAACCTTGCCATTGCTCCACACACTTCCCTTGCCCTGGGCTGTGCATAGGGATAGGGATTTTGAGTTTGCATTATATCCTGGCTTCTTTTTTATTTTATTAACTTACATGAAACTCTTTTCCATGTTTGTATGTATGTTGATGTAAGTGAAGAACAAGTCCAGTAGGATAAAACAGTCATTTAAAAGGACTATGCATTTAAATAAAGGTAAGACAACTGCTAGAGAGACTTGGCTGAGATTCAATGGGCTTAGACTGAGTTCCTAATTCTGCTGGGTTCTATACACAGACTGTGCTTTAACAATTTTTCTCCTACTGTCTGGCCTTGAACAAGACAGGATTTCTGAGGCTGTTTTTATAAAAGGAGATAAAGATATTAATTCACCTACTTTACTAAGTCCAGACTGATTAATTCCCATTAAGACCGAGGAAACAAGTTAGGTATGAGTTGTTTTACTAGCTAAGAGTGTTAGAGTACCATGAATCTACATGCAGATTTGTACATCAATACACACATATACAACTTCTGCTCACAGCACAGAAGGGAAGGATGTGGCATATGTGTATTTCTACAAATAAGGATGAAGACTTTTTTTTTAAGCTTTCCATAAATAAACTACAACTGGGAGCAAAGAAAAAAGCAGGATTTCATTATACAAAGGATTAATTTTCTAAATCTCTGAGTAGAATAAATGGAGTTGTTCTAGACATGGGAATTAATTTTTTTTTACTATTGTACTTGCTATATTAAGTTCAGTTGTAGTAGGCTGGCTGGTAAATATGTGCTGTTCTTGACTGTGCTTTTCTACATTTAGTTATTTTGTGCTGTGTGGTGTTTTGAATGCAAATATATGGCCAGATATATAGCTAATGGTGTTTTGTGACTGGCCTAACAAGCACCAGCAGTCTCTCCCCTGTATCTGAGTTGTGGCTGAGTAGGTTGGAAGGGTCCCCACCTTGTGAATGTCCCTGAAGTCCAGCAGGTCTCCCAGCAGCCTTGCTGTTCATGAAAGCTGTCTTTGTCACAAATAGCAAATCTTGGGCTATGGAATATCACAATCTCATTATGGGATGTCATCCCACAGCACAAATACATTATTCTCAGTGGATTTACAGACAGTGTAGCCAACACGGCCACCCAGACATGACAGATGTACTGGGCCCAGATTTACAACAAAACATGATTTACACTTCTCAGGGCAGTGACAAGAACAGGCTGCAGAGAAGACAAGAAATACTGTCAAGAGAGTTTCTCCTTCATGGTTCCTTAGACACCATAATCCCTATCCTGAAGCCCGGGGAGGGAGCAGCTCTCCCTTGCTCCTTCAATTACAGCTGGATAGAGGGAATAATATTCTGCCTAGTATTTCTGTCTGCAGGGTCTGAGCTGTGCCTTCCACCTGTGGGAGAAAAGCATATTAACCCCCACCAGTAAATAAGCCTTGTAATGTCCTTGCCAGGCCAGTGCACGAATCCAAGGTATCACCCTCTAAGGGTGAGAGGTAACATCTGTGCCTGTCCAAGTTGCACTGATGTCAGTGCAAATGGAGCAAAGCTTGAAGATGCACCCTCCAATGGCTCGGTAACAGCCCTAGAAGCATGTTTGTGTCTCCCTTTTCATCTGTCACTCCTTGCACCCACATCCAGTGAACTTCTGTTGGCCGTGCAGGGAGGACAGGAAGAGAAAGTTGTGCTGGTCTGCACTGACTGCCTACCCCTAGGCAGTTCCACCCTCACAAACACATGTCCTTCCCCAAGGTTTTGCAGCACTGTGCAGTTCCCATTACCCAAGTGCAACCAGCAGCAAAGAACTTCCAGTGTCCTCAGGACAAAAGGCTGGAAGCTGAGCTCTTCAAAGGAGAAACCCTTCCTGTGGGGCTATGGGAGTGGTCTGGAAATTCACTAAACTAGTTGCTATGTGAGGTTGTCAGAGGAGTCAGGTTAGGCAGGAGACAGGATTTTTTTTCCACTCAGGAGGCATCAAATTGTACTCACAGAATCACAGAATTGTAGACCTTGGAAGGGTCCTCAAGAGATCATTGAGTCCAACCCCCAAATACTCTGTGAGGAATGTGTCTTAGTACAACCTGCACTCCCTGGGGAATCACCTTTTGTGGCTTTTCAGGTGCTCCTTGCATGGCCACACTGTCTGCTCCCTGCTCAAAGGCAGGGAGGGATGTTGGCTTTGCAGATGCTTGAAATGCATTGTCCAGCTCAAGCTCTGTAGAAGCCTACAAACCAGACCTGAGCTGCACGAGCTATCCTGCCAGCATCTGTCTGCACAGTTAGTTACCCTTTCAGTTTGTTGACAGTTTACTGATGGAGGCAGGCTATCCAGTGTCCCAGTGAGTGAGGAGCAAAATGATTATAACAAAACTAACACCAGTAAGAACATGTTGGTTTTATTTGATCCAAGAACTGCCCTCCCTAAGAAGGGGAAAATAATTATCTGGGAATGAGGGTAAATCAAACTGAAACAGGGAAATTGGCTCCAGAGCCTAAAATAAATGTGAGCAGACCTATGGGGTTCTGTGAGATGAGACAAATGAGAGAGGAAATGATCCACTTAGAGCTAGAGGAGTCCAGATATCTTATTAGCATAGAGGGGACAGCAGGAAAGGCCTTAGGGGATCTCTGCAGAGTTCTGTCACTGCAGAGTCAGCAGGGCCGATGCTACTCGATACCATGGCAGCTTGTAAGGCCAGCAGGGACTCACTGTTTCTAGGGCACAGGGAGGAGATTTTCCCTGTTTCTTAATGGAAGAGGCAATCAGAAGATCCTTGGTCATGCATAATGGGGCAGGAGTGTGGGGTGCTGTTGGTAAGTGAACATACTCTGCTTTCTGGAGGTAGGAGAAGCAGTGAGGAAGAGAGCAGGGAAGGAAAGGAGCTTGGCTGGGAAATAAGCAGTATTTGGAGAGAGGTGTGTGAGCCATGGCGCTCACCTTGCTGTCTGGAATGGGAGCTGTTCCCCAGAAAAGGGGTGTTCTTCAATCTTTGCCTAAGCTTTGGACTACTCTGCATGCCTAAAACACAGTACCCTTTCACATGAGCAGCAGGCTGCAGTGATGTGCTGAAATGAGCTCTCCATCTAAATTCAAGGCCACCTTGTGTCAATGATCCTCTAGCCCAGGAAAAATGGAAGCAAAGAAGAACAGAGCTGGCACATCTCAAACCAGCAATTTACAACCTCATTTCCATTTCTCAAGTACGGTTGTTTTAAACCCAAAGCCTGTGTGAGGAAAGTGTCTGTGAAAACCGGGGCCTTTCAAATCCAGAGAGTTTGTTTATAGCTCAGGCGTGCATGAGTCTAGTGCTTGAGTTTCCCATCTGTGAAATTTTAATGGGTGAGCCATAGAAATAAGAGTTCTGCATGGCTCTACAGTAAAATCACAGATTTATGTTTTAAATATGAGATCTCCACTGTGCAAAAATCACAGCCTAGTACAAGGTGAGTAAATGAAAAAGTGAAAAAAAAAAAAGTGAAATAAAATACCTGCATGAAAGCAAAAATCTGTTGACAGATTACAGTTGTGTTCCTGTGGTCACCAGGAACTGGTGTCTGTCTCCTTAGATAGAAGTTTGTAAACTAGGTGATCACTTATCTCTTATTTTCTATTGGGAATACCTTTTTTTTTTTTTTGTGCAGAGTTTATGCTAGCACTGATTCATTCTGGGCTTTAAGTATAAAAAAAAATGGAAGTGACTGTTGAAATGCTGAAGAAAAGATTTATACAGAGGAGAAACTGATAGTGCTGCCTATGCAATGGCAATATGATGTCTATTTACAAATTATGCATATCAGACACTGCCTCTCCCTAAAACAGCATGTTTGAATTCAGTGGAGTATTTGTTTTTCTAACTCAGGGATGGGAAATCACATGGCCACCTGGGAAAGGAGCACCTCTAATGTTCAGGCAGCTGCCAAAACCATGCACAGACATTGCTGTGCCTCATTTGGTCAGACTTGTGGGGGATAGTCCCAGAATTAAATCTCTACAGCCAGTGTTGTAGCATGATTGATATGGGTCCTGTTACAGGAAACAAAGTGCAGCTCCTGTCCAGCCAGTTCCCAGTACTCAACTCCTTGTTTACCTTTTTCTTAGGACATCATCCAGGCTGTTGTGCTGGGGGTCATCTTGCCATATGCTTTATGGCTGCATGCTCTGCCCCTCCCAGCTCTGAAATTTACCTGGACCTATTTCTCTTGACAGATTATAAAATTGCTTCTGAATGCAAAGACACACAAGATACAGCTGTGAATAACAGCTACCCTTGAGCCCTGTGTTTCATCTTCTTGCCTAACTGGAAAAAGAAAGTGAGGGCCTTCTTGATGGTTGAAGGACTTAAATCATGATGCTTCTGTACTGAATTCACACTTCACTGTAACCTGTCTCAGAGTAGGCATTTCTGCCCACCCAAGATGTACTGACATGTACCTTCTTAAATCCATTACTCTTTGGCTGTCTGTGGGAGCAGCACCTCTTGAAATTAAGATGATTTAAGTAGGTACCCAAGTATGAACTTTGATTTGACTTCATAAAAAGGTTCATTGTTACCCAGAGGGAGACACTGCTTTTGGGTTACCAGCACTTCCAGCTAGAATGAATCAAGAATGGCTTTTCCACTTTCACTCTGCAACCTACCATCCTGCAGACAGCTTTTCAAAATCTCATTGACTAGCAGTCCCTGTGGTCATACACTACATCATCATCAGAATAAGGGCAAAGGCCCAGAGCAAGGGCAGAGTCCTGTGAAACTGCCCAGGAGGCTGTAGGAAATGGCTGCTACATTGCTCAGGGCTATTGGTTTGAACCCAGTTTTCATCTCCAAACAACTCCAGTCTCACCTACATCCTGCCTACAGGCCTTTGCCAGGAGTCCCACGTATCCCTTTCTGTTACACTCTCTTGCTCATAAAAACACTCTGTTACTTCACCCTGGGTTCTGTTGAGGCAGAACCCATCCACAGCAGACTGAAGCCAATGAATGGATTTACCCTGAAGTCTTCAGTGTGTGTTAGATCAAGTCCAAAGTGTGCTCTCCCTAAATAACATGTGCCTTAATTTTGCCAGGCAGCCTTTCCAAGTGTCTCTGAAGTTAATCTAAACCCTACTTTTGGTATCTGTCTGAAGCACCACAGCCTTCTGCGAGCTATATCTGACTGACATTAGTGACACTGCAGCTATGTTTCCCAGGTGTCAAAATACATATTTTGTTTGGAGCAGGAAACTCTTGGGCTGAATTTGTTTCCAGCAGAACAGAGTTTTTCTATGAAGTTTGGTGTCTGTAGTGTAAGGAAAGGCTGTATTTTATTTATGGGTGATAGACCTGTGAATAAATACGTCATTTCTTCCATAATCCCAACACTTACTTCTGCACTACAATAAAACTGAAGCATTTCATGACAGTTAAGAATATGGCACAGCAAATATCAGCCTTTTGGACTCTGGAAAACTTCCCAGGTCTTTCACTCTGTGTGTATGTGTGTTTTCACTGGCTGCGACCAAAGCCTGGCTCTGTTTCTGTAGCTTTCAGTATTTGGCTTTGAGAAGAGATGAGGAAAATGCCTGCAGAGTAATCCAGCTTAGTCAAGGGTAATCAGACTCAAATATGGTGAGACTGTGGGACAATGCCTACTATGTCCCCGATGCCCTGAGACTCATAACAAAAGGTTTAGGTAGGTTGAAGGGTCTGCTGGAACCATGCCAATCAGCCCGTGACACAAGACAAATCTGAGATTTCTAGAGGCCTTTCACAGGAAGGGAGAAAAAGAAAATGAACTCGTGATTTTCACATCTTGGGAAGTGTCCTTTCCTGCAACACCAGCAGGAATGTGATGCTGGGTGAATGTGGGTGTAGGACTCTCCATCTGTCGTGCTGGCCAATATTGCCGTGCTTCTGTGTTTCTTTACAGACTTCTGCTTCTGTGAGGGCTCTCTGAGGCAGAGATCCTCCTTTTTTTTCTCTCCCCCCTCCCTTTTTTTTTTTGGGTATAGTATCTGAGACAGTAGGGTGTGGGTTCATAACTAGCCCTTGTGTGCTAGCATAAAACATTTCAGACATGAGCACTATTTAAGAAGTTGTGCTAGCTATCTGTGTACTACACAACTACATCCCTTGAGATCTCATTATGAGGCAGGGTTTCATACTCTAAGGATGTGGCAAAGGCAACAATTTAAGGAATTCTCATGCTTAACATTGCACCCCACCTACCTACTTGGTTCTATCAGTGTAACTGTTGCTGAGATCCATGCTAAGAACCAGAATAGGGAACTGATCTGGCTTTGTGAAAAAGAAAATGGCTAAAGAATGAAATGGTTTACTCACAGGTGAACCACTCAGCAAAGTCTCAGACCCTTGTACAACCAAGGGAGTTCATTGCAGTAAGGGAACGGGTAGCAGCAGTAGTACTGGTTTGAGTATGGGGGCCAGTATCGCTGCTAAACACTTGATATGCTGAAATGCAGCCTGGAAGTGATGCTCTGAAGTCTTGTCTTCCTTCTAGTTTATCTTTCACCCCACTAAGGTAATAAAACCACTTACCCACTTAGTAAGAGCCAGCCGTCTCTGCTCTTAGGGGGGATGCTGGTTAGGAGACAGTAGGAGCACTGAACTGATGCTCATTACCTGAATTGGCAGAGGGGCAAATCTGGGTCATCAGTAACCTGCCAGGCCAGGCCAGGCCAGGCCAGGGGTGTTGCAAAACAGTTTCAGTGCTACACTTAGCTGCTTCGCTTTACAAGCACTGATCCGGTTGTTTTTTTCATCTCATGCAAAGCACAGAGTGCAAGGGGACAGGTGCTCTGATTCCTGTGATGAGCTGAAGTTGATGACTCCTAGTTGCTCATCTGTGTAGCAGGAAAATCAGTCAGTTGAGGTAACACGCTGACATGCAATTTGCCCCAAAGCCTCTCCAGCTATAGCTGTGAGAGTGGCTTTTGTTCTGCCACAATAGAGAGAAGAATTCTCACGTATATTTTAAACAGCATGCTGAAAGCAAGGGCTGATCTTCCTTGCTAAATCCACAGAAAGTCTATTGAACTCAGTGAAAATTGCAGCTGAAGTCTCTAAGTCGTAACAGGATCAGGTTTTGCAAGATCTCTGTTATGCCTATAGGGTTAATTGCCATTAGCAAATTAATGTTCATTTGCTTCTGTCTAAATGAGGCATGAGAATCCAGCCATCATTACAGAAAAGTGTACTAACACTGGTAGCATTGTCCTTCCCTGCCCGCTGCTTCTCTCCTGTCCTGAGTTGATTTGGACACATGTGACATCAGTCGCTTCCAGAGCAATTGCAGCCAGGGGAAGTGAATGTGGCAGAGAAAGGAAACTGCAGGAGGACTTGACCCAGCAGAGCAGCAGGGAGACACTGCCATGAACCAGTCCAGGAGAGGACTGTGTACATATGCAATTCTAACAGAAGAAAGGATGTGATTGGGGTTTTTTTGTGACCTTTGTAATGCATCTCTAGAAATTAATCTATAATCCGAAGTGTACTAAATCTTTCAGCAGATTGTTGATGGAGGATGTGCTCTTAGCTCACATATAACTACAGAACATCTGAGGGCTCCTGGGTATGAATAAAATTGACAGGTGCTCCTGTGTTGTCACTGTCTGCCCTGTCATTATTAGCTACACTTCTATCCATCCTTAATTTTGATAACTGAGCAGGTACAAGTTCTTGCATCTGCAAGGATTTGCACACACAAAATTGTATTTTCAATCTGGAGGCCTCTTTTTCACTTGCTTTCACTGTTTGAGTGCATAGTTGCTGACTACATTCCCATCTGGGGTGGTGGACTTCTAAGTAGACAGATAAACAAGTTTAAAAAGTCTTTACTCTGTCAGGCTCATGTAGATCTGCTTGAGGAAGCTACACTGCAGTGGAATGTCCCAACACAACGTAGGCTGGTTGGAAAAGGCAAGCTGAGGTTGTTAGAGAAACCTGACAGCAAGAAAATGATGTTTAACTTAGCCCTGGCATTTTCATTGTAGGGAGCTATAGGGGGAGGACCGGTGGCAGCTACCCAAATTTTACAGTAAATTGTGCTGGTGTCATGGAGCTGGACAGGCAACTCACTGTCTGGCAAAACTTTTGTCTTTAATACACAGTCATCAGTGTCAACTCCCCAACACGCTGTGAGGCACAGTTTCTATTGCAGCTTTCCTGCTGGAAATTGAGTAAATAGACTTAAAGCAAAGCAAACTAAAAAGTCACAGTCCATTAACAATAACTGAGCAGAACTGAGAAAGGAAGAACAGGCTAGCTCAAGGAGCCAGGAGCTAAATTACCTGCAGAGCATAGATAGGAAGGCATACACAGATTAGTCAGTGTCACGGTCACAAACCAGTGTGTATTACAGCCAAAATGTTGGTCAGCCAGCTATCTATCCATCTCCATAACACCTCTGCATTATGGATCTGCCCATCTCTGCTTGCCTGTTACACACAATGCAGTGGGTGTCAATGGCTCAATAACTTCTGCTTGTAATATACCTGGCCTGGCTGAAGGTGTGATTTATTGTAGTTTTATCCACAACATTTTGCAAACTGTTCCTCTGTCTCTGTTTTACTCTTCCACAAGCATCTGCTAGAGTCTTTTTCTGCATATTAAAGTCTTCATTTTCTTCTTTTCTAGCAGCATGTTGTTTACATGCCCTGATTGGAGTGATCAAAGGAACTGTGTGAGATGGCTGGTTCACTTGCTCTGATTTTCTGCAGAAAGGTAGGCTCTTTCTTTAAACCTTGGAGTAACATTATACAGGCTTCTTCAAATCTCCCTTTTCCCACCAAATGAAGCAGCCAGTTTTGCCCAGCTCAAGACACTATTTGGAGGCAGACAGTAGCTTTCTGCACATCAGTGGAAAATGCAAACATCTGCACTGACTTGCTGTCACACTGGGCTCACAGCCACTGGCTAGTTTTATCCACCCATTTAACCTACTTCAGGTCAGAACTCTGTAGATGAGGAACTCATTTGATTTCCTGCATGTGTAGGGTGCAGTTGCCATACATTAGGCTAACGCAAGCCATAAAAACCCACTACAATTTACAGCTACATTGCTGAGGTATCTAAACCTGCTCTAGTGCATCTCCCAATGTTGAAGCTGATGTTTTAACAGAGCTTTTGTTATATCTGTATAAAAGCATCTCTGCACTGTGACAAAGAAAGTTCTGAGGATGTTTTCCTGCCATGTCCTTGGTTAAGGGCACAACCACATGAGAAGTATGTGGTAGAAGGAAGGAACATGTTGGTGACATCTGGTCATACAAGCCTGGACATTGTTGCCTTCTTGGCCACCTGGGCATACTGCTGGCTCATATTCATCTAAAGCAGCAGGGAACCAGGCTATGAGAGGGACAAAATCATGCTGGAGAGGAGGTAAGTGCAACCATATGCAGGCACAACTCATGGACAAGGTATCAGGTTTGATGTCTTGCATAAATGGGATGGGAAATTTCCTTCTTAGTTTGCAACTTCTCTCCTACCACTACTCCTAGCATTGCCTGCTGCCTTACTGTGTTTCACTGGTGGACAAGGTTGTCTCTTCCCCTCCAAACCACACTGAAGGAGGACAGACATGGGCCAACCCATTGCAGGCCTGTGCCAGGCATGGAGTCCGTGCCAGGCAGTGGAAGGCTTTCTCATGCTAATACCCCATGTTGTCAGCTGAGGACTTCATCTAACAAGAGATTCTTTATGTTCTAATGCCAGGAAGTAATGTGGAAAAACACAATTAAAATTACTATTTATCTGAGATATGTTGTGCAAGGCAACCTGGAGAGGAGGACACTGTAATCCTTTTGGTGTTACTGTAACATATTGCCCATAAGGAATAACAAATACCAACTTGAAATTGACTGTGATACACACACTGAAAGCTAAGTGGAGTGAATGAGAAGAGACCAGAGATAAAACAGACTGCTCTCCAGATATCATTCTGAAAATTAAAGTGAGTGGATGGAAGATACACATCACAAAAACAATCTATTATGCTCAGTGTACTAGAGCAGAACTTTCACCCTTTTAAACTCTCATTAAAATGCAGCCATTTTTGTTTCAAAGGATTAATATGTTGACTCTAAAGACAGAAGAAAAATATGATTCATAGTGTGCTTGGAATTAGATATTGCTAATTGAAAATAACCCTAGGCATTTACACAGTGCTTTTCAGCTCAAAATCTTGAAACTAGTGTTAATTTTTTTTGTGTGGATGAAATTCATTCATGTAAAGGAGCTGCTGAAAGACTTGTATGCAGCAAAAACATCACCAGAAAATACTGTGGGGACTCTTGTACGTTTACACTGCACGAAGGCAAACATCACCTTTGGGCAGGGGAACTCACTGTCACATAGGAACAAAGTACCTGTCCATAAAAATAGCAGGAAATGATTTGTGATGGTCTGGGTACAGCTGAATGGATATTTGTAGAGCTGGCTAAAACAAGCCCCTGGAAATTCTGGGAAAAAAAACATCAGTGCAGCCTGACTTCTGTCACTCTGAACGTGGAAAAGTATTAATTGTGAAATGAGGACTTTGTAGCTGTGTGCAAACTCCTACTCAAAATTAAACTAGGGAAGAAAATGCTGCTGGTGGTTGTTGGCCATGATGGAATTTCTGAATCCTCCAGAGGGCTCAGAGCATCATAAAGTTCACTGTGGTCAACAGCACAGCAAGGTTCCCTGAAGGACGTCCGCAAGAGCTCAGAGGTAGGCAGACTGTTAAGGGACTTGACGAATTAGGGTCAGAAGCACTCAACTCACCTGCACAGCAAGTAATGTTTCTGCTTGGCACATAGGGGTGCAAGTATGGTGGCTTGCTTCAGGTCATAGAACAATTTAGTCTGGACTAAAATGAAAAATCCTCCAGTCATGTCCTTTCCCTCACCCTCCCAGTGTGACACGAAGAAGGACCACCATTCATGAGTTAGGCTCATTTCATGTAGCATCAAGCAAAATCCATTAAAATTAATAAAAGCAGAAAGAGCTAATTCAGAGAGTCCTCTGGTCTCTGGAGCATAACAGTGACATTCTGTAGTGGTGCTATGAGGATTTATGGTTTACTGCCTTGTACAGAGTGGGCATTGACGTGTTGGAGTGAAGATTGAGCTTTGTAAGCCATTTGTTGCTGGACTTATTGTGACCTACTTTAAGTTTGCTGCTAAGTGTTTGGGATTTAGAGTGGCTGGGACAATGATGTAATCGAGGTCACACTTTGGTACAGGGAGGCAAAATAGGTCATTGGTGTCGATGCTAGGCCAGGGAATTTTGCAATGTGCCACCAGATGGAATAAATCATTCTCGAATAAAGATGAAGAGGGAACCATGCCCTGCGAGGAAGGATCTGTTTGGAGTGGAGAGAGCAGGAAGACATTTTTCATGTGGCTAATTTATGCAATAACTCCAGCAGGAAGTCATGTTACTGATGAGTGTAGCCAACACCTCTGAAAGCCCCCCGGGGAGCAGAAGTGATGAACATCTTTGACAAGCCATTTTCTGAAGGCTGCCACAGCCCTCCTTGTCCCTAATGACCTTCTTGCACCATCAGCTGGGGTCTGCCACCTACAGCTCCTGGAAATAGGAATATATTACTTCACACTGTGTCTGGGAGGCAGTGAGATAGGGAAAGATACAGGTAGAAGAGCCAGTGAAGACCACTAAAGCCAAAGTGCTGTATTCTGTACCCAGCTTTGTCTCTGGCACCTCCAAGGAAGAGCTAGCTGTAAGATGCATGTGAAAGGCCAGTGGCATTAAAATGCTTGGCTCTGAAGAGACCACACAGATGCAGCTATTGTTGTCATTTTACTGTGGGCAGTTCCCTGTCAGCCTCAAAGAGTGGTGGAGAAGGGTGGAATGGAGGAGGCTGGAGGAAAAACCATTAGGATGGGCAGAGAGGGCACTACCTGGAGTGGGCTTATGACAGGGCTGTGGACAAATCTCTCATACAAGAGACCCAGGAAGGTCAATGAAAAAGCTCTTATTGTTGTCAGCAAGGTCAGGATTTCACAGAGGCCTGACCTTCAGCTTTATGTAGACCGAAGTACAGGTCACAGCCTCACAAGGGGAACTCCAACAAAGCATGGAACAGGAGTGATTTCTGCCTTTAAGCTCTTCCATATGTCACTATGGCTTTTATGACCCCTTCTTCTCTCATAGTGTGACCTCTTCCTAAGTCTTTTCAGTGAGCTTTCTGCAGAGGTCATCAGTGCCTCTCCTGAGACAGCCAATGTGGAGACAAGGGGCAAAGAAACATTTGGTTGTCTCAGAAGCTCAGTACAACATTCCAGAAACATTTTATCTGTTTCCTGGACAAGATATAGGTAGGCACAGAGCTGACTTGGTTCTCAGACTGCATTCCAAGCACTGGGTGGGAAAAACACTGGCAGTGTTTCAATTAGCACTCTGCAGCTCTCCAGACGTGCCACGGTCCTCAGAGCTCTGAGCTCCTCGCAACACTGAGCTTCCATGTGTGAATGGAGTGGGACCTGCTGCTGTGTGCACAGCTTCCACCAAGCACAAATTCCCCACCAGCCCAGAGCGAAGAAGTGGCAAAAGCACTGAAGTTGTCTGGCTCTGGCAGAAGGTGGAGTTTGATGTTCTGTTGCAACAATCACAAACAGGGACTCTAAACCTCGGCCCTCACTGTCTCCCCAAATTAAGTAAATTTCCCACAGAAATGAAAGGAAATTTTATCTGAATAAACCTCCAACATTTACTGGCTTTGCTTTGCTTAAGTAACCAAGGAGAATTTAAACTGATCATTTATTTTCCTGTGGAAAAATCCCATGAACTGTAACAGAGGAGACAGTGAAAGGCTTTTATCTTAATTACTGCAGAAATTACAGAGAATTAGATCCTTTCTAATGGTTTTCTGAATCATCCTTTGGGATTTGATAGCAGGAATATAATTCACTATTGAATTGTATAGACTAGTGGAAAAACAATGCCTATAGAAAAGTGTTCACTATCTTTTAATGTCTATAGGGTTTCCCTATAAAAGGTTTCTAAAAGCCTTTTATTTACAAATACTTCCAGGGGGTTCTATTATGCTCTGCACCTCTGTTTATAATGCATACTCATTAGAGAAAGAAAAGCAAAAATAGACATCTGAGACTACTGATTTGGTTTCTGGGAAAAGAGACGGCATGAAATCACAGGAGACCATCCTCATAACCCCATGAAAACGTGTCACACAGCCAAGAAAGCAGAAAAAAGCTCAGGTTTTGATCCCGCACAGAGTTCCTGCTGTCAGACCCTTGTTTGCACCCAAACTCTGCACTTCTAAGGAGGTGCAAAGAGCTTTGGAATACAGCTTCATGGACTAGCACTGTAAATTGAAAATGGAGTTTGATCATACCCTGGAAGCTTGCATGCAAGAAACCACGACTGCATATGCAACACATCAATAGCTGCTCAATTCTTTGTTTACATCCCTCAGCTCAGCAGCCTGGTCTTTCATGGCCATTACAGCCCCTTCTGAGCAGACAGGGGCGTACACAGCCTGTTTCTTTCTCCCCCAGTACTTGTCACTAGGACTCCTGGAGCCTGCTCTGCACCCTCGGTCCCACCTCATGGACATCGATACTGTCTTACTTGTGCACTCATTTGCTACAGGTCCAGTCTCACAGTTACCATACTTAAGCTTCTGAGGACTTCTCAGATTGAAAGCATGGTGGGGTGCTGTCATGCAGTTGGTGTATTTAGGGGTGATGCTAAGCTCCTCTTCCAAAGTCAACAGGCTATGCAATACATGCTTTAGGACTTTTCTATTTCTGATGGGCATTTCTGTTCCTTTTTCTGCTTATGCTAACTGCTTTTGCTCTGCTCTTATGGGACCTTGAAGGAAAAGACCTTGCTTAGTGTAGTTGTATGCTTTTCAACGGATTTGTTATCCCACCACCTGATGGGGCACATGCTGAACAGTGCCTGACACTAGTGCTCTGTGCCAGAGTTCCCCTGAGTTTAAGCAGTGCAGCTAAGGCTGTCAGATGCAAGTGTTTGCAGAGCTGAGAACAACAGAAGTCATAGGAAATGTCTAGGCCTCTATCCTCATTCACCTCTTCCAAATTCACAGCAGGGGAAATGGAAGAAAGATGACAGCAGCAATGTCAGGATTTGCCTGTGTCTGCAAAAGAGCTGAGGAGGGAAGAGGAAACACAGTGACTTTCTTCCCAGGTGACAACACGCCAAGCTTTCAGAGCAGGAGTCACAGAGGGATTCTAGCACCAAAGCATATTGTGACTATTTCACAAAAAAATAACTCAAGAAAATGTTACAAAGGTCCTTCTGTGGCAGCTATCCCAACATTGCATACCCATACACACATGGCAAGTCCACCTGACAAAAAGTGTTTGAGAATCTCAGAGTATAGGATGGTTTTTATTTCCCAGGGACTCATATTTCAGGTATTTGTATGGCAGCTGCTAGCACAAGCCACTTAAGAGTAAATACAGATCATTCATCTACCTTGACTTCAGCAGGGCCTTTGATACTGTTTCCCATGACATCCTGATAGCAAAGCTGAGAAAGCATGGGATAGATGAGTGGACAGGGAGGTGGGTTGAGAATTGGCTGTCGGAAGGAGCCCAGAGGGTTGTGATTCGAGGAGCAGAATCTGAATGGAGGCCTGTGACTAGTGGTGTTCCCCAGGGCTCGGTGTTGGGTCCAGTCCTGTTTAATATCTTCATTGATGACCTTGAGGGAATAGCACCCACCCTCAGCAAGTACGCCGATGATCCAAAGCTGGGAGGAGTGGCTGACACGCAGGACACTGCGCTGCCATCCAGAGAGACCTGGACAGGCTGGAGAGCTGGGCAGGGAGAAACCTAATGAAATTCAACAAGAGCAAGTGTAAAGTCTGGCACCTGGGGAGGAACAGCTGACTGTATCAGTACAGGCTGGGGGATGACCTGCTGGAGAAGAGCTC
>VZTU01003397.1:121989-205065 GCA_013400835.1 Zapornia atra | reverse complement strand
GGCGGGGGCAGCGGCGATGCCGGCCGGGGACCCCGGGGCACCGCTCCCCGGCGGTGCCGCACCGGCGGACCCCTTTCCCCGCGCCGCGGGCGCGCCGGGCTGGGAGTCTTCAGCCGCAGGGCACGTCTCACCCCAGGAAACTAATTTTTCCTATCCACATAGCCTTTAGCAGCGATGTATTTATAAGCACAGAGAAAAGGCTGGATCGCAGAGCTGGCCGGTGCCCGAGAAACGCCGAGCGAGCAGGGCTGGAGGCGAGCCGAGCCCGACCCTTCATTGTTTTTCCCCCAAATATCAAAGCTGTAGGAGGCACAGATAGATATTTTTTTTCTGGACCGCTTATTTTGGTTATTAGACCGGCTGATGCTTGTACAGGAGCATCCTCTGAATTGCCTTTCTTGCTTAGGTTGCGAGTGGAGCAAGTCAGATTGTGGCCAGGGAGTCTTCATCTGCGTGAAACTTTGCATCGCGGGCAGGGATCCTTAAACCCGGGTGAAACGTGCTGGCCCTTGCAGAAATCACCTAGGCTCCGGCATGACTAAGGCTTCTTAAGTTTACCAGTGGAATGACTAACAACTCTGATCCTCTAGGTAGTCAGTTCCCGATAAATATTTACTTTGTTTTGACTAAGAAATCCCTCACAGGAACGAGAGCCTTCAGGATACGAAAGGATGCTCTTTAACATGCAGGTTGGACCTTAAAATCAGTTATCCAGGCTTGAATCATTCTCTCAAACATTTCTGTATGTAAAATAAGGACATGGGTAAACAGCAGGTGTGGCCAGTGAATGGTTCTTTGTAGCTAAGAGGGGCATATACACCCTCGGAGCATATTTGGCACAAACTGAGTGTATAGTCTACATGTACATTGAATAAACCACATCATTTGTTCAGAAGCATAGAGCCTGTTGCAATAATAATTATTTTCTGTATCGGGGGTGATGGCTATAATACAGTACTTCCTCTATATTCATGGACATACCTACACTCACTAAACAAGAATCTACCTGTCCATCTGGTTAGTAAGATACCTGTGTAAGTATGATTGTCTGCTGTGGGGTCTGTCCAGTTTTGAGTGTGGATTGCTTTTTCATCAAGGGCTGGACAGGATATAGCAGGCTAAATTTGGCTTAAGGAAAAGGACAACAAGTTGAAAAGTCAGTAACATGTATATTTATAGTTGCTGTTCTAAATATTTTTCCCTTCCTGTTTAAAAAAAATAATGTTGTGGTGAAGCCATGGTTACATCAAAGCCTGTAGGATTTTTGTTGCTGAAACCTGATCCTGAGGAAGTCATCCACTATTATGATCTGATACATTTTTCAATTGGGGCTTTAAATAACTGGCTGAGGGAGCAGAGCTGGATGGGTGGAGAGAAAACAGCCAGAGCAGCAGTTCTGTGTGTTTGGCTTGCAGGTATAGAAAGCTTTATATGATCCTGCTTAAGCATTACTTAAGTCTTTGCAGGGGATAGGGACCACCACAGCATTTTTTTCCTGCATCA
Source organism: Zapornia atra (assembly GCA_013400835.1). Classification (NCBI taxonomy): domain Eukaryota; kingdom Metazoa; phylum Chordata; class Aves; order Gruiformes; family Rallidae; genus Zapornia; species Zapornia atra. The sequence continues at coordinate 203,562 of VZTU01003397.1, read as the reverse complement.
TGCTGGAGAAGGCAATAGAAGGAAGACAGAACAGGCTGGAGCATGCCTTCTATCTCTGCACCCTAATGGTCATGAGAACAGGGACCCTTAGGCTGTTTAGAAACAATCATAAATTAATGTGGCTGTCTGTTAATATAATGGCTAGGAGATGAGTGTTCTTTGGATTTAAATGTATAGACTAAAAATGGGATTTAAACAAAAGGTATATTTCTGTTTAAGTTATGTCTGGCTATTTTAATGAGACTTGAGAGCCAAGAAGAGAGTTAAGAACCAAGCCCAGGATAGAAATGGAGATTCATTAGACCCAGAAGTTGTGTTTGTGGATCAGACCCTTCCTAGCCAGAGAGGCTCTTAAATCTAAAAGGATTTAACTTATTAATAAATAGCTCTTTCCCCTGTGCCTGATCCCTCCCATATGTACTGCTCTTATCTCATCGGGCGATGATAGGGAAATTAAACGTAGCTTTCCTGATTTAATTACATTGGTGCGTAACTGGTGGATGAATGATAGGCGAGGAGACTTTGTGCAGATTCTCAGATGGTTGTACTCTGCATGGCTCGCCCTCTAGGTCAGATCTTTTCTCTCTGTTTATATTAACTCTTTTTTTGTCTGTGCTGTTTTGCCCTGGCTATTAGCGACTGCATTCTGGGAGATCTCAAGAGTTGGGCTATGGTAAAATTAGGGAGAGGTCCTGCTCGTTATGCCTTTGTCTAAAATCTTGTGGCCTGAGCATTAGCATAGGGCTGTAAGTGACCTATCTGTCTGGTGGGGGAAGGGAGTATGTTCTGAACGTGGGTGATTCCTGGGCATCCCGTTCGTAGCCACTAAGACCATATGGGCCTTGCTAACACCCTCCACTGAAACAACAGGCATCTTCTGGTGACTTTGCTGGACAACTTCTTGGGTGCAGCTGTGCTGGATCATTACTTCTCTCTTTGACACAGGTATAACTGAGCCTCGAAGGAGGGAAAGACAGTATTAATCAAGAAAACGAGTGAAGCCTTGTGTTCTGGGCAGTGGGCTGCCTGTGAGAGACTGGGGGACCAAGCCTCTGCCTGCCAGTCATGAAAGGAGCTAATTACTTACTGTCCCCATAACTCCGTTTTGGGTGGGTTTTTTGCATTTAGAGAGTGATAAAGGACTATTTTTATTGAGTAATAATGTTATAGTCAATGATATTTCAATTTTTAAAGCACTTGCTGCTATTGTGGTGAGCAGTACATAGCACTTGTATTAGAAAACCTTTTAGGCGTCCCTGGCTTAGAGAATATTGTTCTGCAGTGCAAATACCTCCAGGAAACTCCTTTAATAAACACTGCCTCTTTCTGTTCAGCATCTAAATAAAAAAGTGTTGTAACATACAGGTGTGCTAGGCTTAAAAACAGCCATCTATTATGCTCTTGAGAAGTAGAACATTTCATATTAAACAGCCCCTTAAAATTCCTAGTGCTATTGCTGCCTCAAATGAGATCATGTTATTAGGGATACTGACTTTTGTGTTTTACTTTTTAACAAGAGAAGAAAAGAGCAAGGAGGTATGAATAAATACAGACGATACAGAGCTTTTTGCTCCACTCCAGGCAAAGACTGGCATTCAGCCATCTAGAGCAGTTTTCAAGCTCTTCAGGTTGGTATTTTGTTTCCCTTTCCTATCACGAGACTTTTTCTTCTCCATAGAGTCAGAAGAGGAATGATCAGGACATTTCATGCTGTCATCTTTCCTGTCATTGCCCTCTCTCCTCCAAATCAGGGGAAGGAGCGGTTCAAATTGCTGCTAAAGTACCCCTTTTTTTATTTGTTTGTTTTAAAGGCCTCTAGTGTATCTTTTTGTCCCTTCAGTTGTTGCATTTTGCTTCTGTGGGAGAGGACCGGAGCTGCCCACCGGCACAGGCCATTACTTTGAGGATATGCAGCCAGCTGTGACTTAGAGCTGTTGACGAGACCTTAGAGAGCTTGTTTCAGCACCTGATACAGGAGAGGTGGTGATCCTATTCTGAGAACATTTCCCTTTTCTCTGGTGTCTGCCCGGTGTTGAGCTGGGTGTGCTAACAAGCGTTTGTGATAGAGGCAAGTCTGATAGTGGAGGCAGAGCTGGCATCAGCAAAGGATTTCTGCTGCCAACACCAACTTTCCAAATGGAGTGAGTTACACTGCTGGGCCTCTGCATTGGTAGCAAGGCTCCCAGCTGTTTCTTGGACTGATGGCCCCCTAAAATGTGTGCAGTGGAGGTGCAGAATGCCGTGCTGAGACCACAGGTGTCCTGGCAACAGCTGGCTTTTATTAGCATCTTCTAAATCAGGAGCATTTCATGGTTCTCTGTCCCTGAGGTTCGTATAGCAGAACAACTTTGGTAGCGTGCCTGTTGTGTGGGTTTGTGCAGCACTTTTTCTCCCTTTCCCTCCCTTGCTGATGAAACCTTCTATTGTCGATTAGATTTCAGGCATTGTTGCACATGTTACCTGTTTGCCTGTGATACATGACAGGCATTCCCTGGTTTCTGGTGTGGTGTCGAGCTGATGAAATAGCAACAGGATTGGAGTGATCTCTCTAGGGTTAAGTCTTTTGTGTGTGTGTGCCTTCTCTCAAGAGAGGCCAATCATGATAGGAGCGCACTGTACTCCGAGGCCTATGTTAATAAAGGCTCCCTGCTGGCATTCCCTGTGCTGCTGAATGCATAATGCACAGCTGTTAAAAAACAACCTTACTGTATTGCAGATTCCATTTCGGGCTTCTGTTGGGTCTCCTCTCTCCCTTCCTGTTTCTGTATTTGCATTTGAGGTTGTGGGGGGTTTGCATTGGTTTTTTTTCTTACGGGACAGGGTGCTGTGATGGTAAGGTAACCTAGCAAGGCATTGGTAGCTTCTCTTTGGTTACAGCTACCAGAAGTCAACCAATTCCATCTAACTGGGGATTCTTTCTGTGTAACTAGTTAAAAAGGATCGGTAGCTTCCTCTGTCTCTTTGTTCAAAGGGATTGCTGCTGTATGTGTGCGGTGAAAATAGCTTGAAAATCTTTTTCTCAATTTGTTTTAAGATGCTGGTACTTCACTTGCTCAACTACTGTTTTGAAACATTAGGCTGTGATGCAAAGTATTTAGTGTAATAGCTAGGAACATGTCCTAAGGGCACAAATTCTCATGGCAGGCTTGTCAGACTGCCCACCGCCTGTTCCTTCAGTCTGTGGAAATATTTGTAAAAGATTTGGGTGAATACTTGCCAAGCCCAATTATGCAATTATGTTTTAAGGGCAATTTTATAATTATAGTGGAGGATGGTAACCAGGATACACGAGTTGTTGGGTTTTTGACTTTTCCTTTTTTCTTCCACATGACTGCATGAATGCTAAAACATTTGGAACAATTCTAGTCAGAAACCAGTTGTTCGACTTTCTTTTAGGCAGCTGGCTGTTTTTGTAGGTGAAGCTAAATTAAAGGCAAATACAGAATTCCTCAGGAAGACTGAAGGACATGTTTTATTATAGCTTTGGTGATTTTTAAGATGGATGTGTACTCAGAGACCCAGAGCATCCCATAGGCAGAGTCCAGTCTAGAGGAGACTCAGAATGTAGTTGTCCTGCCTGGACTTTCTCCAAGCTGTGCAGTCTTTTTGATAGGTGAGATGATTGTCTTTCTTAATTACTATTTGATGCATGCCAGGTTCCTGCTGGCTTTAACCATCTCCTGTACAGCTAAAACTTTTGCATCTTTTCTTGGACCTTGACATGTACATTCTTGCCTCAGTGCATGTCCCAGTCCTTTTGCTGCAAAGGTGGCTTTTGCAGGCACATCTCTGAAACCCTTCCCTGTGTTCCCTTCTCTGTCCAGATCGGACAGCAGCTGTTTGTACTCAGTAGGATTGGTTGGGTGAAAAAGTACCAGAAAAAAACGTGGTTAAGGCCAAGAGATGAGCTTTCACCTCCAGTCGAGGGGCTTCAGTTGCCAGAGCTGATTCATTGTGGGGCTTGTGATGGAGATGACAACTGCACCTCCAAGCATGTCTGTGCAAGACCCTGTGGCGATAGCTCCAGGTAGAGACTTTAGCATCGACCTCTCCACTCTCTTTGAGCCTAAGGAAAAACGACCTGCTGCTGAGTCCGTTGCGTATGGCTGGGCGATGCTAGTGGATGAAACTGACTTGAGAAGCAAGGACTGTAGCTCATTTCTTATGGAAAGAGAGGCTTAAGAATTTAATGCCTAGTGTGGGGTCACATACCTTCTGAGACAGGTTTTCCCTTAGCAACTTACAGCTGGGGTGGGTTGAGCTTCATATCCTAAAAGGGAACCATTAATTCTGCCCATCACTAGCATTCCCTTCTATCATCTGAACAAGGAGATACAATTCCCTGAGGGTAATGGTCCATTCTGCTGTGCAACATGCTATATTACATTTAGACTTTCTCTAATTTGCCTGTCTTTGAGTTATGAAACAAACAGTAGAGTAGATGGAGTTCTGGGGAAATGAAGTAAGGTATCTGCCCTGCTTTTTTCCTTGGAAAAGCACAGGAGCTAAAGCCAAAGGCAGATTGGGATGTTATACTTGCAGAACACCCCTTACTGAGAAATGAGGAGTGTGCCTGCACAGGAGCAAGGGTGAGAGAGCTGAAAAATGACCTTGAGGTGTGTGTCTCGAATTATTTGTCCAAGTCTTGTTCTGATCACTAGTAGTGTGATGTGAGTTCAGGAAGCTTTATTGGAACTTGCAATCATACTTCATAGGGTACCCACCTTAACTATGGATTTTATATCTGGTGAAGGTTTATGGATTCAGTTAGCACAAACCTGTCCTACTGTCTGACTAATAAAAATAGGAGGGTTGGCTTCTTTCTTTGCTAATGCAACTGGAAGGCAGCTTATGAGACATTCAAAATAAATCTTTCAGCAGCAGCTGAATGTTCCAATTGACAGATGCTGCTATGGATTTTGCTTTCCTTAATAAAGAGAACTCCACTGCTTGCTTTCATTTCAACCATTCTGTTGCTTTGCCTTTTACTGCAAATAGAAATTGTCCTGGACTGAGCAGATTAATCTGTGCCTTAGTACTTCAGCCAACCTGACAAGTCCCTGAATCATGTACTTCTGCATTAGATAAACTTCCTGTGGTTCTTTCAGAGCACCACTGCAGTGACTTTCTGGTTGTAAGAGATTCAACATGTGCTGTAGCATTTAGTTTGAGGAAGACAGATTCCCTTCTTTCTCCCCAGCATATTTGACTTTTGAGCTTTTAATAAACACTTCATGCTAAGGAAGCTGCAACAATCCTGTTAATGTGTTATATTTCACCTGTCAGTATGATTTTTAATTTATAGCATTTAAGTAGAAGGTTATTAATGCATTTTGTTATGAGCATGCTGGTGTCGAAAGTACAATTTGCATACCACTGAGTGGGGGTGATTAAGTACTTTAAGGTTCATAATGTCTATGTCTTTGAAACAGCAGCAGTAGCTACTTCTACCCACTTGTGTTTAGGGCTGAGGGCAGAAGTTAGTACAGCACTGTGGCTTCAGCTTGTGGAACAGGAGGAACATTTCATCCTTACTCTATAGGTAAAACACCTAGTGAGGACACCCTAGATCTGTGTTCCACTCTGAGCTTCCCCCAGATTTACACAGACCTGCTCAAGTTTCTGAATATAATAATATGCAGTGGGACCTTGGTGCTACCAGAAGCTCTCCTCATCTCCTGTGCTTCAGCAATGTGTGAAAGGTGGGGTGCTACTGGAATAGTGGGACATCATGCTATTGCTGTCCTTCATGATAGGATGCAATCCTCTGAGACTGAAGCTGGGAAAGGCAGTCTGTTTCTGAGAGTCTAGCACCAGCAAGTATTTAAACAGTGAAGGCAAATAGTTGCTCTGTCATTGGGTGTTGATCTAGTGGCATCGAGATCAAGCGCAGTTCAGCCTCTGTGAGAGAGATTACAACCTGACCCAGTTAGGCAGTTGTAGCAAGTAATCTTATTTTATACTGAAGGAATCCCAAAACAAAATTGGGATGAATTAGTTTAAAGAATGCAGCCTGGCCACAGTCTGCATGCTGATGTAATTTGGCAGAATCAGGCAATGCCAAACTGGACAAGGCAGCAGTTCGGGACAGACAGCAAGGGAAAGTACAAGACATGGCCAAAGATAGGAATTCTGCTGGGATAGCCATAAGGAACTGGCAGAGAAATTACTATTTTTGTTTTTTAAATGCCTTTCTAAGGTCATGATTTGTATGAGATACAGAGGTTTATGTGTGGGATATTGTTGGCTTGCTTAGATCTTCTCTGCTGTGGCTTGCAGTCAGACCATGGCAGAATATCTTCCACTCACTGAGACTTGTAAAAGATTTGGTCCAGAACAGCTGAGCAGGGAAGGGAACACTGGCAGTTGCCATCTAGAAATAAAGTAGGTTCTTGCTTTGCTGCATAGTTTGTTAGGGATGTGTTTTTGCTGTTTTAAAATGTCTGTTTCCTCTCTTTCCTGTTCCTGTTGTAGGATCTTTCGCCAGCGCTCCACACCTCTCTCAGCGAAGGATGTTTTTAATCAGTGGTGCATATATGACCTTGTTTAGAAAATCAGGTGCTGAGGTTGCGGGGAAGGATTTGTATTAAACAGCTATCAAAAATGCCAAGACAAACACTGCAATTAGCTTCTGTGCTTTTCCCTTCAGCACTTATACTCTGCATTTTAATGCATCTCTTGAAGAGCCGATGATGCTTTGAGTGACTCCTCTTGGAAATGAATCCTGTGCTAATAGCTCTGGCTGGGACTGATCCACAGGCAGATGCTTGGAGATATTTCATGTTTGTTTTGTACCTCACTAATTAATGTATAACTTAGTGGTAGAACAGCAGGAAGGCTGCGTTTGCTGACACTTCATGATATAATGATTTAATCCTTTGTGACACATTCCTGCTGAGTGTCAAAGCTGATAACTCTAATCTCTGTCCCTAGCTCAGTGTGACAGGAACCTGTTCTAGAGGGCATTTTGCAGGAGCTTGCAAGCTCTTGTGGGTACTTTGCGACCAACTTGTGTAAACTTTTTTTGTACATTGCCACTCTTGAATGTGGTTGTACAGCATCCCCTGGTGCACTGAGGAGTCTGGAGTTGAGTGCAAACAAAGGAGCTGACTGTATTCAAATGAAACAAGGCTTGTCCTGGGAGGAGGGTGGAAATACGCTAATCTCCTTCTAAATACACTTCTTCCTTGCCAGCATTGAGAGCAGTGTGGTCATACTGATTCAGTGGTGCCTAAACCCACTGCTCTTTGTTACATATGATGCTGAAGCCGGAGTATGGATGCAGATCTGTGCATGGGAATAGCTGTACAGCTACTCACCAGTGTTTTTTGCCTTGTGACACAGCCAGCAGAGCTTGCTCCTGTTCCAGCATGGCCAGTGAATTGCTGTTTATTTTAAACTTTTGTTTGAATGGTATTCATAAAACAATTTGCAGCTCTGCAAACAGGAGAGGGAATGTCACTGTAACAACACTTCAGGGGCTCTGTTGCCTTCTGTCTCTGAAATTTGCCTTTTGAAAGTTGCATACAGTGTGCTGAATGGCAGATCAGGTATTGATATTGGCCCCTAGATATTACGCCCTCAAAGCCCGAGCTGCTGAAATGTCTGTATTTCATAGACAGTAGGGCAACCATGTGCTAAGCAATCAGAAACTAGAAGGAAATAAAAGGAATGCAGCACTTTCTCTTGCATGTGCAGCATGTCTCTGCACAAGCTGCACCTTCTGAATCAAATACCTGCTGGTTTTTTTCCAATGTGCAAGCTGTAATGCACATCTAAGTGCAATGTTGAGAAAAAGGAACTATTGCAGTTTGAATGAGCATCTGTCAGTGTGCTACATTGTCTGTAAAATCTTGATCCTGTACCCCAAATTTTTCCCATTATCCTGTGAATGTTGTGAATGTGCAAAGCATGCAGTGGAGGCAGCAATGCTATCCTGAAAATAACCACTTTGCATGGGCTTGTAGTACCAAAGAATGACTATGTGCAGTTATTTTAATTATCTTGGGAAGGGATCAATATGTGCTGTGTGAATGTGCAAAACTATTTGCACATTATAAGAGCTGGAGAGTTAAGTTATTCTGGAAAATCAAAGTTTAAAAAAAAAAAAAAGTGATTTTGATCTTCTTAAAGCTAAATTCTGGTTCTGGAAACATAAGACACTCTTGAGTTGCTTTAAAAAATAGACAATCCCTCTTACTGCTTCACCCAAGTTGCAGACAGGAGGTTTAGAACCATCTTTTTATCAAAGCTGCTTCTTAACAATGCAGGTAAAGGAACTGGCATCTAAAAATCTGCTCTTACACTGAGACAAATCTTGTAAGACATCGCTGGCGTATATGAATCACTCTATTGTGCTTGTGTGTGCCACTGAGTTCTCAACACTTTTTTAAACTAACCCTTTCTCTTCCTTGAAACGTGTATGTGCCTTTATTTTATTCAATTTTCTGTCTTACTTTGCCCCAAACAAATAATTTAGGTGGAAAATACTCTCTGTGCAAGGGCAGTGATGACCGTGCTTTGGAGTGCAGGAGAGAGCTGGTGAGAAGTGATACAACCTCGGTGTGCAGGTGGGGGTTTCCTTCCCTCTCAACAGAGCTGTTCCCCAGTGACGGGCTTCACTGACCCAAGGCCAGCCCTGCTCGGGGAGGATTGTAGGAGTCCTGTGGAAGACGTTTCTGTCTGAGGGAGATGGGAGTGGGGGAGGCAAATGAAGAGAATCCCCAGACCCACAGCATGTTGATAGACCTCCTGTTGTTCTTAATTCGCGCCTGCAAATGGCACTAGTTTCCGCTGTTGTGCACCAAGACAATAATAAATAACAATCCTTAGTGTTTATATAGCACTTCACAATTTCCAGAGCGTTCAACGCACATTAACTAATTCAGCTGAGATGCAAATATTCTGTGAGCAGAGCTACTCTTCCTGCTGCCCAGGGGAACGTTTCATTACAGCTGGGACACGGCTTTTCTTCTTCCCCTTAACTGGAGCTGTTGGCAGGAATGTTCTATACAGGGACAGTGTCTTTCTTCCTGAAGTTTTTAAGCCTTTGCATGTACCCCTGTTTGCACAGGAACTGGACTACTTCCAAGTCATATGTGGTACTAGTAAGAAAATTGTGCAGGAGACTTGTCTGTATGTTCTGTGCTGCAAATACGCAGACCCACAGCCAACAGATCTGTGGTTTCAGAAGCTACTGAGTTAGCAAAGATGTTGATGCCTTAAGAGTACATCTTTCTGTGCTTGCATAAGGCCGTGGGGGAACACAATCCCCAGTGGACTTCAAGGCTCAGGAGATAAAAACATCTGTCAGTTCTGACTACTCTGGATCATCAGACCATGTGCTGAAGAGGACTGAGGATGCTTGGTGGGTGGCTTTGGTCCATGAGTCTCCAGATCCAGCACCTGCTAGAGCACCAATCTATCCTTTGGGGTAGGAAAAAGCACAACAGGAGGCCTACTGCCAGTGAAGAGATATGTTTTGAGGGCAATTAAAGATATTATGTCGTATTGTTCACAATCCTGAATCCCAAACGGAGAGTAATACATGCACGGGCATGAATCTCATTTGTCTGGCCTTTCACTCACTTTCTGCCTCTGCATTTTGTGTGTGTGTGTAGAGCTGGTGAGGGGGAGTTTGATGCATCTCTGTCTGTATCTTTGATCTGGGCAGGACTTGCTCTACTTTTTATTTGTGAGAATAGCATCTCTTTTTGGCATTCCATTAGGGTGACTAGAAGATAAGCATCTTTTTTTATCAGGTCCCATAATAACCTGGATTTAGTGGTTTACCTTGGACATAACTGTTGGATAGTCTTTTTAAACTGATGCCTTGTGCTGTAGAGCTGCCCACGTGCTTTGTGGCTGTAACCTTCTTTCTAATCCGTGAGGTTTAGTCATAACCAGCCAGTGGCACTTCTGGATTGCCTCTTTATCTAACCTTTTGCTAACTTTCTTTTCCTGATGTGATACCTGCAGGTTTGACCTGAAAGCGATTCTGAAAGAACAGCGTAGATTATAATTTTCATATAAATGGCTGTATGAACAGGAACACTCTTAGTGACCTAATTACTCCAGGAGGTAGCAGCGCATTTTGAGATCAAAACTCTCATCTTGCTACAGCCTTCCCTTCAGCTAGCAGTGCATGGGAGAAGAACAGCATGTTTCTTGCAGGTGATGATTTTCCTTCCAGTGGCTTTGATATCCTCATTTGCTGTTTGAAGTTAATGTGCAGATTGCTAGGTAGCATCACTCAAAGTGACTGACTGAGCTGCTGTTGTATGTGAAGATGTCTCCAAGACAACTAATTTCCTGGTCAAACAGCACATCGGCTTGTGCCACAAGACATTTTAAGGGAATTGGTCAGCTGAAGGAGCAAGATATTTTAACAGATTATTAGCACTACAGCTGCCAAGTACAGCTCAGAGTCTAAGGCTGAAAATGTTCCTATTAAACACTGCAAATGAATAGCTTAAAAAAAAAAAAGGATTGCGTGGTTTGACTGATTTGTCAGAGAACTTCTGCCAAATAATAGGAATTAAATCTCTGCCTTCACAGTTTATTTTCTCCAATTGCTATATGTGTTCCTATGCTTCTATATTTTAGTGGTTTATGTCCAGATTTCTTGCTACATTTCAGCTCTTCTTTTTTTAATATTACTTTCCCTTTTTTTTTCTAAATTATACCCAAAATTCAAGTGTTTGTTTCCATTTCTCTTCTGTTCTAAAACTCAGAAAGGTTTAGTGACCCCTTCCTGTTCTGAAGTTAGGATGAAATAAGCTTGAGGCGTTGCATTTCCCCCCGGTTTTGTCCCCTTCTCCCAGATCCTTTTGTCTCCAGAGGAGCAGTGTTACTGGATAGGTGTAGAGCACTTAAGAGTATTTTTCTTCTGCATTTCCCATTTTTAATTTTTTAAAAAATAAAATACTCCTATGCCTATCCTGTTTCAAGGGACTTGGTCCAAACCAAAATCAAAAATACCCACTTTTTTTTCCTGCCATCCTTGCAAGGCTTGGCTGTACTGCCTGGCTGAACAAGCCCCACCTTTGTCTTTGCTTTGGAATAAGAAACAAGCAGGCTTGTTGATTCCTGCTGCATTAATGCCATCCTCCTCCCTCACACTGATGTAGTGGTTATCAAGGGGGGTAGGGTGGAAGCTGCTTGCTGCTGTTTTCATGAGACCTCCCAGGAGGCTGCGGCAGTGTGGATCTCCTGCACCCCAGCCCCAGAGACCTTACAGCACTTACCCAGGCTGTAACAACAATGTAAATACCGCTTTATGCAATACTGGGTGGGGAGAGGACACAGGCATGCTATGCTGAGAATGCTTGAAGATTTAAAAATGAAAGTCCAGGAGAGACAAGAAGCTGTATCCGTGCCCTGACCTCCGTCCCATGGCACAACTGAACCTGAACTCTCAGCTAATAACCACTGAGTCGCCTGCTCTGAGCATGCCTGCCAGCTCTGGGGAATTTTAGGAATTTCAGCACAGTGTGGGCTTGCTGCTGCTCACCCTCTGTTCAACCAAGAGCTTTAGAAGCTTCAGTGGGGTTGGTATTGCCACAATAAAGCCCCATTGTAGTTGTTTGCAGCTTTCTTTAACTAAAGATTTATTTTCCTGGGTAAGGTTCCATTAGAACAGCAGGAGCCAACATCAGAGAGCTGGAGAGAGGCCTCTTCCCTTCCCTGGCACAGCACAGCTTCACCCCTCACCCTCTCCCAAGCACTCTGTTTTTAAGGCATTAAAACTTGAGTGACTGGGTTACTGAGGAGACTGCAGTTAGTGGTGTATTGACCCAAATTACAGGGGCAATTGATGTAAGGAGGTATGAGAAGAAAGTCTGTGGGAGGATGGAGCTGCTGTTGCTGATGCATATGTCTCTTTTGATGTCCCCTCCATGCTAAAGCAACCCTGTCTTTAGATAGGAGCTAAGCTGGTCATACGGCCCCTGCTCAGCTTTGTCCCCAGCTCTGTCCTGTGTGTCTTGAACACCAAGGCCACCCTAGTCCTAGTGGGTTTGTTTTCTTGCAGGTATGGTAACAAGGGGTGAAGGAATACACTCCTTAGTCCCTGCCTCTGCTTCTGGGGGGGTAGTAAAAAGTCATCCTGTTTGCTTTGACAACCTGATGACGAAGGAAGGCAATCCAGTGTGTGTCCTTGGTATGGAAAACAGCCATGGTGACCAGCATCTGTGAAAGATCCCAGCACTGCATCTTGGAGTCATCCAAGCTCTGTTAGCCTGGAATTCCTACACATGCAGCCATTTAGTGACATGCTTGATAACTGGCCAGCGATCCAAACTATTTGAGATGGTAAGTGCAGTACAAGAATCATAGAATCATTAAGGTTGGAAAATACCTCCAAGATCATTTAGTCCAACTGTCCCCCTACTACCTATATTACTTCCTAAGTCATGTCCCTAAGTACCTCATCCAACCTTCTCTTAAACACCCTGAGGGACAGTGACTCCATCATCCCTGGGCAATTCATTCCAAGAAGCAATGTGGACCCAAATGAGAACCCAGTTTGATTCCGGAGGAAATTATAAGGTTATTTTTAGGGTTCTGCTTTGCCCCAGTAGAGGTAATGCTCTGGTTTTCCATGCCACTTCAGCATTGCTCTCCTTTATTCCTAATTTCTTGGTCCCATCTAATTTAACTGGCAAATATTGATTGCTTGAGTACCTCCTTTCCTGACCCTGTGTCTTCTCATCTAGGCACTGGACAAAGCTGCGGTTTGAGACAATCCAGGGCTTGTGTTCTCTATAAAATACACTTAAAATTGTTCCTGGTTGCCTTGCAGCAAATCTATTTTTGCCCTGCTGATGGCCTGGCTTGCAAGCTGCAAATGTCTGGATAGGATTTATTATGCTCTGACCATTAAATTTTAAACTGCTTTTAATGGTAGGTGTTAAATCACTGCTGTCCCAGTTCCAAGCTCTGTGCAAAATTTCCGAGTTCTTAGGAAGGCACTTCTCCTGCCAGCAGCCCGTGACAACCTTTGGTTTCTGAGAAAGACAACCAGAAGTTACAGAGCTGCTCACAGGACAAGCAAGCGGTGGTGTGGTGAGGGGCCTGTGTGCTGGCCAGCATCCAGGCATCTGCCTGGCTCTGGAGAGCAGAGCCAAGCAGACCTGGTACGGCTGTGATGTGCAGGAGAGATGTTTGTATTGGCGTCTGGGTGGAGACACTCCACTGAGACACAGTGATGGAGTGGCTCTGCTCTTGCCTTTGTTCCTCCCCAATTGAAGCCTCTTTGAAGCAGCAAGAAAACTGAAATTCAGTATTTCAGCACTGGGCTGCTTACAGCAAGCTATTTTATTTTTGTGCTTCTCTAATAAATACTGAACTGTTCAGTGTTGTCACTCAGTGTGGCTTTGTCCCTTGCTTCTAGGAGCTTCAGTATAGATTTCCCTTGAGACAGGTGAAATGTAGCCATGGAGCCTTGTGACTCTGTGTACAATGCAGGCTCTTCCTTGAGTGTGGCATGAGATGCACACTCTTCTAGCCAAGGCTGATGTCTGTCACCTTTACCTGGAGAGCACTAAAAGCACTAAATCAGAATCTAATGTTTCTCAAACCACTTAATAGCTTTAAAAGCCCTTTTCAGCTGCTTGCAAAGGCAGCTGTGGCAGGTGGGCAGGAGATGACTTCCTTGCCAAAGAGAGGGAAATGCTGCGTTTGCATTGCATGTGTTTGCAGGAGAAGCAGAGAATCACCCTGGGCTTCCCACTCTCTGTCTTGTGCATTTCATACAGCTCCACCTTCCTTGCAGTAGCCTGGCATGGGGCTTTCCCTTCCTCCAACAGGAGTACTAGTTAGTGTGTTTTGCTTGCTTTATCCTAAAGCTGGGCATAAAATACAAAATAGTCATCCAGAACTAGGCTGGTGGGAAAACTTTGAGATCAGCATATCCGAAAAAGGCTGCAGAATTGTACAGTATGCTGGGGCAGAGCTTTTCAGAGCTTGTACTTGACCAAGCAGGACAACCCAAGTCCTCAACATGGTGTTTAAAGCTACAGTTCGTAGCCATGTTTGCAATAATGGCAGCTAGAAGCAAAGGTCTGGACCAGAATATCCAGAAGCTTAAAAATGCCTTGGTTTTGATAATTTTCCTCTCCTGGAAGATTTGTGCTCTCTAACTCTGGAGTTATTTTACTTTGCTTACAGCAGGAGAGCTTGGTTACCATCAGACTGGTGATCCTGGGCAAGGGGTTTAAGGAAAACCACTTCTATCAGGAATACTTTCCCCGAGTGGGCCAGCCTGACTCAGCAGCAGCAGACACTGACTCTTTCTCTGCTTATTCTCACACCTGCAAAGTTTGAACAGACCGTTGAGATGGCACTGCTGTGTGGCTTCTTCCTGTGCTGGAAAGGAAGGTGCCGAATATGGGCATCCCAGTGTGCACGCGTCTGTCTGTCTGGACCCGTCCCATCAATTAAACAGGAGCTGACATCATATTTGAAGGTCAGCTGTTTTATAACCTAATATAACCATTTTTTTTTTTCCCCTCTGGGTTTATTATCTCCCTCCAACCTGCAGCTCGGCACCATCTGGTGCAGGCACACAAGGGAGAAAGATTAGAGGAAAGTAAAGCAGCTTTGTTCACTTCCCCCGTTGCTTCCGATGTACAGAGGAGTCGGCAGTTCTCTTACAGGATTGCATTTTAAGTGGTGGGAAGGGATGGATCCTGTTAGCTGTCTAAAGGAGGAAGAAGTATTCTGTGCTTACCAACTCTCTGGAAACATCTCAGGATTCCTAAGGGACTTACTGTAGCCACAGAGTACACTTTTTATATTTATACAGCCTTGGGGTTTATGACCTGTTCTTCCCAGCGCCCATATTCTCCTTACCTGTCAGTTGCCAGAAGCACTCGGAAGAAGCACTCCTGAGTGAGGTACACACAGAGCTAACTAACCCAGACTACAGCCTGACTTAGTAGGGAAGTGCACTGAGTCCCTGAAGTGCATTCACACCTGACAGAGCCACCAGCCTGACACACCACAAGCATGTTCTGCTGCACAGGGAGACCTTCCTCTTCCCAGGTGGTATCTGTCTATACAGACCAAGGAGATGCATATTTACTTCTCCAGCTTCAGCCTATGGTAAAAATACGCCCGTTGTTGCCGTTGCATAGACGGGATGGGTTTGCACTCAAGCTTCACCTTCTCTCCCATCCTACCCCCTCTTTTTCTCCATCCATGTGAAGGTGTGATCCCTCTCTGCCCAGGCTGCACGATGAGTTTACTGTAAAAGCAAAGCTCTTTTCCTTCCAGTAATAAAATGGTGATAATTCAGGACTCCTCATCTCCTAGGCCAGTGGGGTTACTTCAAAGGAGTGTCTTGTTTCGCTTCAATGATGCAAATTTTGCATTGGGCTACTTTGAAACCAAGTGTCTCTGGCCATAAATAGCCATGGTCTGTAACTGCAGGAAGGATGGCTGATTGGTGCACACTGGTTGGGCATGAATGTGCAAGCTGAGTTATGTGTGTGGTACTGTATCAAAAGGCATATACTGTATCAAAAGGCATATAATGCCCATAGAGACTCTTTTTTTTTTGTCCACCCTCTCTTTGCTGCTGAGTTCTTCTAAACTTTGGTTTTTTTCAGGTCAAGGACACTTTGTACAAATATCTAATTCCTGAAGAGAGGGTAACTTTGGAAGCTTTTTGGGGAGGTTTATTTTTAAGATAAAATAAAACTAGTTTCCAGCATGTCCTGTTATAGAAAGAATACTGAACGAACAGCAGTAGACATCCAGAAGAGAAAGATTTATTTGGAAACGGGAAGGGAGTTCAGGGTTTTCTGGTGCTTTAGCTCTGATTTGTAACAGAAAAGCATTTGTTTCCTTTCACACATGTTCTGATGCAGTTCTTTCCTCAGTAGGCTTTGAGGATGGGATTGGACTTTTTCCGCTTCTAAATCAGTGTAATGTGCAGTGTTTCTTCAGTATTTGATTCAGCTTTTCCTGTCCCCAGCATCTTAATTTATACAAGATACTTTATCAGGAGTATCTGTGGTAAATGGAGCAATGGTTCCTGCACTTTTTGACAGGTTTGTAGGTTTGTAAAGTCCACTTTTCCAAGTAGTGAGACAAACTGAGGTCTCTGCCTGTGACAGTGAAGCATCTAGAAGACAGATGCACATCACAGAGGGCCTGACCAAATCATCACAGTCTTGTTAATGTGAAACTTTTCTGCCTTGAACTGAGCTTAAAAATGCTACTGTAGATTCTCATTTGCAGCTTAACTCTGAAACCAGTTGTGGTATGTCCTGCCTAAAAAGGTGTTTGCCCTATTTCCCTCCTCCATCCCCCACTCCCCATTTTGTTTTAAAGATGATTCTTGAAGTAATTTTGATCACTTTGTCCACAGCAGTTCACAACACATTTTGTTTCCTGTCCAGACTGGCTCAGTTCTCTCCGTACCTTCCACTATATCTGTAAAAAAATGCCCTTCTTTGTGCTTGCTAGCCATGAGGGAAGACCAGATCTAAGAGGTACTTAAATGGAGGGAGAAGGAAAGAAAATGGAAGGTTTGACACTTTGTTGTAAGTCTGCTTAGTTGTTTTTAGTGCCCAAGAGAAAAGGAAGGAGGAATTTTTTATTATTCAGGTCATAATGTGGCCTTTGCAACAAAAACGCTCCTAGACATAGCACTTTTGTGCCTCTAGTGCTCTCTGCAAAGTTCTCTGCCTGTTTCAAGGACAGCATAAGACAGTAGCACTTGGCTTCGATCATTGCAAAATTCCCTTATCTGCCTGTTCTCACTTTATTTTTCTTCTAACTCTTCATTGGTATTGAAAGCATGCAGCCAAGGTTGATGAGGACAAAGCTTAAGCTATGGACAGTCTCTATTTAACTCTTTGCAGCTTTTCTTTAAGGAGGAGTGTGGGTGAGCAAAGCAAAGCTATAACTTTTTCTTTGTTTCTCTGTCCCGATGCAACAGGGAGTTTTAAGCTGCCATTTGAAGAGCTGAGAACTCAGTCACAGATCTGAAATCACAGAGTCACAGAATCACAGAATCTTAGGGGTTGGAAGGGACCTCGAGAGATCATCGGGTCCAACCCCCCTGCCAAAGCAGCTCCCCNTTACAGCCATTGCCCCTTGTCCTGTCCCCACAGACCACTGAAAAGGGGCTGGCCATTTCCCCCTGCATCCCATGTCTAAGATATTTATAAACACTAATTAGGTCCCCCCTAAGTCTTCTTTTCTCCAGGCTGAACAGACCCAGCTCCCTCAGCCTGTCCTCAGAGGGGAGATGTTCCAGACCCCTAATCAACTTTGTCGCCCTTCTCTGGACTCTCTCCAGAAGGTCCCTGTCTTTTTTATCCCAGGGAGCCCAGAACTGGACACAATACTCCAGGTGGGGCCTGACCAGGGCAGAGTAGAGGGGGAGGATCACTTCCTTTGACCTGCTGGACACACTCTTCCTGATGCATCCCAGGATCCCATTGGCTCTCTTGGCCACCAGGGCACACTGCTGGCTCATAGCCAACCTGTCATCAACCAGTGTGCCTGGTGGCACTGAGCACTCTGCAAGGAGCTCGTGTTCCTCCACCTCTTAGTCTTTTCTTCTGGATATCAGGAGATGCATTCACCTTATTACCACCAGCTAGGTTGTGGATGGTTGTACATGCCAGATTTCCAAATGTCAGGCTTTGCTACCCAAGATTTCCGCCCCAGAAGAATCTTCTCTTGACAGATATCTTCATGGAGCTCCTGGTGACGTGGCCAGAGAGGCACCCATGCTGTCTGGTGAGGCCTTGTCAGGGAATGAATGAGCAGTACTGTTTCATCTGATATGCATCCAGCAAAGCCACTCCACAGGTGTCAGGTCAATGCTTGGCAATAATAATAAAATACAGCATTTTGTGTTGAAACAGAGGCTTTTGGTTGATATTGCTGGTACCTCCAGGAGGTTAGGGACAGAGCCCTGTAGTACACAACTCTGTGCAAAGATTAATGGAAAACTGTGATACTTACTTTTAAGACGTTTTTAAGATATAAATAGCAGAAGCATTTTCAGCAGTTCTCTGCCTTCTGCTGCTTTGTTAACTTTCACTTTCATGGAGAAGTTTTACCCATTGGACTATTTGCAGTTGCTTGGTTGTTTGATTGCTCCTTTTTGCATCTCAGCAAAAATCCCTGCTGATCTCCTTTCAGGGTTTGTCTTATTTGTTTCTGGAAGTTCCCCTGTTGAAGAGCTTGGCAGGGTTTTGCTCACTGTCTCTAGCAATAATTGGGCTGGTTTAGTGAGTTACAGAGAATAAACTGGATTGATTTAGCTTTTGCAGTCTGGACTAGAAAAGCTGATTCCCTTGGTCTGCTGTGTGCTCAAGGCCACAAGCCAAGCTGCTATCAATTTTACCTTCTCCTCCTGTGAAATTGCTAAAGAAAAGATGCTTTCCAGATCATGTGTGTGGAACAGATGTGGCTTATATTACTAGATGATTCAGCTAAAAGCGGTGCCAAAATATCTTCCAGAACTCTCAGCTGGCTGTCGGGTTGGAAGAAGGAATAACTTGCTGGAAATGCTGTCTGTGTCTGTATCTGCAGCCATGCCAGGTACAGCTCCCTCTGATTTAGCAAAGGTCTAACAGGCTGATGGGATGAGGGGTGCACACAGAGATCTTGTGCCATGAGGCACTGGAGATGTGTGTCCAAAACTGGGTGCTGCCAGCCCCAGCATAAAAGAAACAGAGAAATGTGATTGCAGTAGGCTTGGTTAATACGTGGAGGTGCTTACACAGAGCCTGTGCCCAAACTACGTGCTACTTCTACTCCATTTATTTACTGTCAAATACTATCAGGATAGAGATCACTGGGGTCTTCTTGGCCAAATGTATTTCCTTCCACCTTCTGCTGAGATGGAGGAAATTCTGTTTTCATAAATAGGAATGTGATTAGCTCACCTATTTTCCTCTTTGCAGTCATACTTGGCAGCCTCCCAGAAAGCCAGTGGAATGAGCCTTTTTGAGGCTAGATGTATACACAGATTCATGCCAGAGATGGCACTGGGCAGCTAGCTGAAAGTTCAGCTATGTAAGTGTATATTTGTTTGTTTAAAACTTTGCTTATGTGTAGACTGAGAAGTGCAGAGAAGGAGCAGAAGGGCTTGATCAAATTCAGTCAATATGGCTTAGTGTGACTGTGCCTCCTTGGACTTTACTGCTGATGTTGTAAATGGGAGCACTTTAACCCTAAATCAGGGTAAACTTTTATGCGTGGGCAAAGTCCAAGTGAAGTGTGCTGCTGCTGGTGCCTGGGGAATCCAGCTCAAAGAACAGAAATTGGCTGTTCTGTAACCCATAATAGGGAATTATTAAGCCCGACTGATGAGCAACTGAACCAGACGTGGTAATTACTACAGGGAGGGCATTTATGATGAACGCAGAGTAGCAGGTCTTGGCACTGGAGAATGTGGAGTCTACAGTGTTGCATCTATGACTGTCAATAATCACATTTATGTAAAGTGATTGCAGGGTACCATCTGCGCCCAGCAGCCAGGACACGTGGTGCTAGTAGCCTTGCTCGTGGATGCATCAAAGGGAAGAGATGTCTGCAGGTGGTGGTGGGGATTGTCTCTCCTTCTGTGCCCAGAGAAACTTAAGCTCTGTCAGAATCTTCTGATGAAATCTATACTGCATTCTACCTTAATAAAGAAAACTAACCATAGGAAGAGCTGTGGTTTGTTTCTGCAACTGAGTCAGGAGGGCGTGGGGATGAGGAGTGCAGGGTTGTCATTCTGTTCCCATGGGAAGGCTGTTCGCACCTTGGTACAGCAGTTACTCTCTATATCTGTCCTCTGGGAGCTCCCTCTATGGTTCAGCAGCCCTACCTGCTTTCCCTTGGAAATCAGGATAACTCCCTATTGTTGCTTGGTTCCAGATTGCAGTCTGCAAACCAGATCTGCTGTGTCAGTGAGCAAAGCAGTCTCTACTCAATGCACCTGGTACATATGGTAATTTAGGAGAAGTCAAGTGTGGCATGCTTGGTCTACTGTATGCTATTGGGTGTAACCTTGGTATTCCAAGGAGATGGTGGTCCTTTAAACAGTGGTTGGTGGTCCGCATGCTCTGTGCATGTAGAGTCCTGCTGCTTGGGGAGGGCACTGTGTTTGCACAGCCTGGTTTGTCTCTTTCTGTGTAATTATTAAATAAGAAGTTGGGGTCCCAGCTGTGCCTCTCTGGTTTCTTTTATTTGATGTCGTGTCTTCTGTTCTCTACCCAGCCACTGAAGATTTCCACGCAGCTCAAAGTGCAGGGGCTGGTGCTTTCAAGGCAGGAGGTTTGATGTCCTTTCAGGTTAGTAAGGGCAGGCTCTGTCAGCAAAATCTTGCCAAGATGCTTGTAATTTTTGCCAGGAAGGCTCTTTCCTACCCTTGCCTGTACGTGAGCAAAAGGCGGCACCAAGTGGCAAATAGACTGGGCTCATAATGCCGACTTTCAATGGCAACACTTGCTAATCATGAATTGCATCCCTTGTAGCTTTTGGCAATGCTGACAGAAGAGCTCACAGCAGAGGCTGGATAAATAGCACCTTTGTGTTGCTACCACATTCTCTTTCATCATAGAGAACTTTGTGGTCCCTTGAGTTTCACTCCAAACTGCATGCATGCTTTGGTGCTAAACAGTGAACTGCTGCATATTGCAGACTGAGGTGTGTCTGGGTGGGTTAAAGACCACTCAGCAAACACAAACCCAAGCCCAGGTGGAGGCAAACATGAAGTAAAATGTATTTACCAAGCTTTTATTTACTTTTACCACAAAGCTTTGGAATGGAAGTGTGGGTGTTAATCGGATGAAGAAACTGTTTCGTGTATGCAAAGTCTACAAGTTTTTAATCTCACTCAACTTGCTGCAGTATGAGAAGTTTGCGGTTCCCTCCCTCACTCTGTGACCATTGAATGGTGGAGAGGATACAGTATGCTAAAAACGCAATTTGGAGGAAATTAATTTCTCTCTGCCCCACCTCTTCCTGTGAGCAAAAGGCGGAGGAAGGCACAATGAAGACATCTGTTCCTTTGAACCCACTCACAGACTTGCTGGGCAATAAAACTGGGGGGAGAGGAGTACCTCTTGCTGCTGTTCAAATGGTTGCTAATCGCTGATTGTTGAGGACTGAGGGGGTGAGCTTTTATCGTGTTGACCTTCTTAGGGGATATTGAAAAGAAGCTGGCACTGACCTCTGCCAGGATTTAAACCCAGGAGACTCAGAATCTCTTTGTGCCCCTTTCAAAGAGGAGGCAAATCCCCATGATAGCCATGCTTTCTCCTCCGCCTCAGGGTAGGTGCCTCTGCTGTACCGGCCCAGATGCTGCACTCTCCTCTCCTGGGTGAGCCCTTCACTGCCAGTACAAGACCATGGCCTGGGCTGCAGCAAACTAAACAGGAGCCCTGTAGAAAAAGAAAAGTCATCTTGTTCCCTGGCCCCAGAGCATGGGCACCTGCCATCCATGTTTTGCTCGTGTTATGTGCAAGGCTTAAAATCTGGTGGCTGTAAGCACAAGGCTGTGGGGTCCTCCCCATCCCCCCCGCTCCTCCTGCCTAATCTCATTGTGCTGCTTAGTCACAGCCAAGACCACTCTAATGGGTTTAAGTGGCCCTGCTCCTGGCTGGGTATGTTGAGCTTTATCTTCAGCCTGGGATGCTTGATGCAAGTAAGAGATTGGGTAGCACACATCTACTGCCTCAGAGTCCTCCTGTTGTGTCAGCAGGTGTGTGCATGAATATTAGGTTTCCCTCTAAGTATCATATCTGGAAACAAAAGCTGTGCAGTCACCACATGGTAAAAAATGCCAGGGGGGTGATATGGTGATCTCTAATAAAATGTGGTCAACAAGCCTTTTATGAGCTCAGCAACAGAATGCAGGGGCAGATGGTCCCTTAATAGTTTTTCCAGGCCCTTAGAAGTGTCTTAAGGCATAAACCAGTGGTTGTGGCACCCACTGACATTGGTAAGGTTGATGGGGGGCATTCTTAAGCAGTGGATTTTGAGAGTCCTCTGTGTCCTTCCATGACACTCTCCCAGTGAGGAGCTGTCAGAGAAATGGCCATCTGGAAGACAGCATATTTCTCTAAACCTGGGGTGTTTGTTCAGAGAGGGAATGGTTCTGCCTTAACCAAAGGTAACAAACAGGCAGCTGTTAGAGAGAAGAAAGATGGCTTTGTGCAATGATGTGAAAGCTGTGAGCCAGGAGCCTGCTGGTAGGGATTTGCAGAGCTGACTGGGTTGGACAGGAAAAGTCTCTTAAGGGTGTGACAGACACAGAGGTATCTTGTATTAGTGAATAGGATGGAAACCAAGGCTGAGCTGAGCAGAAGCAGTCAAGATGAGAGATAAGTTCCAGGGCACTGAGTGAAACGGCTGATGTCTTTTCGT
This sequence comes from Zapornia atra, assembly GCA_013400835.1. Lineage (NCBI taxonomy): Eukaryota > Metazoa > Chordata > Aves > Gruiformes > Rallidae > Zapornia > Zapornia atra. The sequence goes on along the minus strand of VZTU01003397.1, from coordinate 181,179 downwards.
GAATGCACGCCTAGTGATTATGGGCCTCATCACAGCTGAGAGCTGCAGATACACAGTCCCTGAAAAAATCTCCCATACAGCCTTATAGAAGCAGAAATTTCTCTGGCCTTTCAGTTTGTCTCCCACTGTGCAAGTTTGATGAACCCATACAGCGTAGGAGAAATAGGGACTTTGTTATTGTAGGTAGCACTGGAGTGTGATGATGTGAGGCAAAGTGATGAGATTCTCTAATTCCTAGTAGAGACACGCATGTTATGCGACAGAGGTGTGAAAGGAGTAGAGGTTCCCCCAAACAGCTCCCTAAACTGTAATGGTTGGCATAATGTGAAGGGAAGGGACAGGACCTTCTAAGTGCAGGTCTGGAAATCAAAAAAGGCTCTATAAAGAACCCTGTGTTTCTCCACCCAGTGTTTTTGTCCCCCTTCTCTCTCTTACAGCATGGAGCACCATGAGGGAAGAGATTCTGGAGGCAGATTCACCCTCAGTAAGGGAATAAGAGGCAAATCCCATCACTTCTACCTCACTAAGCTACAGAGGAGGCAACAAGTGCCTCTGAACACCAAATGACTGCTTGATGCCCCCACAAAAGGGTGTAATATGTGCAAGAGCTCAGCAAGGGAAGAGAGAGGAACACAAAGCCATGGCATTAACTGATGGGAGGCGGCCTCCAAAAATGGCATGTGTGTACTAGTCCGTGGGTGAAGTGAGGAGCTGAGTGGGAGAGTAATGTTGCAAGGAAACCTTGTGAGGTTAGGGATGGATTTGCTCTGTCATTAAATATGTGACAGTACCACAAGCTGATGTGATTCTGAAAACAGCTACTCCAGCAGTGTGTTTGCTTCGTTCAGTGCAAGGCCATAAGCAGAGGCAAGCAGGAAGGAAAGCAAGGAAGGTCAAAGTAAGTTCCTTAATGCATTTATTATAAAGTGGTTAAAGGGGAGCGGCATATCTCTCATAATAGGTTGCAGCACATTCCATAGGCTGGGTTAGTTTTAACATTAACATTAACATTCTCCATTTAGAGAAAACAATGCAGAGCAAAGAATGCAGTGAGTAGTCTACCACTGAATTCCTACAATGAGTAGGAATTCAAGCTGGTAGACTTTAACGAGGTGTCCACTGCAAGGTAGCTTGTATAAATTATTTGATTTCTTTCAGTAAAGCAATTTTTCTCACTACACAAACATTGTGCAACAGGATTGTACAGCATGCAATATTCTATCCCAAAGGCAGAAGAAGATCCAACATGAATTTGGTTAGCAGATTATGTGGGGGTCTTCGAAGTTGACAGGAACACCAAGAATGCAACCTGCACTGACAATTTGTCTTGAAACAAGCCAGGCTTGTTCTTAACTCTGTCAATCTCTAGCCAGTACTGAGGTGGTAGTTAAGATTGGTATGCAACACTAGTGAGGATGGACTCCAGTGTGTGCTGGGACTTAGAGGACACTTGAAAGGAAAGGTTAGAAAACATAGCTTGCCAAGTATTTTTCTCCTCTGTCCTTCTCTTGAATTCCCAGCCTTGAGCCTGAAATGTCCTGGATGGAAAAATTGCCCACAATGCTGTTGGCTGTATGGAAATGAAATCTCTATGCAACACTGCTCTTTCTTCTCCCTGGCTTTCAAGACAAAGTTTCATGCAGGAACCCTGTGGTGCTGCTCTGAAGAGCAAACCAGGGGTTGCAGTGGTGTCCTGGGAGCCTGGCCTTGCTGTAGCCCAGCAGGCTGAAGGCAGGAATGTGACACCATTCACTAAGGCTCCGTGTGCTCTCAGGTGTGAGTTTTGCTCTTTACAGGAGGCAGTGTGTGATGGGTGGAGGGACATCTCAGCACCCTGCTTGCTATTTGGCTAGCTCTGTGCACAGGGTGGATTATTTCTAATTTGAGAGTTGCTTTGAGTCTGTAAGAGTCCCTTTGCTTGGCCCAGGTTGTTCAAGGACAGTGCTTCTGCACAGGTAGACTCGGTCAGGAGCCAGGGAAATGGAGCCTGAAAAATCTATGATTCTGTTTTAACAAAGATGAAAAACAAAAGTTCTATGTATGCCCTATTAGGGCAAATTTCTCTCTAGGTGGGAGAACCCTTGGGAGCTTGCAACCAGATTCCCAGAGACTCATGTCAGATGGTTTCTCAGGAACGTGAGTAGCTTCTGCCCTCCACAAAACAGAGGGTCCCAGACACTGAGTAGGGAACCACAGAACTGTGTGCCCTGCTTTGGTCTTGCATCCTCTCCTGAAGCAACCAGATAGCTGGTTTTAGAGGCAGAGCGGTGGACTCAGGCAGTTACTTCTGCTCTGAGGTTTTCATAGCTTTAAGCTGACTGATGCATAGCTATCTGCAGGGTGGGATGGTCAGAGAAATTATTTTCTGCTCACAAATCCCCGTATCTTCATTTTCGTCCTGACAGCATGCTTCTATTACAGCTCTTCTTACTAATGCCCCATATATCAAGTTTAATTTAGCAGTGCACAACCCAGACAGACTAAGTTTGTCAGTTCTTTCCCTGTAGCAGGATTTATTAGCCAGCCATGCTAGAAGGGATGCGTGTGCCCTGGTGCCTTCCTCTCTTTGTCCCATTCTCTGTTATGCAATGGGATTTGTCTGGCCTGATAATACTGGTATCACTTACAGAAGCACTCTGCTGAGACCTGCCATTGGCTGGTAGAGAAGTTTGGTTTTTTTGATCATCAGGCCTGGGCCAGAACATAATCTCTCTCTTCCATCTAAAGCAGCCATAGAGCAGCCCAAGCTGTTGAGATAATGCTCTAGGAAAGAAGCAGCTTAAAATAATGAACTCCTGACCCATGGCATTTGCTCCTGCATTTTAAGAGGAGTCTCCTTTTTTGTGTTAACCTCCTTTTTCCCCCTGACAGAAATGGCAGTGACAGGGGTGGAAAAGGTGACTATGATACAAATTCTGTCTGCTTTCCACGTTGCAGGAGAATTACAGGCACCAATACACTTACCAGGTGGCAACTGAAATGCAAGCATTTCCCATGACCCATAGTTACAGTGTGGAACTTGTTGCTCCATGACACATGAAGGCCAAAATGCAAAACTCCTTTTAAACCCATCTGTAAATTCATAGGGGGTTAGCCTGTCAGGGGCTATGTAGCAATTATGAGTCCACACGTAGACGTCTCTAAGCCACACGCTGCTGGAAGCTGGGGAAGATGTATCAGAGGAAGTATTGCTGTAGGCTGCTCTGCCTTTTTGACACTTCCTCCTGAAGTTTCTACTCCGTGCCACTGTCAGACAGTCTGTGGTAGGTGAACTGACCCAGGGTTATTTTTCTCCTGTTGTTGAGCACTGGCTGTTGCTTTGTCACGATCTCTCCCCCACCCCTGTCATTTCTGCCTTTTACGCAGAGACCTGTCACACAGGCATCCCAGCTGGAGCCTGCTTGCGTGAGGCATCGTCCTAATGAGCGCTGGAGCTCAGAAGTTCCCTTTTCACACAAGTAGGGCAGCTGCTCCAGTGTGGGTGAGCGAGGAAAGGCGGACGCAAGTATCATGAGCAATGAGGGTGTTTAAAAATAAATGGCACAGCAGTTCAGTTGTGCAGACAGATCAGCTGTTTTGGTTCTTTCACCTATGCGAGGCACATCAGAGAACCTGCCATTGTTTTTTTGCAGCTTGATACCTTCTCATTCCTCCTTGGTTTGCTGAGTCCTTGTCTGTGGCACTTTGACTTCAAGGAGCTCAAAGTGTGTTAAAGAGGTAAACGTATTGTGTTTCTGGCACCTTACCACCCTCGTTCATAGCAGTAGAATGTATATTATCCAACCCTCCATTCAGCCCTCTTATTTCAAGGGGCCTGGACATGAAACTCAAGAGTTTTGCTATTAGGAAGGTGATGCTGCTTAGTGTTTCATGGTCTGGGTGGGTGGCTTGTACACCATAGATTCTCTCTGTAACCAGCTAGGGATGTGCTCTATACCAGACTGTGGGGCACAGGCTTTCTTAAGGATTTTAATCCAAAGCATGTAATTCACAAAGTTTATCTTGCTGGGACAAACATTATGACCAAACATGACCGGTTGTGTATTTTTCTACCTTCCCCTCTGCTACCCACTGTCGTATCTGCTAATTACTTGTCATCAAGTTTAGCAGGTATTTCTTAGTAGACAGTAATACTGTCAGCTCTTCACTAGATGCTTTGGATCTCTGTTGAAACAGCTTCTTTCTAGAGGGGGTTCAGGATTTGGTGTCCATCCTACAAAACTTCAGGTTGGAGAGAGACTTCCCATGTTGGAACTGCCAGTCTGTGACCTGTTACCTATGGCACTTGGACACCTTTTGGCCTGGACTGCTAGGTGAAGGCATCCTGACAGTGCTCAGTGCTGGCCTTTTGCCTCCTGCCAGACTCTTTACACAGCACACTGATGTTGCCGGCTTTCCGTTCCAGTTTTATTTCTGATGCACGCACCTCTTTTCTCCAGCCCTTGCTCTGATTCCTATCGTCTTATCACCCGCCCTGGGGCTTTGGGTGAGAGTTTCAAATGCACACTAGGTCAGCCTCTTCCTCTCCAACAGCAGATGAGACAGAGACAGATGGCTGGGTTGAATTTTAAGGTCATAGTTATGTGTTAGGTTACCTTACTGTATTTCTGTTACTTTAGGGAACCCGTGTGCTCAGACTGAATACAATGCTAGTCTATGCACTACAAAAATTTGCCACTTAAAGCTCTTTCATTAAGAAGAACTATTCCATTCCTTCAGGACTACTTGTATGTTTCATCTAAACTCCTTTCTCAAAACTTTCCCATTAAAACGTGACTCTCTTCTCCAAAGCTTCCTGCAGAGCCTTTCTGGTATATGCAGAAGAGGTGATACTGGTTTTACCTTAGCTCTATTCCTTAGCTAGTCACGAGCTCATTTATTTATTCCTGTTTATTTATTATTTGCAATGCCCAGCTATGTAACCTCACTGCTGACCCCATTCTGTAACCAGTTCTTCCCATCTAGCGCGAAATAAGCACACACTGCAGTTTGTGTTACAAATTGCTAGCGCGCTTGTGTATCTCAGCCGCAGCTGGAGCTGCTCTGCACCCTCCTGTCTCGTGAAAGCTTGCAGAGTTAATGTTTTATAGGACCCAATCTAGTTCCCACTTAATGGAAAAAACCTTACTGGTTTCAGTGGTATATGGATTAGTCTTCTAATCCTATGAAGGAATGTAGCTGTATTCTTCTGTGGATTTTAGCATGACTGTACGCTGAATGCCATAATGACTGCTGCAATATTAGCCTGCATATTTTCCATTGGGGTGTGAAATCATCTTGATGTTTGGAACTGCTCAGATATTTTTCTAAACCATTGCTTATCTCTGCATGGGAGCACTGTGCCATAATAGCCTTAGGACTGATTGAATATTGCATGCTACTGGACTGTGAGTTCCCCCTTAATCCAGGGGATTCCTATGGTCTTTCTGAAAGCTTGGGTAGGGAAAGGGGAGGAGGATGCAAGAAAGATTTTAAAAAGGAATTTGTAATGAACCTTTGCAGACAAACTCTTAGGTATTACAGGTCTGCTACTGCTGTTTTCTGTATAAACTGATTGATGTCTTACTTTGAAGCTATTCTGTAGATTTCCATCATGTTTTTAATCTTTATGGCATTACTGAAGCATATCTAAATGCTACCGAGAAATTTTCACTGGCTTAGAGATATGAGGGGTCTCTGACAATCTTTCAGTGTAATTTTTAAATGTCTTTGGTAGGTGTTATGGAGTGCTGGGTATACACAGAGATTCAGAAAGGAGTTTAAAAATAATTTCTGTGTGTTACTAACACCACCTGTATTGAGACACAAAGTAGAATCCGAAATGGTGGGATTTTTTTCCTTATGCTGTCAGGTTTAACTTGCTGCACTAGATTAACCCTGAAGAGCTTGTCCAAAACTGGCTACTTTCTGTGCTTCTGCATTGACCCTGTTGCTTTCATTCAGTGCCAAACTACTGGCTGCAGATATTAACGTCACATTTTCTGTAGGGAACAATCTTCTTAATAGAACCAAGACCATGCAACTTCCCCTTCCCTTTCCTCTGGACGTAGCTTTTCTTTTTCTGCCTGTAAATGCCAGTTAACTTTTAACCTCATTTAGTTTTCCTTGGAACTGACAGCTCCCACTGCTGCTGTGCCGTTTCTCTGAAACAACTTCACAAATCATTTCCTTTGCATGGCAGAGTGGATGCGTGTCTCTTCAAGGTGGTGGAAGGCACAGGCTACATTATGCTGGTTGCCTTGTTTTGCCTTGTTTCAGGGGAATTTTTTGCTGTGGTGTTGCATTTCTGCAGTCCAGTTGTCAACCTTCTGTCCTCTTGTATAGCAATGGGAGATCCAAATATCACCGAGACAGAGGATGAGGATTAACTGCAATGGCTGAATCGGGCAGCTGAAGCCCTTGGCTGAAAATTTGGTCACCTGAAGCCTTATTGACCTTGTGCACCAGTACAGTTGTTTTTTCAGAGGAGGACCTGCCATTTTCCTATGGTGAAATAGTGCTCCTTTTGTGGGCTTATCCCAGTATGCTGATAGAATCAGAACAAGATCTGTCCGTAGTGTCTTCCTAGGCCTTGCTGGCAGATGAGAGCAAACCTTTCCTATGCAATTCCTGCTTTTCCTGGCTTTTTTTTACTCTGAGACACCCATCTACCCAGCAATGGCAATGGGCTATAGAGCCCCGCCACACATCATGTGTGTGGATGTGGAAATAGCAGCTCCCAGGCCACCAAAGGCGACAGCTTGGGGAGAACTGTCTTGGCACGAGAAGTGCAGAAGTGCTTCACTTGCATTTGGTGCCAGATGTCTACTTATTTCTGGATACTGGAGTAATGCCAGCTTTGGGGTGGGTGTGGAAAAAGGGATTTGGGCAGTTAAAAGCGGGATGGGGAAGAGGGATCAGGCCTGGCTGCTCCCCAGTGCCTTACAGGATCTTCTTACAGCAGAAGCTTTAAGGGGCTGGGTGTCTGGCTGCAACACCCATGGGCAGCCCTGTGACCTGTTCCTGGTCACACTCCTAACTACTGTCCTTTTTTAACATCCATATGAAATATGTGGGGTCTGGCCTCACACATGCTGGGCATGAGCAGAGCCAGGAACATGCCTCTGAGCATGGGAAACACACACTTCCTGGGAAGTCTGGCCAGGAGCACAGTTGGAGCAAGTCAGATATGGATCACAGGGTGAAGATAATGATTAGTCTTACCCTTCCCCCTAGTTGTAATTAACTGTGGTGATGTCACTCTCTGTTCTGACTTCTAACTGGCATTAATTACAGAGCTGCAAATTTCCTGCCTTTCCCTTTTAATCGCTCTCAGGGAAACACTGAGTTTACACCCTCTGCTACAGAGCCTAACCTCTGGCTTGTAGCACTGCCTGGAGAGAAGCACGATTGGGGTGCTTGCTCAGGTACTTTTCTGAATATGAACATTTCTGGGTTAGGAATGCTCCCTCTGCTTCTCTTGAGCTTGTGTCCTTCCTTCTGGATTCAGTCCTGAGGAGCAAGAGATGTTTAACGTCCATAGTGATGTTACTGGTCTGTTTCAGGGGATTTTTCCCCTCTAGGAAATGCAATTTCTCCAGCTAAGCTGAGTTACAGGAATTGGTGTAGGAACTGCTAGATGAGCATGTTTCTGTTTGAGATATCTTCTCTGCTGGTGGGATGGGGTTTGGGAAATTTGAATGGGAACAGTTCTGCATAGTTTGAGTGGCCTGGGATCTGTCCTAGTCCTGCAGGAACCCTACAGCCCTCAGTTTGGACTGCACCACTGATGGACTCTGTGTAGCTTAAACCTTTCTTCATGGGCTGTGAATCTCTGTCACCTGTGGACCCTCATGAGGTCTATTCAACCTCTAATCATTGAGAAGGGTAGGAGAGTACTACTAGAGGGATGCAGGAAGGAGATAGAAGTGGTTGCACTAAGAGGTGCCAGGGGAGAGAAGGACTCAGGATGTTGAGGCCAAGTGAGATCCTGGGGGTGCAGGAATGTCAGCCTGAGCTGGTTGGATTTATAACCAGTTCAGAGTGGGCAGTTCTGATTCAGCACTGAGACTCCAGATCTGGTGCATCAACCTCTGAGCCAAGCTAGTTCTGAGGGGAGGAGAAGAGCCCGTCTCCTCTGTTGGGGTGCTCCTGTTAGCATGTGGGTATGCAGGGCTGCCTGTATCCCCACACAAGCAGCTTCTGTGCTATACGTAGAAGCTGATGTGGGATGTGAGCAACCAAGGATTTGTACTAATACTCCTCCATTTAGAGAAAATCATAAACGTATGGTTCAGATCCTGTTCTGAGGAATCTAAATTAGGAGCATCTGTCGTGGCATTTGAAGGGTTTATTTTGGTAATGCTGGATGATATTTGCCCCAACCTTTGCACTTGTTCTGCAGCCATTTATTTTCCTGAATGACTTCTCAGCCTTGCTCATTTTGCTCTGTACAGACCGCAGCGAGGTGGCCTCGTGGCTCCTTCAGTCAAGCATCTTCCAGTCAGTCCTCCTTTTGTTTTGGGTGTCTCTCCCCTTTGAAGTGGGGTACGTCTATCACAATGGATCCGTCAGTAACATGAGGGGGAACATATCCCATAATCAGGAATGTTCTGTCTAGAGAGAAGTGTTTATTATACACAACTTGTTAGGGACTGTCAATCAACCAGGCTCCCTTTGTTATTCTATAATGCATCATTAATGATGGCTGCTGCTGTGCATTTAATTTCATTGCACACAAGGGCCTTGTCTCTGTCTCCCCATCCCCTTTCCCTCTTCATAATCACCAGCACAGAAGAAATTAATAAATCGATCCAGGGAAGGAAAGCTACAGTCTTGCTATAGGCTATGTTTGGTGTCCTTGCTCTCATTGAGTTGTGCCTCACTCTTGGAGAACGCTCCTGGATGTCAGTAGAGCTATTCTGGGATTACTACTTGCTCTGCATCCCAAGGAAGGTGATTGGTATCTGCCTGTACATATACATGAGCAGGGATAACTGACTGTGTAAAGAAGGGCCAGAGGTATCTCATGAAAGTGATCTGTGGAGTGCTGGGGATGCATGTGCTGCATCCTTTTCAGCTGTTTTTCTGTCCCCATCCTCTGGATCTTTGAGCCCTGAGGACTTGCTGATACTTTGCTTATTGTCATTTTACTCATTCAGCCCAACTCAACTTAAAATACGAAGAATATTCGACTCCTCCAGGGCTTGTGAAGGATGGTTGAGAGAAACAAGCTTACTGGAGGCTCTAAATTCACTAAGAAAGTCTGTGCCTCCCCTGGATTTTTTATGAAACCACAAATATAAAAAAAAAAAACCCTCAACCCTGAAAATCCCCAGTTAAGGCTGGTAAGAGAAAAGCCTAGTTGTGGTGTGTGTTGTTTATTTAGTAAACCTAACTGTGATTTGAGATTGGCCTGAAGCTGATGTTCCTGTACTGACAAAGTTTTCAGCCTTCATCTGCAGCTGAAATTCAGCATGCCAGTGTTGGTTAGGATAATTCTGCCTTCTGGCTGGAGTCTGCTAATTGGTTTTGGTTGGTCTCCCTGTCTCATTTCTTTCTGTTTGAGTATCTCTAGGGCATTTTTGAGCAGAGAGGGCCAAGCTGCGGTGAGAGCTATGGATACCAAATTCTGTTTTTGTTACACTTTCCAGGATTAGAAATTATTCAAATGTCTTGGGTCCTTTCCTACTCTGTGGAAAATCCAATCCTATTTTGTGGTCCTGGAGCAGCTGCCTGGTGTTGCATCTCAGCACCAAATCTTGCATAAGTCCTTATGGGGTGCTGCTTGCTCATATGTCACTTAGATGCACGAGGCATGTTTGTTCACGGCAAAACGGTGGTTTGTGTGGTCTTACTAGCATGAAAGCAAGAAGTGGCTTGTGTTGAGGGTCAGACATTCTCACAAATATTTCTGCTCCATTCTCCTGGGTTTTTCCAAAGGAGATCCCCTTCTTGTCCTGACACCTATTTCACAGAAAGACCTGTAGCTACTTCCCATCAGTCCTGAGGACACTGCGTAAGAATTAGAGGAGAAGGAATTTTGGTCAACATCAGGTGGACTTCTGTAATTCTCTCTCCCCACATCCTTGGCTCCAGGCCATAGTCTTTTGGGATTTCCCCCTGGCAAACAGCTTGGCAGAGTGCTCCAGGCTGGGTTCCAGCTTGTTCGCCTTTGTCCCGTCTGTGTTGGGGCAGCCAAGCCTGACTGTGGGTTTCCGGTATTGCTGGATGGGATCCCACCCCGGTCCATCTGCATGGGCATGACATCTCTCTTGTGTAAAGTGAGGGAAGAGGAAGCCATGCACGTGTCCTCTACTGGTTTACAGGAGTGAAAAGCTTGCCTCTACTGCTCATGGCTAGCAGTTTGACCTCTCAGTCAAAAGAGCATCCTGTTCAGGAGGGCAAAGGCCATGAGCAGACCTGTTTCAAACACCTGATAAGCAGAGCTGTTGCAAAAACCTTTGATCATTTTCCAACTGAAGAGAGTAACTCACAAAACTGCTGTGCCTCAGTTTTCCATTGTAAAGGAAAAATAACAAGATTTGATGTTTCTTTGCTGGAACAGAGCACTTGCAGGTTTTTAACATGTTTTGCATATTTTCTATTTGCTGTTCCTGTACCCAACTATCTGAAATACTTTTAGATTGCTCCTCTTGTGAATCATTTCAGAGGTTTTCATGGCTTTTGTTTCAGCTCAAAAGGAAGTCAAATTTCAGAATATTTAAATTCTGCTCATAATGGATCTCTGGCTTCTGTACTGCTCTGTAGATTTGTTTGATATTTAACAAACAAAATTTAGCACAGAGGAGGACAAACTTTATTGGTTTGTTTCTATTTTTTTTTCTAACCCCATCATTTCATTAGAGTCACATTTTTGGTATTGCTTTCCCCACTCTATTTTCTCCCTCCAATCAATACGAATTCTGGGACCTCAAGTGGACCATCAGTGGAGACAATGTTCTTTTGATGGTAGGCTGTGAACCCGTTTTCCCAGAATAAGAGCATGCTACCTGGGTTAAGGGAGTCACTATGCATTCATTCACCATGGTGCTGAGGGCATGAAGTGGCTCTCCATGTGAAACTTGCGGAGTTCATAGAATTTGGCAAGCATCCTAAAAGTGCATTACTGGGGGGAAAGCGTGAAGATGTAGTGACCAATCTTTCCTGAAAGAAAAAGAAATTGTTGGTTTAAAATTTATGGTATTCTTTGGTTTGAAAAGAACAAATTCAACTCTTGGATTTCAATAAATGTATCTAAGTAAAAAGGATTTACCAATTTACCTGCTAATACTTTCTTCTCCTATAGTGGAAGGTTCTTCAGTGAAGACCTTGTCATGTGGTAAACAAGTGCTGAGTCTCATCTACAAAACAGACTGCATGAGAAGCTTAACTGTCTTGGTCTCTGTGATGGTAGGAGACTGAGCAAAAAGTTGGAATGAGAAAGAAACCCTCAACTTCACACTCCAAGTTCTTTGCTGAATTTTGTTCCTTTACATCCAGTGAATTTTCAGACTTGCTTTGTCTTGAGAATGAAGCCATAAACCTTGGTACTTCCCCTCTCATTCCTGGCTAGTGTAGAGCAAATCATTAATTAGGGAGTCTTAAATCACTGCTTGAAGCTGTAACATCAGATCATCATTACCTCTGAATGTCTCTGCCACAGGTTCACCGTCTCTGACTTCCATGTCTCACCAGTTTCTATTTTTACGTGTTTTGTGTGGAAGAGGCAGCACCAAATAAAGCCGTGTGTTGTACGAAGTGCTTGCGGACTTTAAAATGGCTCCCGCTCTGCTGTGTGCCTCACAACCTGAATTCCCAGCTCAGCTTTTTCCCCGTGCCAGGAAATGTCTCCTGCCTTTGAAACTCCTCTCAAGAGATGAAAGATTAGCTTTCTGCTGTCAGGGGCTGTCATTGCAGGCAATTAGAAATCCATCAGCTGGTGCCTGGTAGTTTTGCAAATACCTTGCTTTCCTGCGCCGGCTTCGTTTCTGGCTGAACATTACATGCAGGGTGACTCTTCCCTGAGACCCACATGCACTCTTTGTTTCTGGCTGCTATTTTCTGGCTGCTTTTTCACTGTTGGGGAAGTATTTGGTAGCTAGGAATACCTTTGTGAGGTAGCTGTATTTGTTCTGTAAGAGGGGTGGGAATGGCAGATTTCTCCCTCTTAGTTAACCCAGTCTCTGAAGAAGGAAACAGAGAAAACAGTAGTTGTTATTGCTGAAGGCAGAGGCAAACAAAAACCTGGCTCTTACTGCCTGGGAGGCCTGTCCTCTACTAGGACCAGGAGGAAACGTGCAGGAGGAACCAGAGAGTTGCATCAGCGGAGTGAAACTTTGCATGCCCTTTGGCTACATCTTTCTTTAGGAAGCGCCTGCCAGCCCTCTGCTGAGCACCGATCCCAACCCACCTGTCTGGTCTTGTGTTCTCTCCATATAGGTGCTTCTGCTTTCATCTGTTTCTAGGTTAAACGTTGCTGCCCGAAATACACGGTTCCCAGAGGAGACACAGTCCGTAGTAGTGAAAGGCTGGGATCTGTTTCTTTGTGGTTTAGGTTGAATTTGGATTTTAAAATCAGCGCAGGAGAGTGAGGGGAAGACTGTGCCATGGCACTAAGAGGAGCACAGCCCTCTTTGGTGACCTCTGCATTGCCTCCAAAGCATCTTGTATGTGCGTGAAATCATGAACTCCGGGGCTTGGTTACACTGCCCGCTCCATTTTGGCTTTCTCCTCTGTCTCTGAGCCTTAGTTAAAATAAACTGAAGTAGAGCTAGCAGGCAGTTAACCTGAGTGCTCTACCTTGGAGATGTGCTTCCCCAGATAATAACGTTGTTTCTCCCAAACTGTTGTTTGAAAGAGGTCTCCTTGACAACTAAGTTTCTTGGCAGGGATCTCTTATCACTGGATGGGAGCTAAACAGAGAGCCTGGAAGGTAACCAAATGCCAGGAGCTGGCCTGTCTGCTATGTCAGACATCTTCAATGGCAAAGGCAGAGGAGGGTCTGCCCACATCCAGAAATAGTGAGGCAGTGAGGCTCTTGGCTCCCCTTGTGCACATAGAATGGGAGGGTGTGAGGGGGTGGGTGGGAAATGAGTGGTCTCAAGGATCATCATGTTCAAAACTTTGTTTTGTCACAGGCTCTGAGCCCTTGGGGGAGCCTTTTGTGAGAGGGTCTGGAGGGTGGAAGACTCTGGGCTGAGTGACTGTGGCTCTGATGCATCAGTTGAGTGCTGAAAAAGGCCAGGACTAGGGCAGATGGAGTAACGGAGATTGGAGGCGGGGGAGCCTGGTCTCGTGCCAGCCTGTGGAATGGGGTGGGCAGATCACAGAGAGGAGCTGGAGGGAGGTCAGAGGAGGATAATCCTCAAGCTGTGATGAAGGCTGCAGCTGTTGGTGTTAGAGCATGGCATTGCAGAGGGTTTCTGCTGCTGTGCTGTGGGTGTCAGCAGAAGTCTGCTAGCCTGAGAGCTGAGTGAAGCGGGGTGCTGATGGGCTTGTCCCCTTCCTTTGGTCAGTGTCTCAGAGGATGTTCTGGGCCATTGAGCTCCAGGTGGAGAAGCATGGAGGTGTTCAGAGTCCTGCACAGAGCCTTGTCTGTCATGGAACAGGGTTGTAAGACCTATGATGGTAGCTGGAAAGGAAGGCAGGGAGCTGGCGTTTGGATGTGGTGGTGTGTGTTGCCGTAGAATAATTGCTGAGCTCAACTTGTGCTTTTGTCCCTCTTTGCACCAAGTCACAGCACTGCTCTGTCTGAATGCTTCTTCCCAGGTGCCCCCGGGGGGTATGCAGGGCACTCTGGTGGGAACTACACACTCACATTGCGCAGGGAAGCAAGCGAGGAGCACAGCAGTAAAGCCAGTGAGCAAGAGAGGGTTCTCCAGGCCCCTGGAAGCTGCTTAATACTGTCCCTGGCAGAGGCACCCAGACTGTGCTGTGCTGTGCTGCAGGACCTGGCAGACGTGGTGGTCACTGTAATGGAGGCTTTCACTCCCGCTCTCTGTGGCATTTCTAGCTCCTCCAGTACAAGTGTACATTGCTGCTGCTTTACTTTAGGACTGCAGAGGGTTTGGCAGGGTGGAAGTTGTGTGAAAGGATATTAGAAAATCCAGCAGAGTTGCTGGTGTGAGAGTGGGCACCCAGAAGTTCACAGTGAAGTGGGGACCATTAGGTGCTGGAGACGATTCACTGCATCCCTGTTCTCCAGAGACAAGGGCTATCTGCTCTGGGAGGAATCTGCCCTGCCTGTGCCATCCCTAGGGCTGCAAGCAGATCTCTTACTGGGATATTTCCCCAGGGTATCACTGTCCCGGGAAACAATACATAGGATCCTTCTATCCCTTTCCTAGCAATGCCATCTCTCCACCTCCCTGTATGAGGCCCAGGTTTTACTTTACATTGCCATTGTTTCACCCAATAAATTTTTAGAAGAGCTGATGCCAGCTGAGGGAAACTCAGAGGGAAGAGCAGTGAGATGTTTGCTAAACTTGAGGCACTCAGAAGCTATGAGTTAGACTCTAAAAATAAAAACTCTTGGTATATTTTTCTGTTCTGTTTTTTTCAGCTTTTTAAGTCTTTGAGTCTCATCCCCTTCAGGATATTTTCTGTTATTTGTAGCTGTTATAGATGGGAATTACTGTCTTAAAAAAAAAAAATTAAGCTGAGACTTTTGCCCCATCTTAGGATTCCAGAAACAGAGGTCTTCAGCGAAAAGATGGATGCAGAAAACAAGTAAGAATTAGCAATATGGCCAAAAGCTGAGCATCACAAACTTATCAAGCATCTCCAGCACATCTTTGCTTAGTGCCAGGACCTGAACACAATTCAAATGCTCGTCTATGGCTTTGGGAGGCACAGGTCTGTAGACATCTATTAGGTTGGTACATGATGGTGATGGGTAAGAATGGATCTTTTTCTGTGTCAGAGCAAAAAAAAAACACTGTAAGGAAATGTAGCAGTCGTTATTGTCCATCTGGCAGGGGCTGTTGATGGCTGTTGTCCCAAAAGCACAGGCAGGGCTCTGTTTTCCTCTCTCTGTTCCCTGACAAGTTTGAGATCTGGCTCACATGCTGCAAGCAAGAGGTTTTTAAGACCAGCCCCAGCCCTGGGGATGCGCTGGTGCAGGAGATCAAATAGTTACGAAGGGTGTGAATAAGCCCTGGGAAAGAGCAAGGAGGCGGCTTGTTTTATGTTTGCTTCCCTGTGTTTGTGTGAGTCACGGAGCTGGCGGTACTTCTGCTTTCACCTCGCAGAGAGCAGAAGTAAATGTGTAAGAGCCCCATGCTAACTTGCTGAAAATAGCTGAAAGCCAGGCTTTTAAGATACCCACAAGAGATTGCAACTCCTCTATCTATTGATTCTTTTCTCCCCCGTTCAACTTAACAGCTTCTAAAAGACAGTAAACCGGAAAGAGCACGTATGCAGCCCGCAGTGTGTGGCTGTCTGTCCCAGACCTCACCTGGATGCCATGTGTGTGTGTGTCTGTATCTGTGTGTGTGTCCTTGCAGGGTGTGCAGGAGTGACCATAGTGCAGTCAGTGGGATGGTGTGTGGAGACAGACATTTGCAGCAACAGAGAGGAGGTAAAAAATGTCTTCCCCTATTACCCAAGAGGTTGCTGGCATGTCATGCCACTCACAGCAGCAGAGAGGCTTTCTCTGCTCCCTCACACACACCAGCTCTGCCCCAGGCAGTCAGGGCCCAATGTGGTTTACACCTGAGCTGGTGCAAGTCTCAAGCGGTAGTGGCATGCCCCTGCTGTTTGCCAGGGCAGGGGGCAAAATACCAGGTGAGTGCCTTGCAATGATGCCAGCTCATAATTGCATTTTTTTGTTTCTGTTTTCAGTCAAGAGTGATGCTTCAGGAGCCAGTGGAGGATGCTGTGGGAATCCCAGCTTTGGTTCTGAGCAGGGGAAGGAAGTCTAGTAAAGCAGTTTGGTAGCTTGTAGCCAGGGGGCAAAGTAGCAACAAACCCCATGTTCTTCAGTGTTTCCGTGGGCCAAGTCCACACATGAGCTCCTGTTAGAGTTCTGAGCACAAGGGTTGGCAGAGCAGTCTTTGATCTAGCAGGCGTGTTGGGAAAAGCGTTTTGATTTGCCAGGGATACAGAGCTGGCGTGATGGTCCCGTATTCAGGTCAGCTCAGCTGAGCAGAAGGGGAAGTAAGGGAGAGAGGCTGCTGTCACTTAAGCCACTGGTGTGGGGAATGCAGCTGTGGTTTGGGGGCTCACTAAACCAGAACTCTGTATGCACTGAGCATCTCAAGCAGGCAAGAGAGCCAGTCATCTCCCAGTGTTCATCCTTCATGCAATCAAGAGATGGTGGTTTAGCAACACAAGCTCCCCTAAGCCCAATTCCTGCATTTCCTCTCTGCCTTAAGCAGTCTTTGCTTCACTTGTTTCCACATTTCTTTCTTGTTTCTTCTGTTACGCAAACTCTGGTCTCAGGCCCCTGAGCTGAAACACCTCAAGCTTTCAAAAGCATGACTGTGGATTGCAGAGTCTCTGGCTCCTCATCTGGCCCTTGGTCAAGTGAGCACCTAAATCAGGGAACTCGTGAGTGGTTCTGTTCACTGCTTAAAACCCACGTGTGTCTTCTGATGTAAGCCCAGCTCGCTCTCCATTTGATTCAACAATCATTCCTCAGGCAGTCTGCAAGCTTTGTGGCCACGTGAGAGCTCTGGTTGCCACATTCACTTCCTGTAGTTCCCATGCTATTTTGCTTATGTGTGCCTGTCCCTGCTACCCTGACTTCCCTAAAGGAGAGGATTTCCTCCTGTGGTCTGTAAACTACCCTGCCACCCAGCCCCTGTGCAAAACTGAACTGCCCCTCATACTGTCTGTCTGCTGGAGCTGTGCAGTCTTGCTCTACACACCACACTTCCTTTTTACTGGGATGGAGTGGGAAAATAGGCATGGAGATTCAGGGTTATTTTCGGTTTCCTGACTGAGGATGGGTTGGGGAAACAAAAACATGACAGGACACCCTGCATCCTGCACAAGTGAACATACACGTGTGGAGTCCGCTCCGGGGGTTGTGTTCCAATACCTGGAAACCAGTTCTAGAGCTTCAAATGTGCTTGCTGGTGGGGTATTTCTGGGTATGAATGGCTTGAGCCAGCAAGAGAGGTATCCCAGCAATATTTCCCATGAGACCCTGTGAGCAGTATTGCCAGGGTCAGAATTCCTCTGAGGTATGTCTGTAATGAGAAATAGGTGTGTCATCTGTTAAGGTTTCAGCTGGCTTACACCTAAGGTGTGGGTGTGACAACAGCTACCTAAATGCAGCTCCTGAAGTGTTTGTAGGAGATAGATAGCCAGCATCCCCTGAGAGCTAGCTGACTGCTGTTGCTTGGTGTGGGGCTACAGCATGTGCAGCAGCAGCGTTGCTGACACATTCCTTGTGCTAGCTCATTTGCTATTTCTGTCAACTCAAAGGATTCTTGTTGGGGTTTTTTTCTCATTTGATGTTCCCTCATCCCAGATGTGTTATGCATTGCCAGATGTTCACAACTGTCTGTGTTAGAGCACACGCCTCTAAGGCTGCAGTAAGTGCAATACTCTGGACTTGTTCCTTTGCTTGCCTGTAACTCAGCTGACACGTGGACAGTTTGATGGATCTCGGTACTACCAGTGGAGTCATGGTGTAACCTCTTACCTATACTACAGCATGTTGCTCACAGCAGAGGGTCTGTATCCTGAATCTCTGAGGAGTCACACTGACAAAATAGGAATAAAATTTCTTGAGTAAGAAGCTAGATTTAGCTTCCAATTGTCTCTGCTATTTAGGTCCACTTCAAATTTAGTTAGCTCAGAAATTTTATACACTGGATCAAAACATCAAAAAGACCACTTTACCATAACACTGGGCAGTATTTTTGTCGTCTTATTTTTCTTTTCCTTAATGTTTTCTTCCCCTCCCCATCTTCAGGTAGCGTCTCCATTTACTGCCCTGAAATAGCTCCAAAAACCCAGTCCTGCTCCTCAGATATATAGCATGGATATATGTGAGTTCCTAGATAGCCCTCTCTGCATTTAATTTGAAATGCTTCTAGTCTGCCTTTGTTGTATTTAGTCTGAGGATGAAAATAAGTAAGGGAAACTGATTAGATAGGCACTGATTTCGCCACCTCTGTGGTCAGTTCAGATCACCAGAGGACAGTGTCCTCAAACCAGAGCACCTGCTTCCACTGAACACAGGAACTGCTCCTCTGCCTGTGCAGGTGTGTGCTTGCTTATCAATGAAGAAACAGAAAATCTAAATTTTGAACTAGATTTACCTGCAGTGATTCCTTCAGAGCACTGATGCTTTCCTAAGTCATTTAAATGCATGAGCAATAAATTCTTCACAGCGCTTGTATAAACACAGTTGTTGTGCTTGGAAGCCATGGTGCACGCTGCCTGCTCAGTTATGCCGCTCTGCAAAGTGGTGTAAATACTCAAAGAGGAGTAACACAAAAGGAGCACTGTACAGATGGCATGGACAAAATGCTGGCCTTTCCCTTCAGTCGTCACAAGCTGGAAATCTGGCATTAAATAGGATTTGTAGACAGTTTTGGTGTCTGTCTTCTGGCTTATCCCCTCTTAAATTTACATCTTGCTCCCACCCCATACGATGTATAATATCAGAGGACGTCTGACATACACTAGATGAAAACTATATACCAGATCTGGTTTCATAGAAGATCACTTGGAACTGGAGGTCTCTTTCCTCTCGTAGCAGTAATTGTGTCAGAGCTGGCTTCATCCTCCTCGCTGTAAACCCTAGCAGGTGGTAGGGAAAGCCGTTTGTATGCCTGCATGTGGCTTCTTCCCATGCCCGTACTGCAGCGTGGAAAACTATCGCCTTTTGTTTTGAACGGTCCTTTTTCTCTCTGCTCACAAATCCCACCGGCCTGCTGAGCTCTGCAGCCCAGACACTGATGCGTTCGTGCCATCTGCTGACAGAAGGGATGATTGCATGTACCGGTTTAGCTGGAGGTTTTGTCAGCTTCTGTTGGGATCTCTTACGTGGAAGGGCAATGAGTAAGCCCGTAGCAAGGGGGAATGTTTCCTGCCTTCTTGTTAAGGTGGCTGGCTAACTGGCAGCAAAGTTAAAAATAAGATTTGAAGCTCAACATTATGTTCTAAAGAACCAGCAGCAGTGTAGAATGTCTTAAGCTCAGGAAAGCAAAGAGATGTTTTAGTAGCATCGTGATTTCATAAGTCATCTTTCTGGGAAAGGGTAGAATGGTGCTTCCTCCTCAAACCCAAAGTTCAGCGGAATATTTCTTGCTTAATTTCTGAGTATTCAGGATATAGGTTGGGGCAGGGAGTTGCGGTTTGGCAGCCAATTCTACTCTACTTGGTTCTTTTAGTGGTACCCCTGTCTGTGGGCAGAGAATGCCAGTCACACACCTGGGCAAAAGCAAATGTCACCTCCTTGGGAATCAACATGTGTTTACCCTCCTCTGGGCTGTGCCTGTGGATAAGGGCTGGCTGATGTCTGAGCTTAGCTTGGAAGGTTCCCAACCCCCATTCAGCATGACATCTTCCCTCCATAGTGGGAAGCAAAGCTGAGAGCTCTTTTTGCCTGATGGCAGAACTCCTGGTGCGTTGGTTTGTGAGCGAGGGAGAGCTGAGGAGTGAGTACTTGAGTAGAAGAGCTTGCTGGGGCCTCAGGTCTGGGCCCAGCCATCCAAACAAGGTAGGTCTATGTGAGCACAAGCAGAACAACCCCATCCAGATAGGCTTCAGCAGCAAATCAGTATTTCTCTGGCTCTTCCAGCCCTTTTGCCAAGTGCAGCCAGGAACAACTAAGTAGGATTGTGCTCAAATGTCTTCTGGGCGTGAGCTGTGCATCAGCTTTGTCTGACTTCAGGGATGAACATCCTTGTAAAAGGGCCAGGTCACACCCTCATATTCCCACTTCTGCCTCGTGCAATTAATTCTGTAGGCTACGTTAGCAAGTTTAGGAGGTCTGTATTCTTCTTTGTCCATTAATCACAGGGCAGGGGGGCAGCTGTCAGTGGGCAACCAGTGAGGGCTCTGTTAGTTGTTGCTTTCTGTGTAGCAGGGCGGTATTCAAACAGTGTCCCTTCCTGCCGTGCTGGGAAGTGTTTTTGTGCAAGGGATGGCAAGCCCTGCAGGAGCTGAGCATCCCCCAGGAAACTTTGTACAAAGTGTTTTCACAGCAACTTCTATAAAAGAGAGGTGAGATTTCTAATTACTGGATTGATTTGAAGAGTCTGTATTCTCCATGTACTTGCCTCTTCTAAGCCCAGCTTCATCAGCACTTGTGAGCAAAGCTTTTCAGCATTTTTCATTACTGCTGCAGGTGTATTAGGGAATTTGTAGGTTTAAAATTCAAGATTATGCACTATGCAAGGTAGTTTAATTTTTGAGAGAAACTTCAAATGCAGCACACGTGCTAGGACAAAATCTACCAGTGTACTGTGATTTTTTCCTTAAGGCTTATTACTGGAGTGATATGAAGTTCTCTATGAAATAAAGCAAAGTGTAAACAGCAGTTCTAGTTCTCACATTTCCAGAGGAAAGCTAAATGAAGTAACTGAACTTACTATGTTATAGGGTTTGAATTTCCAGAGGTAGCTGTCTTTCCTCTGTCCTTCTTGCAAAAATACCTGGAGAAAATGAAACTTGAAGATACTGCTATGATTTCATGACCTGTCTCATGGATATTTGGGCTGGACATAATGCCTCCTAAACGTTGTGGGGATTGGTGGACAGGATCCTGCTCCCCTGAGCTTTTCAGAGTCACCAGAGTGAAGCAGCACTGATAGGAAATGAGATTTGAAGAGTGAGCTTTGATAGTCATCAGCTTGCCTTTGCAAAAGGAGACTGAAATTTAGCTCCACGTGGTCTTTTGTGGAAGTTTCTGAAAGTTCCCTGGACCCAAATCTTGTTTATGTCCATACTCCACTAGATTTTTAGATGAGAAAGGACTTTGGGACAAGGCTATTGGAGGGGATGTCTTCCTGGAACATACTTTGTGAACTTTATATTTGATCAGCAACAATTTTGCTTTCTCTTCTCTTCTTTCCACCTCATAATGTAACCATCATCCTGATGAGCTGAGGGATCAGCAGGTCTGCTCTAATTAAATGTGTGTTTGAGGCTTTGTGTCATGTCAGGTAAGCACAAAAACGCTTTGTGACAGATGTGGGGCTGCTTTCCTGGAATTTCTCCTGAGTGAGCCCAGGATGCAAAATGGGGTGAGAGTCCTGTGCAAAGGGCCATGAGTACTTCATGCCTGAACGGCTACTAGCATTTCAAGCCCTGTTCCTGGTAACAGAGAACTACTCCAAAAATACAGCCCTCATCCCACTGCAAATGCTTACAGGGCATCAGCTAGCTGTGAACACTGCCAGCCACGGCCTCAGAGCTCCACCAGCTCCTCCTTCCCACCAGCCAATTTGTGCATCTAACGTGGGAAGGAGAGTAGTTGCAATACCTGGATCTTGTAGGGCCACTTGGCTACGTCACCTCTTGCTTCCTTAAGATCACAGTGTATTCCACCTTTGGAGCTCTGTGCTGGAGTGACAGTGGTGTTTTACTGTGTGCCTTCATTCAAGGAGGGCCAGGTTCTGCTCTGCTGTAGTGGTGACTGCTTTTCCCTTTCGCTCTTACTCTAATTGTTCCAGCCTCTGTGCTTCCTGGCCACTGCTTGTGCTGCAGGGATAAGAGATCCTTGACAGCTGCTGGGGCCATGGACTTGGCACTCGATGGAGACCAAATCCACACAGTGCTTCCTGCTATGCTCTTTAACAGATGACAGAACTCAGCTGCACATAAATGACTATGAAATCCGAGAATTTAGGGACTAACAGTCCCTGTTGGAAACTTCTGCTGGCTGTTCTGCGCTGTCAAATACGACCTCTGCAAGGCGAAGCAGGAGGGTAGGAACAATGGGACATGGCCGGGCAGGTTTGGGGGGCTTAGGTTTTCCTCTCTCTGTCTCCCATGGAAAGGGAGAAGGAATGCCCTTGAAATTTCTGCCAAGTGTTGTCGCTCCCTTCAGGAAGTGCTTCAGAGCTGCTGTTTTCTGCTAGCAGGAAATCTGGTCTATTAACTTCTGCCCCAGCAATGTGGATGAAGGGAAATTCTGCATGAATGTCGAAGCCAACCAGTATTTTTCATACAGCTGATGCTGTACATGGCGCCTTGTCACCTATATGAAACATATTTGTTTTGATCTGGCTCCACAAGGCTTTGGCAATGTTCTTGGTGATGGCTAAGAAATTGTTTAGTATTGCAAGAAAGCTTTCTCTTACCTTTGTGATCCCAGACACAGCTATAGTGTTTAATCCAGTCCCTGCCTCATTTTGCTAGTCCAGTCTCTGCCTCATCTTGCTTGTCCAGTCCATGCTTATCTGTGGTTTTGGTGCTGGGTGTCTCAGCCATATTTGGCTTATTTGTCTTTGCTTCCCCCAGTGTTTGGATATAGAATCTGTCAAAGGGGCTAGCCAGGACTGTGTGGATGTAGTCCAGTGAATTCTGGGAGCTGGAGAGAGGATTAACTTTGTGTCTTCATCTCCACCAGATCCCTCAGAAAGGCTTCTGAAGACATTCCTTCTGCACTTAGAGAACAGACTTCCTGCATCTAAGACTCTTTTGGGGCTTGGCTGGTTTCCTGGAATCATCCTTCGTTCCCCTTTTTTCTGACCTGCCCCATGGTGTAACATTAAATAGATTTAGTCATGGTAGATGAAGAGAATGAATGTGATGGAGGGGTATGCCATTCTGATCATGTCACTGACCCCAGGAGCCAAGTTTGATGGATTTTAAGGGAAAATCAAGAACATTAGATTGAATTACAGCCATGGTTATCCATCAACCGTTTGATGGCTGTTTGTTCCCCTCTATACTCCATGTGTAAGTTTTAGCTTTGCTGGATGATTTAGTGGAGAATTTTTGAGTCAAGGACAAATCTGCTGCTTTGCAGGAGGTGAGGTATAGCTGTTATAAGAGAACAGACAGGCACTGTGGATGGGCAGTGGTGTTTCAGGCCCACTTCATATGGAATAGTACTGTGATTTGCTCTGGCTGTGACTTGACTTTGCATAAAACACCTCTGCAAAGGAACAGCTGGGGAGACAACTTCCAGCACGTTGGATAGCTGTTAGCAGGAGGCTTGACACAACAACTCAAAGTGCACTTGTGTTCTTTACAGGACATGAAGGTGTGATGGCATAACCCTTTGTTGGCACCTGAACATGAAGTGGTGTGGCAGCTTAGCCCTTTCCAGACAGGTGAACAGATACTAAGAACAGAAAACCACCCCAGAGGAGCCCGAAGTGCTTTTGCAACCTTGGAGTCAAGT
The DNA here is from genome assembly GCA_013400835.1 of Zapornia atra. Classification (NCBI taxonomy): domain Eukaryota; kingdom Metazoa; phylum Chordata; class Aves; order Gruiformes; family Rallidae; genus Zapornia; species Zapornia atra. Next base: position 157,883 of record VZTU01003397.1, on the reverse strand, counting down.
TCTGTCTGACATGTACACGTGCTCCTCTGGCTGACTTGGAGCAAGGGGAGAATGTGTTCCTAGGTCTGGAAGGGAACGGCTTTGCTCATCACTGGAGAGATGCCACGTGTCTTCTGTGAGAGGCACCTGGCGCTGACTAGTCAGATTGGGATGAGAGCTTGAGGGAGGCTGGGAACTTTTCTCTCCTGTACAGCCTCCAAAACCTTCTTCTGTCCTATTTCCACTGTTCTTTTCCAGCGTCATCAACGCCCTTTGTAAAGTGGTGAGATTGGTGTTGACTTCTTTAGGGACAATGTCCTGAAGGTGAAATGAAATTCTGGGGAGGAGGACTCCATTACAGTGAGCAAACCAGCAGAGGAGTGGAGCTAGTTTAGCAAGCAGGGCTGCTGAGGTATTTCCAAGAGGGTGGTGAAGAAATCCACACAGAAGTCACCTTTTCATGCGACATGCTATGTTGACCACCTCATTTCATGTATGGTGTAGCAATACTAGGGCCCACATAAGTACTGAGAAGGATAATAGGGTATACAAAGTTTAAGTAAGTTGGACTTTTCAATGTGGAGGAAAGCTGACAAAGTTGTGTAAAATCTTGAGTGGTCTGTGGAAAGTGTCATAGTTAGGGGAGTTTCTTCACTTCCTAGCAAGTCAGCAAAAGGGAATACTTTTTGATGCTACATGGAGCACCTGCCCTACAAAGAGAAGCTGAGGGAGCTGGGCTTGTTCAGCCTGGAGAAGAGAAGGCTGCGGGGGCACCTCATTGCAGCCTTCCAGTACCTGAAGGGAGCTTATAAGCAGGAGGGGATTCAACTTTTTAAAAGGATAGACAATGGCAGGACAAGGGGGAATGGATTAAAACTAAAGGAAGGAAGGTTTAGATTAGATATTAGGGGGAAGTTTTTTACAGAAAGAGTGGTGAGGTGCTGGAACAGGCTGCCCAGAGAAGTAGTGGATGCCCCGTCCCTGGAAGTGTTCAAGGCCAGGTTGGATGGGGCCCTGGGCAACCTTGTGTAGATCCAGGCCTGGAGGTTGGTGGCCCTGCCTGGAGCTCTATGATCCTTGAGGTCCCTTCCAACCCATGCCATTCTATGATTCTAATGTTCTCTGTGAAACACTCTGTTGCAGGGCACTGACTATACCCCAAATATAAATGACTTAGAAAGCAATGAGAGACATTCCCAGCAGATAAATCCATCAGTGCTGTTAAAGACAAAAAGCTGCAAATACTGCCTCTGGTTTGGGAAATCCCAAAGCCAGGGACTGCTTGAAGGTTGCATAGGGGAGTTATGATGCTGTACTTTCCTCGCTTTCATGCTCTTCCCCGAAAGCAGTCAGCAGCTTGAGCCAGGATGCTAGAATAGATGGACGTGTTACGTACCTCACTGAAGTTGTTACTTTGCTCTTGTAAAGAGGACAGAACAGTGCAGGGACTAGGAAAACAAGGGCAGCAAAGCCTCTCCTGCAAGAAACTGCTGGTTTGCACTCAAGAAGCTTGACCTGTTTTGTGTCCGCTGTTGTTACCTTGTAAGCAGATCCAGGAGAGTCCTAATGAGTCTCCCTCAACGGAACACCTTGCTGACTACTTAGCAGTGCTCTGGAAGGGTGTGAGCAGAAATGGCCCATCTAGACCACGTGTAGCCCTTGCCAAAGATGTGCTCTTTAGGACACAGAGGGTAAACTGATAAAGCAGTCTGTCCCTTGCCAGATTTTATCTCTGGGGTTGCAGTTCCAGGATAAATGGCACCTTGTGCCATTTCCAAAGGGAATTTTTGGTTTATGCACACTTAAAAATATGGACACTGTCTGGATACAGTGTATAGTGCTAAGCAGGGTGTAGCAGCAGGCTGTTCTTATAAGCATACTTTCTGCCCCTTCTTCCTTCTGTTCTGCTTGTCAGCTGCTCTCAGACTTCATCCCACATATTCTTCAGACCCTAAAGCACCTCTCAACTTCCACTTCATATTGTTTGTAGGCTTTCAGCTTCCAGACTCTCTTATCTCAGTTTGGCTATTATAACTCTGGAGTAAGTCCACTGGATAAGCAGACTGGCAGGCTGGAAACCCAGTAACAATTTGGAGGGTGGCTCTTAAAACTCTTCACAGCACACAGCAGAATTGCACAGCAGTGCAGGGCCTCCCTCTGAAAGTGCCAGTTCCAGCTCTGCACACAGTCTGGTCCTGATACTGTGCTCTCTGAGACCTGGGTATTTTAGCCAGGCAAGTCACTGCAGTAACACCACTGCTGGTTTTGGTGCCAGGGTAAGTTTGGGTGTTTGCAGCAACACTGTCTTGCTGTACAGGCACACACTGTGAGCCTGGGCTTTTTCTCCTCTCTTCTCCCCTCTTCTTCCCTCTCTCTTCTTTTTTTTTTCCCCTTGCATCACGAAATACCCCTCTGCATTGGCATACAGGATTTCAGCTAGCTGGGTGCCTTCCACCAGGGCACCTGGGAACTGGAAAAAAAAAACTGGGACACTACTTTGTTTTTAAAGAAGACTTTGGAAAAAGAAGCTGGTTTCTTTTACAAGGGGGTGCTGGGTCCCTGCCGTGTGTTCTGTCACCATATCACAAGATTTCTAAAAGGAGCAGCATCAGTAGGACACTGGTGTATCAGTCTGCAAAGAGCAGCATCCTTCGCTTGCCTCCCAGATTTGACCGAACTGGTATCACACGGTTCAGTCTCCCCACTCCCTTCCCACCCCCTGCCTGCTTCCGCCAACAGTCCTCTCAAAATGTGCTTTGTAACTCAAGACTCTCCTAAAGAGCTGACTCTTTCAGTTCTTCTGCCTAACAAAAACTTGTGCTGCCCATAAATAGATTTGCAATTACCAAGGGAAACAGAAGAATCAGTGCAACCCAGCTGCATCAGAGCCGGCCTCCCATCCTGCCTTAAAGAAGCCCCTGAAATTCAGCACACGTCACTCGGGCGCAGCGGAGAGGCCTCTGCCGGGATCTTTCCTTTGAACAACTTTCCTCTTCTGCAGGATCTGCTGTTTGCAGCAGAACTGCCAGGGAACTGCAGAGTGACTGTCTAGCACCTTTACGAAAAATCACAAAAGCTTTTCCTTTTCATTTGCCTAGCTGGGGTTTCATGTTTTTCTCTCAGCAGCCAGGGGTAAGAATTAGCGGGGCGAAGAAGAGGATCCTGAGATTGATCCTGAGCTGACGAATTGTTTCTCTGCTAATAACATCTGGTATGTGGTTAGTGCCCTCTTGAGTAATTCCAGCCACTTTCTGAGCATCCAGAAGGTCAGACTTCCTTAGCTTCTGGGGCTTACAGGAGGGTAATGATTTTATGAAGAAGAAAAAAAAAGGCATCCACGAAGTTCTACATCAAACTGGGTAGAACTGGGAGGAAAACTTGAGAGCCCTGACTATTCTGGATCCTGTGGAAGGATACAGCAGTATAAAGGCAGTGATGTGTGTGGGGTGATCACAGATCACCTTTACAAGGAAGATCCCTTCTCTGTGTCTGCTCTCTAGACTGCCAGAAGGCAACGATGGGGGCATACAACCAGAGTAGTGTTTTTTAGCTGCCCTGGTGAGATGAATGGGCACTATCCCTGCCTTTGACAGCAGGTACATCAACTTCCTTCAAACCTGGGTGAGCTCAGCTTGTCTTAGATCCTGGGCTCAGGCTCTGTATCCCCTAAAAGTGCAGTTAGTTTCCCACTGGTACTTTTCTGCATATCCCAGAAAAGATGCCTGGAGCTGGGGCATGTAGTGCTATAGGACAAGCTTCCCTATAAAGGCTTTACAATGCTTCTTGCTGGAAGTGCTGAACCAATGAAGGGAAATCAGATCTGTTGAATCAAAAGCAATTCCCAGCATTTCTGGTCTCCTTGGAGGCATGGGTACTTCCTGAAACCCCTCTAGAGACCTTCCTTGCATGGGAGGTCACTTGCCCCAGGGCCCTGGTTGGGAATGGAAGAATTTAAACACATAGCCCTACTGATGTCAACAGGGACTTTCTGTTTCTTCCCAGGTGCTGGGGGTACAATAGCAGCAGTATGATGCTCACTTTCTTTCAGTACAATTGTTAAAATATGTTGCTTAAGACAATAGTCAGGTCTGTACAAGGCTGGCTGCAAGTAACGGGAGGCTTCTGGTAGAGCACAAGCTAATGGTTTGGAGATGTTTAGACACTCTAAATGCAAGGTCAGCTGATGATCAGTGCCAGAACATCACATCATTGGTATTGATTGAGGAAATGAGCATCTAAACCTCTAATTTTGTGGACATCGTTACCCGCAAAGTAAGAAGGAACAGGGGGAATAAGATATCAATGGGAATGCCAGTTCAGGTGTTGGATTTCTCTAGAGAAAAAGCTCAAATTTTGTAGGCTTTCTCCTGGTGTGTGAGGGAGACAGAGGAGTGGGGAGAACGACATTTCTAATTCTGTCCAGTTCTCCTTTCCCTTCTGTCCATGAGCATGTGTTCAAGTGTGTAAAGCATCCGAGTGTCCCAGTTCTGATCACTCACAGACAGCACTCTGTCCCTAGACTGAACCCACAGTGCTTTGGGTCTTTGAGCAGGGTTGGAGAGGTTTCTCTGGCATCTTCTGAACTGCAGTGTGGGGCTCAATGCTTACTCCATGCTGCAGCTATTTTTAACAGCTGATGTTACACAGGCTTGTGCTGCTTCTCAAATCAGATTAGATGGCAAAGTCGAGAGGTGAGCAGAAAGGCTTGGTAATGAGGAGCAGCAGCCAGCATCACTTTTACTTGCTGAACTGCACTGCACAGCTGCCTGCGGGCTGCAGCCAGCTCCTTCCCATTGACCTGTGCTTTTTTTCTTCTGAGACACGGGGCAGGCTCCTGGCTGTATACCCCACAGACAAGCTTGTGTGCATCGTTTACATACCTCTGGGCATCATCGTGGCCCTAAAGGTCTTCAGCAGCCTGGCCAAGGTATCTGTGGTTTAGTAGCCTCTTGCTTGCCTTCTGTGCTGGTGACGTATAACTACATTTGCAATCTTAAATTGAAGATGGTCTGCAAGGGACCACATTAACTTTCTGAGCCAGCTTGCAAACCCTTCCTGGCACAGAAAGTCTGCAAAGACTTTTACAGAAACTCATGGTTCCAGCAGCTTACATGGAGCCTTGCAGGCTGTGCAGGAGTGGGTGATTCAGGGGTCAAGGAAGAAAATCAAGTCTGTGCACTGCATGGACTGTCTCCTCCCCAGCAGGCTGGTATGAAATGCGAGCAAGGCGTTTGCTACTGCTGATGCTGGGATCTAAGCTGGAGAACAGGAGCAGTGCAGAGCTAGTGCCTGGGTCTGGCTTGGCTCCCAGAATAGCTCCCATGATACGCTTCTGCACGCAAGGTTTTGCAGATCCTCCTTTGCGGAGCCTTTCTGAGCACCCTGCTGCTACTTTGACCTCTCTCTAGTTCCATGCAGTGCAAGGGTCCCTTAATTCAGTGACTGCCCTGAGCATTACCCCATTCAGTTTTATGAGACCAGGTTAGACTAACGGAATGGCTTCTTTCTTTGCTCACATTTTCTTTTGGTGGCAATGGTTTTGTATCTAATCATCAGGAAGGAGAGCTTCAAGAAGAAATGCCAAATTAGGAAAAGCATGCATTAGCAGGAAGGTTTTGTGTTACTTGTTTTTCTTGTGGTCAGTTTCTTCAAAGTCTTGTAGGTTGCTCCCTACTTACACAGAGCTTTTCATGGAACAGCAGCAGATCTCAGCGTGCACTGCAGTGGTCATGCAATCAGTTCATCTGAAACTCTGTAATGGATGGAGAGCATCACTGCATTGCTCTTTTTTAATGAGAAGAGCAGTCTCTGTGTCATGTGCGTCAGAGTCCCAGTTCATTATGGATGCATGTAGATGTTACATAAAAGCAAAATCTCTTTTCTTTGTCTTTATTCTCTTTGTATCACAATGCTTGGAGTGGAAAGAAATCCTATTTTCCTGCCACTGCAGGAACAACAATGGAATGAAATTCTGTCTGTAGAACTCATTTGCTCACCCTTGTTTGGTCAACTAACCAGCAAGCTGGGCTTCCAGGTGCAGCTTCTGCTTCTCACGTTCCCTGCGTCTCTCATAGTGACCTGTTACGATGGCAGGTTTTAAAGGTTGGAAAAGTCTTAAACTAGTTACACAGGTAGGAAAACAGAACGTCAAGTTCTTGCTTTAGACAGAAGTGGTCAGTGAATGCTGATCTCTCACTTAGCAAAGTATCAGCTTTGCCAAACAAGGTTTTCAAAAGAACATGCCACACAAGATGTGACTGCACGTTGTGTGTCCTGCCTGGTAGCAGTAAGAGACCTCTTAAATATCTGTGAACCGACTCTGATGCCATGAGAGCTAGTCCTTCAGCCAAGATAATGTTTTTTGTGCTTTCCCCTCCAAGTTCTGGTTTCGGTCTATACAGACAGCTCCACAGGGCTTCTAGAAATTTCACAAGATTATCTGTAATCCTTATTCCCTCTTCCTCCCAGATGGTACTGGGATGGAAAGAAGAGGACTCAAATGGCCCACTGATGCTATTATCTTAAGTACTTGGGTCAAGTACCTGTCTTGATTTTTTTCTTCATTCTATTTGCACTTAGATTCTTGCAGAGCTGAAGTGCCTGCTTCTGTGGTACGTACACATGGTTCTGTCAGTTTGTGTTTGGGCTGTTAAAACTTGGGATGCAAGCTTTGTGTCAGGGTACTGTATGCCCTACAATGTTGGCTAATGGGATTCCTTGAAATCCCTTCCCATTTCAAGTAGATTTATGAATGGGGGGGCCAGTTTGAAGACATTGCAAACTCCTAAAGCCTTAGAAAATCCTGAATTTGGCCATCTCAACTATTTATAGAACACTCCATGCCTATTCTAAATATATTTTCCTCAAGGGGCCCTCATCTCAACCCCCTGCTCCACAGTTTAAATTGGATCAGCAATGCTGCTATGATCTGTTAGCAAAAATTCCTTCTCTAGCTCTGTGGCAGAGCTGCAGATGTTGCTGGTCCAAGGCCTCGAAGGGGAAATTCTGCACGAGGCAGAGCTCAAGGGTTTGGATTTAAACTCTGCAGCCAGCCAGGTAGAGAGGTATTGGTGATACATTGGATTACTTTCTGTAGCCATTGCCCGATTATTTTCAGGTTTTCCCTGTCCAGCATAGGAGGAATATAAAGTAACTTACTGGCAGTGTATGGCACCTTTCCCTTTCAGGAGTCTTCAACCCCAAACTAGATTTAATGGTGAGCATGCAAAACATTTTCTTTCTAGAGGAAGTTTAAAGTGTGTCCTGCGTGCAGAGAGCTTTTCCTGTTCCAAGGATGCTTGAAATTGGTGCTCTTTTTTAATTCCTCTGCTATGGGGAAGAGAATTTCAAGTACCTACGTGCCAGTGCTTGGAGAGCTGTGTCCCTGACTCTATAGGCTGGTACTTCTTAAAAGGTTTTCTACGCAGAGCTCTTCTCTTTGCTAGCTGGCATTTTGTCACCCCTCTGCCAGTAGAGCAGGCTGTGCAGGCTTTGTCCAGACCAAGCTTGGCATTGTGTTAGTGAAGCCAGGAGTGACGTAAGATGACGTAGAACTGGTATTGCAGGAGTGGCTCCTGCTCTCCTCTGACTTTGGAGGTTGATCATACACACACACTGTTGTTTTCCAGGCTGATGAGCACAGGGCATTTAGGAAGTGGGGCTTGAGTCCCACTTGCTGTTGATTGAATGGAGTCAGACTGTCAACTCTATTGCATGCACATAGGGATGGAGGATCTGATCTGTTCAAGCCAAGGAGGCCAACTCATCCCACAGTAGATTCTGTAGTGGACAGTCTCTGCCTTTGAAAAAGAACATTGCGTGATTTTTCCAAATCAAAGGCTCTGACTGTACCATAGGATAGAAGTTTTGGTGCAAAGGGTGCACTGTAGAACTTCACAGGTCATTTTTCATCCTTCAAGTTTAAACAGATTTAGAAAATAAATAAAAATATTTAGAAAAATACATCCTTTATTGAATTCTATAGGTTTGGACAGTTTCTTTTGTCAGATAGTGTCCAGCAGGACACTACATACCCTGAGTAGCTGTGCTGCCCCACCATAAGGGTTTGAACTGACTTGTGTGCACGGAAAAGTGCAACTGCTCCCTGTCCCTGTGATGTGATTGATCCAGAATCTACTCACAACTGAGGTGTCAAGTACCATGGCTGCTTGCATTGGTTCAAGGACAGGATTTGAAAGCAGTGTGTCAGTGCTGTTTCCAATTTAGGTACCCATGAGAAATCCCCTTCTTCTGGGTGCAGCAAAGGAGTGACTGCCACTTACTTGACCTCAGGGATGGAGAGGACTGTGCAGGCTTTGCTACTCCATGGATGAGGGTAATGTAGATCACTGTGTATCTAAGCATCAGAAAACATCTTCTGGTTGACAGAAGGTTTAAGGATGAATGGGGCAGCATGTGGCAAGATCACAGAATGGGATTAGTTCAGGAATTAGAGGGAAGAAATTCTTAGCACTCCTCCAGAACTGTTTCCTTCTCTTGCAGCCTTTGGAGCTGCATGAAATGCAGATTCCTGGCAGGAAAATCATCCCAGCTCAGTGCAGCAAAGTGGACTGGGTCCAGTGCTCTTGAAAGCAAGAAAACAAAGTGTATGTAACAAGGATTTTCACACAGGGGATTGTGCAGTTACCCTGAATTACCCCAATATACATTTCTTCTCCCACTCAGTACTCTTCCTACAGTCCCCTTGGTTCTTCCAAGGAATCGGTGTTAGTATGGCTTTAGATTCTGCTCCAGTCATGGCTTACATGTGTGCATACAGACAGTGTTTCCTTGCCCCGTCCTAGCATGCAGGGAAGGGTTGGTGGGTCCCTCCAAAAGCACTGCAGTGCCACTCTGGTGAGTGCAGCACTCAGCACCTTGGGGTGCTGCTGCTGCACTCTGCTAAGGGGACCCACTCAGTTCAGGAGTAGCTGTGATCCCATGGGGATGCATTAAGTAAGGAAAGGCTCTGCAGTACCTGGGACTATGCCAGAATGGGTGCTTGGGCTCGGGTGCTGATCATTTGGCTTAGCACTTCAGTAAAGAAAAACTCCTAATGCATCTGTCTGTGGTTCCTGGTCTGACAGTGTGAGTGCCAGCTCTCTGACTCACCCCCTCATGTCTCTGGCTAGTTATTCCCACTGTTGTCTCTCTAAGACGGGCCTCCCAGTAATGGAAGGTCACCACCTGACCACTCTTGATGTAGGCAAGCTGTAGTGCCTTTCAAAAGGTAAAGCAGTACATGCTAACAAAACCTAGTGCATTTGTGTTTGTAAGAAATAACGATGTACCCCTTTTGCAGTACTTGTAGGAGATTCAGCTTCTCTGTTCAGAGTCACTGGCCTTAGTTCCCTAAGCCTGGGTGTGAGGGCTGAATGCAGGCTGGAAGGGATCAAGAACATTTAGCCACAAGACTAACACAAGGAGTGAAACAGCCCAGATAGCAGAAGCAGACTACAGAGCAGTCTAAGTGCAGAGTTCAATTTTAAGCCTGATTTGAACACTGAACGAGGTGCTAATATCTCAGCTGCTGTGTGGAGTTCATTCTCAGTCCACTGTTGGCATTCTGTGGGCAGGGTACAGAGGTATATGCAGAATACACAGTAAAAAATTGGCTTTGTGCAACCGGTGCAGGGTGAAGGGAAGCATCTGGTTTTGGTGATGAAAACAGAAATCTGTCTGGGGAAGTGATCAGATATTTGATGGCATGATGTCGTCATAGCTTGGAGAACCAATTTCAGAGCTTCTGTAAGTGCCTGATAGTTCAACCTCTCTCCATTGCCCCATAAGAGGAGGATGCATTGTCTTCATTTGTGTTGCCTTGTTCATCAGTAAATGTGAAACAAATTGTCAAATCAGATCTGCTTGAACTGGCATTTGTAGCTGTTCATTCACTCACACACAAACCAATCCCTGACACAGAACCAGCTTTTTTCTTACACCAGAGAGAAAGTAAGAATAGTGAGTCAATTAATATTCTATTTTCTTTTTGAAGTGTTGGAGTAGCATTTGGATACCGTGGAAATGAGCAACAATATGGTGGAAAACTGGTTTAGAAGGTGTTCAAGAAGTCAAATTTAGTCCTGGAAGTAGCTTGGCTCTGCTTTTTTCCATTTAGGACAGACTTCACCAATTCCCAGGAGTGCAGGAGAGGTCCTGCCCTGTGTCAGGTGGGACTAAAGGTTGGGTGAATGTTGGGCCTGAGAGACGTTTTTTTTACATGAGCAGGGATGGGTACCCCTAGTTGCTTTTTTTCCTGCCAGATATGGAATGGGATTTAATTCTGGTGAAATCCTGCGTCCCAGATCTGTTTGCCTTCTCTTGAAAGGACTTCTCTTTCTCTCTTTTGCAGGCATGGTTCAGAAACTTGACCAGAAGCTGCCTGTAGCCAACGAGTACCTGCTGCTGTCAGGTGGTGTGCGGGAAGGTGTGGTGGACATTGATCTTGATGAGCTGAATGTTTATGCACGAGGCACAGACTATGACATGGACTTCACCCTGCTTGTGCCTGCACTGAAGCTGCATGACCGCAACCAACCAGTCACACTGGACATGCGCCACTCGGCCCTGTGCCACTCTTGGCTGAGCCTGCGCCTGTTCGATGAAGGAACTATCAGCAAGTGGAAGGACTGCTGCACGATCGTGGACCATATCAATGGAGCTACCAATTATTTCTTCTCTCCGACAAAAGTTGCAGACTGGTTCTACGACTCCATTAGCATTGTCCTCTCTGAGATCCAGAAAAAGCCTCAGCGAGGGATGCCAAAGGTGGAGAAGGTAGAAAAGAATGGGACTATCATATCCATCATTTTGGGAGTGGGCAGCAGCCGCATGCTGTACGACATCGTCCCTGTGGTGTCTTTCAAAGGTTGGCCAGCTGTGGCCCAGAGCTGGCTGATGGAGAACCACTTCTGGGATGGGAAGATCACGGAGGAGGAAGTCATAAGTGGGTTTTACTTAGTGCCTGCATGTTCCTACAAGGGGAAGAAGGACAATGAATGGAGGCTGTCGTTTGCCAGAAGTGAAGTGCAGCTGAAAAAGTGCATCTCCAGCAGCCTCATGCAAGCCTATCAGGCCTGCAAAGCTATCATCATCAAATTGCTATCCCGCCCCAAAGCCATTAGTCCATATCACTTGCGGAGCATGATGCTGTGGGCTTGCGACAGGTTACCAGCCAGCTACTTGGCTCAGGAGGACTACGCAGCCCATTTCCTCCTGGGTCTCATTGATGATCTCCAGCACTGCTTGGTCAACAAGATGTGCCCTAACTATTTCATCCCCCAGTGCAACATGCTGGAGCACCTCTCTGAAGAGACCGTCATGCTGCATGCACGGAAGCTGTCCTCAGTCCGCTCAGACCCTGCCGAACACCTTCGAACTGCCATCGAACATGTCAAAGCAGCCAATCGACTGACATTAGAGCTCCAACGGCGGGGCAGCACCACCAGCATCCCCTCCCCACAGTCAGATGGAGGGGACACCAACCAGCCTGATGACCGATTAGCCAAAAAGTTGCAACAGCTAGTGACTGAGAACCCTGGGAAGTCCATCTCTGTCTTCATTAACCCAGATGATGTCACAAGGCCCCACTTCAGAATTGATGATAAATTTTTCTGAGCTTTCATCAAAGTTTTGGGGGATTTTTTTCCTTTTGTTTTATTTTTAAGAAACTCTTGCTGTGTGCAGGGGTGGGGGTTTTTTTGTGTTTGGTTTTCCTTGATAACTTAGTCTCTTGTTTTTTACATATCCAGCATAGATTGGATCTGTTGAGAACAATCTGAATAAATTATAATTCCTGGTTCTGCAGGACGGTGCAGATTTTGAAACAGTATATTACTATTTCATATGCTGCTTTGATTTTTTTCACCCACCCAACCCCGTTGTCTGTGAGTAGTTTATAAAGGAGAACATGGATTGTAGATGCAAATGCCACAGTGTAATGTAGACTTTTTTTTTTTTTTTCTTCAAGCCTCCATAATTTATGTACATTTTTGGGCCTGGGGAAGGGAGAACTCACCTCCCATTGCTTCAGAAATTCACTTCTTTTTCCATGAGCTTCCATCACCCTAAAGAAATGAGGAGAGACTTTGGGTTGGAAAGCACTACTGGTAATTTGACGAGGCCAAATCTACTGGGCTGAACCCCAGTTCATCTGTTCTTCACACTTCTCACACTAGGGGAGAAAGTTGACTTCAAAGATGATGATGCAGCTTTTTGGGGAAAGCATCGTTTCTGTTTTGATCTACTTTTTGAATGTAATTGTTCATAATTGGACCTTGTACAGTCCAGAGGGTTGTTTCTGCTGCTTTTCCATGCGGAATTAAGGTTATGGAATGTTAGTTTTAGTGTGTGTAATTATTCAAAGCCTTATTTAAATTCTATTAAAGAACATACCATTATAAATGTTAATTGCACTAATGAAATCTCTGCCATTACCTCAGTCCCACTGTTTGTGTTTCTTTCATGAAATAGCATCTGTTATTAGGTCTCAGTATTGCAGATTGCTTGAGGCCCCTTGGGGCTCATGGTTTCAGGTGATTTCTTGATTGTCTTTCTGTAAAAGGCTCTTCCTTGTTAGCCCTGCTATGTGTGAGAAGTCAGACTTTTGCATTGGCATATTTCTTTGGGTGCGTATCGTGTGTTGCAGTGCATATTGCATTAATATGTATTGCATGTTGTTGAAACAGGTTTACCATTAGATAAGGATGTAATGCTAAAGCAGTGGTATGTGCAAAGTGAATCAGCCAGACCTCGAGCAAAGGAGCTACCTTGCTTCTGTAATGCATGTATTAGGCCTGATCCCTGTATGGCAGTTACCATTCCCTTGACTCCTGTGGACTTTTCTGACTTACCCTGGGACCTACGAGATCTTACTTTGGTCTCAACGTTTGCAGAAGTGGTGTTTGTACATAAACTTGTGGTGCAAGAGTAGCCTTGAAAAACACATACACTTTCCTTTTGTGTGTAGGGTAAGATGTATGGTAACAAGGGTTAGTCTGAGCCAAAAAATAACTTTAAAGAGTTCAAGGATAGAGTGGCTTTTTGTGGCTGGCTGGCCAGTGACTGATATTTAGGCCTTAAATCAGCAATTTGGGCTTTGTGATTATCCCAGAGAAGCTGTTCTGATCCAAACTTGATGCATGTTTTAAAATGTGATTATTAGAGCAGGTTGAAGTATTTTTTAAATATTTGAGGCAGATGAGGCGCATATCTAGTAAATTCTAACAGATAAAAATTGTGTATGAAAAATGTGTCACTTTTTTAGCCCAGCCTTTCTGCTAAAGAAACCAGGCTGGTGGAGCAACACACCAGCAGCTTTGGAAACTGCTTGATTAGGTGTTAGGGAGGTTTCAATACCTGATCTAGTGCCCAAGTCATGTCTTAAAATGAAACTTTGGCTCCTTCATCTCTTGGGCATATTTGAAAACTTCAGCCCATTGCTGTAGCCAAGATGTTCACATTCACCTGAATTTACTGGTACACACATGAGCCTGAAGAAGCTCTCAGAAGTTGCTGGCTAGGTGGAGCAGATGAGGATTTAACTTTAAAGCACAATTGGCTAGCGATCGTGAGCCCCGGTGCCGCTGCAGTTACGGTCCGGGAAAGGACACGTATTGACTTCAGCAGAAGCAGAACCAGGTCCTGCCAGTGGGGCTATTGCCAAAGATGAGTCTCCATTTAAACCAGTGTAACCTGCCAGGGGAGGCAGGAGAACCGACTGGGAATCCTCTCCAGAAGCGTTTGGAAAATGCAGACTCGTTAAAATGGTCTTTTCCCCAGTCTCCAGGACTTCTCTCTGTTGGAAAAAAAGAGTCTGGGCTCCAGGATGAAGTTTCCCATCACCACATGAGAGAGATCTGCTCAGAACAAAGCAGCAGTGGCCTGGCAGGCAGAGTATTTTCCTGGGAGTCCCATTGTCTGTGCCAGTGCTCCTGGGTTATGCAGAAACACAGCCTTCCTGTCAACATCCTGATGACCAGCAGTTTGGCTAGCCCATGTCAAGCTCTGGTGTGTGCTCCTTTTTTTTTTTGGTTTTAATTAAAAAACATTTTGAAAAGTATCCATCTTGTTCTTCCTGCATTTTGAGGAAAATGTATGTGGGTTTGGGGTTTTCTGGGGGGCAGGGGAGAGGATGCTTGGCCTTTTACTGGACTGGAAAGCAATTGCCCAGGTAGGTCTGAGAGAATGCTGTATCTTCTGCCTGGACTGTCTGTCTTCCAGGGCAGCAGAATCCTAAATCTCCTGTTGGTTTTGAATCTTGGTCTAGCATTTGCTCCTTTCCACAGAATGTAGCTAACTTAAAGAAGCAGGTTGCCAGTCCAGAGAGGCCATGTGTGCTTTGTGTCATCAGACAACACTGAAGGCTACGTTTTCTTCCTCTTCCATTGTCCTCTCTTCAAGATCTGCTGAGATAGACTTGCAAAATGTGTAGGTCCTACTCTTGGGCCAAGATTTTGCACAAGAGGAGGAGCAGCTAATTTGACTGGTTCCAGTTGTCACTTCTGGGAGACTCCAAAGAACCCATCACTTCTTTGGGGGACACCTGAGCTGCTGCAAAGCTGACACAACCACCAGCCAGTGAGTGTGGGGTACTGCGCTGTGTCGAGGGAGTACTCAGATTAGAGCAGAAGGGAACAACAGCCCAAGAGTTTTGTGAAAGCCTGCAGTCTCTGCTCCTTCAAGCATGTTATGTGAAGCCTCAGTCGCTTCTAGCTGGCTGTGATAAATCAGTTTCTCTACATTTTCCAATACTCTAGACTGCAGAAATGTTGGTGCTCTAACCAGCAAACTACAACTGAGCACCAGAGTCACTCTTTGCAGGAGGTTCAGCAAAATCCAGCAGGAGTTTAACTATCCACTGCCCAGAATAGAAGCCAGTCCCCAAAAGCCGTTGGAAGAGCTGGTTTTTAATGGTTTGTTTTTTCTGTTGTCCTCCTGTCACTGTGAGAAATTTTGATCTAAATTCTTGGACTTCTCCTGACTGACTTTTTTCAGTGGAGAGCAACCTCGTTTTGCAGCTATGGTGGCTCTGGGCTCGACAGGGACATCCAAGCTCTGCCTTCCACTTCTTGGTCTCGTCATGGAGGGTACCATATGCTGTGAGACAGGCTTGTGTCTGCTAGAAATTGAGGGGTTAGTGACTAAAACAGGCACTAAAAGAGCAGTCACCTGGCGTGAGATGTACTCTCAGGTCAACTTCTGTTGGCCAGTGTTATGGGCCATGTGAAACGATCCCCAAACTCTCTGTGGGCACAGTGCTCTAAAACAAATACAGGGTCACTGACTTCACACAAGATGCTGTCCTGGTGCCAAGCATCCACCAGTAGCTAGCAGTCTCCAATCAGATGTTTTTAATTTTCTGGTAAATCTGGGCATACAGGGGAAAATGACTATTCTAAAAGCCTTAGAAGGCCAGAGATTCCTGAAGGTCACATTGCTCTGCTCTCCAGAGGCTGTGCCTGGTGCTTAGACCCAGCTCCACTCAGCTGCAGGCTCCGCAATCATTTCTGTAAAGAGGGTTTATTCAAGTGTCTCACCAACCTGCTTGCTGTGTGGTGGTGAATGCACAAGGCAGGCGGCTGGTGGGACCAAAAGTACTTGGGAGGTGGTGGCTGGGGCTGGAGGGTCACAGGGCAGGACCCAAATCCCAGTACGTCCACTGGGACTTGAAAATATGCTTGAAACTAAGTGTCTGCACTTAGCTGGATCGAGCTGCTTGCAATCAAACCCAAAGTAAGCAGACATCTGTCATATTTTATTAACCCCTGCGTAGTACAAGCAACCATGCATAATGCGAGGGAATGAGGCTGAGGGAAAGGGCAAGATGGGCTGCTGAGTATTTCTCTAATTATTATTATTTTTTTAAAGCCTGCCTAGTTGGTGCCTGGGATTGCTGAAAAACATCCATCTGTCCCCTTCTGCAGGTTTAGTGCTGGGTAGGTTTGGCCACATTGCTTGGTATTAAGGTGAGTGTGTTCAGGAGGTGGCTGGGCAGCTGCGTGCGATAGCGTTCCGGTTCTCCTGGCATTGCTCAGTGATTACAGATATTCAGCATGCAAATAGCTTGTTCAACTTCAGCAAGTACATCATCTCCCTCCTGCCAGCCTTGCTTGGGGTGAGCTAATGGACTTTTAACATTATACAGCTTAGAGAGTGACTGTCTCTAATAGCTCCTGATTAGGCTCCCCAGAAAAGCAAATAACCATCATGGGGCAAAGGCTAAGCAAGGGAAGGGGGGCAAAAAAGCACAGATATTAAAAAGTTGCTGGCCCAGAGACTCTTGCTGACATGTTTTTTATTTAGGGAAGCTCGGCATTATATTTAGCACATTTTGGCTTTTGAGAACTGTCAGATGGATCCAAATTTATTTCCTCTGAATGCTTTTAGAATAGTGATAAAATAGCACTCCATCCCTTCTCCTCCCCCTTTGCCCGTTTATAATCTATTATTTTAGGGCTGCTCTGAGGAACTATTGTGTTTTCCTATTATCATTGTCCCTGGCTCAGCACTGTGCTTCCAAGCTGAATGTAGGCTTTTGGGGGTTATTTTTATCTTGCTGACCTTCTGTGGTAGAGGAACATGCTCTCATTCAGTCTCCAGACAGCCTGATTTGCTGAGCAGAGAGATGTGGGTGCATATCGGGGACACCAGGCTCTCTTTAAACTGACTCGGCCCTGTCTCTCCCTCTCAATTTTTGTGTGTTAGGAATATCAACGTGGAAGACATGACTGAGTTCTTGCTAGGTACAGAGAAGACAAAAGCGATTCTGAAGTCAAGCAAGCTCTAGTGCAAAGTTAAAACTGAGCCTAACCAACCACTTTTCTCCCTGATTCTCAGCCCTTCTGACCCCTTGTTTTCAGATTGCTTTTGGAGAGGTGGAGAGGAGAAATATGAGCTGCTTTAGTCCACTTCAATGGGTACAAATCATAGCTTTGGCTTAGAATGTTAGACACTTCATTCATTAATGGCTTTATCTCCAGGGGTCCCTATTGCTTTATGCCCTACCATGACATCAGCAAGATTGAGAAGAAGGTTTTATGATCTGTTCATCCAATTCACAGCACAACTGTGTGACGAAAAGAATGGGCTTTTTTCATGAAGGTGTAGTGACCTTGTGTCCTTCTCCTACTTCCTGCGTGCCAAGGCTCTCGCACACCATGTTAACAGCCACTTCTGAGGGCCTCAGCTGATCAGAGAGTGAAGGCCAAGGTGCTGCTGTGCAAAGCAGCCACCTGCCCTTCCTGGCCTTGGCAATCTTTGCAGGGCAAGTCTGCTTCTATCTGCAGTCAGCACACTCTGAGCAGACCTTGGCTGGTTGTAGTTGCAGGCTACAAGCTGTGACTGAATCCACAGATGATGGCAAGTCAGGGGGCAGCTTCCCACAACTGCCACATCAAGAGAAAACTCCACTTGGCTGATCGGAAGCCTCATGGAGGAGAAAACCCTTTCTGCAGGGAGGCCACTGCAAAGTCTACCCTTTCCCACCAGTGGTTTTAATGTTTAGGCTTCGGAGAGTGTCTAGTCCACTCCCAGCCCTGCACTTCTTAATGCCCTGTAACAGGCAAAGGGCTGTAGCAAGAAAAAAAATCAAAGCTGCAACCTTCTTTTAGCTTCCTGCAGAGGGACCCTCTATTTGCCAAAGGTTCTGGCTAGTCTTGATTGATGTACACAGTGCTATATTCATTACATTATTTTGTTAACCACTGGTGGCAAAATTGGGATTGGCAAGTGTCATCTTTAACCCCTGTGCTGCTACAGGTACATACAGATGTTATGTTGCTCAGTACTTGAACTGGTTGCACTAACATCATCTTTGCCTCTAACTAAAATGTAAGAAATGCTGGTGGGAGGTCATTATGGAAAGCCTCCAGGAAAAGCACAAGCCCATCAGTTAAAAGAAACTCTAAAAACTGAATGCAATGGTTCTTAATCCCACCAGCTTGTTGTGACCAATGGGCTGTTGTGTCCATCACGGCCCCTGTTACCAGGTCAGTAGTACACAGCTAGTTCCTCTCTTGCTCTTTCCCCAAGGCATGGCTCTATTCAACATCCAAACCCACTGAAGGCAGAAGGGGAAACCCACCCTCCAGGGGGCATGGAAAGCAAATGCTGCTCAGCTGGTTTCTCCAGCCTGTTCCTGTGTTGCACCCAGCCCCATGCCCCTCTCCAAAGCATCTTTACGTAAACTCTCCAGAGGTGTTCTGCCACACAGTAATGAATTACAGTGAAATAAAATACTGCTGAAAGGAGCTGGATAAATGCCTTGTCATATTTTGTTACAATCACCTAGAGCAACCTCATCGCCTGTGTCATCTGTCTCTCCGGCTTACTCGTGGAGCGGCAAACATCATGGTGACTGTGCAAAAAAGGAAGAGAAACACAAGTTCATGTGAGTTGGAGTAAATAATTCAGAGGCACTGGCTTGTCACTCCGATACACAGTGCTACCCAGGGCAGCCAGGTCATGTTGGTCCAGCACGCACAGAAATCGTGCTCTCCCAAGTAAAAGCAAGCTACACAGAAAACTCCAGCTCCTTGAGCAGGTGGAATCGCAGCAGCATGAGCGTGTGGAGGGCTGGAGGGGGCTGCAGGGTGTGTGGGCAGTGTCAGTACGCTCGGGCTGGTGGGCTCTGGCAGGGGATGCTCTACCTGCACGCGGGCACCCGCAGCTGCACCACTTTACGCTGTGCTACTGACTGAATACAGTTGAGTTTGAAAGCTGTTTCTGGATAGCAGCTCAAGAAATAAAATAATAATAAAAAAAGATAAGGAATATTTATGGTGATTTCTGGAGGAGAGAGATGTGATCAAAATAAGCCAGCAGCCTGTTTTACCTCTTCGTATCCTGCCATGGTTTGTGGTTGAAAAGAACTTGTATCTTCCCCTGAAATCACTGGGCACAGGAGTAGACAAATGGATGCTGATGGGAGCCAATTTATGAACTCTGCTAAATGCTGGAACATAACAGACATGGGTGTGCTTCCAGTCCGGGCCCCTTTCAAAGGACATGACCTGTCTCCTAGCCTAATCTTAATGAAATGTTAATGAATAAAGGAAATCAGTGCTGGGAAGAGAGTGAGCTCTCCACATGCGAAAGCCAGGCAGGCTCCTAGCTGTAGCCTTTACATCCTTCATGCATTCTTGGAGACTTCCTCTTCTGTTCTTACAGTAGGAGGGATGCCATGGGTCTGTCCTTGAAGAAGCTGAGTGAGTCTGAACCCTACTGCAGGAGACAAAGGTCTGTAGGAAGCCCAGACCTGTGCACCTCTGGGCAGTGCAGGAACTGTGCAAAAGAGCAATGAGGATTATTTTGCTCACCTCTGAAATCAGCTTCAGAGCTGTGTGGCATGAACAGGAGCCATTGGGTTTCTTGGGAAACAGGCTGTGCTATGAAAGCTGAGAATCGGCTCAGATCTTGTTGCTTCTCTTCTCAAGACAAAGCACAATTATCCTACTTGATCTCTGATGTAAGCCCACACAATTGTGGATGCCTAAAAAATACACTCAGAAAAATATTTCCTCTCCCTTGAAAAAAACCTCCTGGAAGTTTTTTCCTCATAGAGAAAAAAACCCATCCTGGTCTGGATGATCGTGTCTGTTTGGAGTCCAGCTGTCCCAGTGGCCAGACCCTGTCAAGTGCTCACCTTTTATTTCAGGCATGAAATATGACTCTGGCCATACGGCTGCATATGCCTTGAAGAACAAAGTGAATCTTTGAACAAAGCTGGGGGGTTATGAATTGCTGAGGTTTATGACTGGGGGCGGGATTTACTTATCAACAAAGAACTGAGCAAAGGAGTTAGACATCTAAGTCATGCACCTCCTGCACCGCTGGCCCTTGCTGGCACAGACCTGGTCCCTTAAATGGTTTTTTAGTGGCATGATGCCATCTCCCCAGCTACTGTCTGGGGCCACGTGTAGCTACATGTACTCCTCTGACCTGACTGCAAAAAGGTCCTTCCAATCCAAGTGCCGTTTCCCCTTCAATAGTTACCACTCTCCCACTGAGCGCTTCCCTCAGCAAATGCATCAGCAAGGCACCCTGGGAGCCTGAAGAGCTTTGGCCAGCTGCAGTACAGCTAAGGGCCATTGCCAGCTGGGAGGAGAGGGGATGCATCGTGCCTCTCCTTCCCAGAGTCCCTGGCTTGGCTTGGGAATAAGGCCTAGGTCTTTGATGGTGGGTGGTATCCAGTGGACAGAGCTGATGAGCCTGCACAGCACAGCCCTGCACCAGCCCAGCCCAGCACTCGCAGGCAAGGCAGCTCGTCACATGAGTCGTGCTCTTTCCTTCAGCAGTGCTGATCAGCCTGCATGCAGCTCCTGCTCCTGGGAAGAGCTCTGTCAGAGCTGGCTCAGGTATCTCAACTGCACAGCATCCACCAGTTTAGAAATACCCACTCTGCTTAGAAAGCTGAATAATGGCTCACAGCAGGATTGCAGCCTCCTAGTTCTTACTGGAGAAACCTGGTGGTGTCTGCCTGTGGCCTTGTCTTTCCACACCTCTGGCAAGATAAAACATTATTTTGAGGGTTAGGGTGATGATGGGGAAAATATTTGGTGTTTTCAATTTTAAACGCAGTACTTCAGCGGATGTTCAAGTTTGCCAGCCAGAGGGAGGGGGTGTGAGGCTAGAACAGCAACACAAATTAATGAATGTGTTTGGGAAATACTCTCTTGCATGCATTAACTCACTTTCAGCACCTGATTTTCAGTCTAGTCACAGAGACATTATGTTGATTTGCACTTCTGCAACCACTGACATTCCTTTGCAGACAGTTAGAGTGAGGGATTTCTGTTAAATATATATTTAGTATTTCTCCAGGTTCATTTGAAGAGAGTGATAATATATCATTGCTCCCAGTGGGGACATAGCTGCCTCCTAGCTTACGTCTGCTGACATGCATTAGAACTGGGCTTGAACGGTAGCAATCAATAGTGGGAAAGGCAGCGGCTGAAGCTGCTAAGTGGAGCTCTAATGTTCCTTATGCAAACGTTAAGGCTCACCAGAGAGCACGCCTGCTCAAATGAGCAAAGAAACGAGATTGACTGCTCTGTTTTCTAAATGATTCCCAATATTTTCTGTTGGGCTTTTTTGTGGTTTGCTTATCTTCAGGAAAAAAACACAAACAGTTGCTGAAGCTGGAGTTTAGAAAGAAACTCCTCTTTTTGGAACAAGTGTGAGTTGCCCACGCAGTCGAGGGCAGGGGGACTATCTCCAAGCACATCAGGACACAGATAGCTGGGTTCTGCCACCCTCATCTCCTTAGTGCCCACTAATCCCTATCCTGACAGGGACCAAAGCGAGCACAAGCCTCCCTGATTTGGCTGCCAGGGAGAACTAGTGCCTGGGTGTTACATCCTTCTGCACAGCTCCTGGGCACCCCCATGCTCCATCCAACATCGTCATTCACTAACCAGCTGCTCAGCCTGAGTCTGGGACCGACTGCTCAAGTAGCTGAGCACCTGAGTCTTGCACCAACATTGACAGGAGGTGCCTGTCCTCAGGGTTGCAAGTTGCTGGACCTGGAACTTGCTTATGATACACCCCAGTTGGTTTGCTGTTAACACACAGCTGATGCATGGAGGGAGACCACTGTCACGACAGGTGGGCATTGAGGGTCTGGGATCACCTTTGTACTCCATCTGCAAGCTGGAATAATAGCAGTGATGACTGAGCTTCCCAGCAGTACTGACCTCCTTCCCCTCTGTACCACACAGAGAAGTGGGACAGGAGAAGGAGAAAAACCCCTTAGTTTTCTTATTTCTTTGCACAGTAGCACTGACCTCTGTGGCACACCTGGCCGTTGCTGTGTGTGGAAGGCTTACACGGCCCAGCTGGGCCCAGCACAGCTATTTTGCTGCTCAGCAGGGCTGGTACAGCAGCAGCCCAGGTGAGGGGGATGTACGTTAGCAGCCATTTGGCAGAGAAGG
Source organism: Zapornia atra (assembly GCA_013400835.1). Lineage (NCBI taxonomy): Eukaryota > Metazoa > Chordata > Aves > Gruiformes > Rallidae > Zapornia > Zapornia atra. The sequence continues at coordinate 135,975 of VZTU01003397.1, read as the reverse complement.
TTATAAAGGAGAAAAGGGGACACTGGGAAGGTTGTGCTGTTGGGTCTCTGCCTGGAAGGGATGTTGGATGGGGACTGCAGTCAGAGGATGGTCAGCGATGGATCAAGAAGTAAGTGAGCTTTTACAAGGGACTATGTGAATCTGTGTGTACAGTAGGAAGCAACTCCATGTCCTGGGTCTGGCTCCCCGAGGAGATTTGGGCAGACCCTGAGCTGTGAAGTGCTGGAAAAAGTGATCCCTCACTTTGGGGTGTGTGCATGCTCACCTTTCTCAACTTTTCCTTTCCTATCACCAAGAGATAATACCAAAGCTGTGACCAAACTTGTAAGCTGAGTAAGATGAAAGGTTAGGGTTTGCTTGTGTATGCTGAGAGTATAGAGAGAGCCTGGAGAGCCTAAGGCAATGGTATGGGCACTTGAAGCAGCAAGTGTCTTGCTGTCTGCTCTTTCCCTAGGAAACAATCCAAGGTAACAAAGCAAGGGGAGTTTTTTAGTGTGACTGCCTTGCAGATGTGCTTTCTGGAGCAGTTTGCTTTGGGAAGAGCTAGCCAGTAGAGATTTGCTTGATCTTGAAGGCAAAGAGCCTTGGAAATGCTCAGGTTGTCTGAAGTTGTGTGATAACACTGCCTCAGCCAGCAGTGCTCTGTATGTGTTCATCTGCTGGGAGTATGTGGTCAGACTGTAAAGAAAGGACAGATCCTGGCACACAATCAGCTTTTACTGCTATCACTAGTAAGTTGGATGCCAGGAGGGATTTATCAGTGGTTGTGAACCCTTATAAGGTGTTATGGAGGAAAGTTGAAGTGTTCCCTTGACTTATGTGACAAATTGCCAAGAAGGGTGTGTTGCTCAATGCTGAGTTGAAGGAGCATAAGCTTCCTAAGCCCTGTTGTCTGTGTGGTTTATATCTGTCCTGTAGTGTGCTCACCTGAACACCCCACATCTGGGTGCAGGTGTGGGTGAAGAGCCCTGTTTCTGCTGTCTCTAGGTGCGGTGGGCTGTGCTGTACTTAGCCTTGCTGGGGAGCCTGCTGTGAAGCCAGGAGGTTGTCCCATCTGGGAGGACAGCCGAGGTCTCTTGGTCAAGCGAATTCAGTAGCTTGGTTAGATCCTTACCTGAGGTGTGTGTCTGCACACTGACTTTGGGCTATCCCTGCCTGAACTGCTGCAGTTGTGACTGAACAGAACTCTGAAAGTAAATGCACCAATTGCTGAATTGTTCTGTTCATCCTGAGGTAAGAAGTTCAGGCAGGTCTCAGCCACAGGTGATGGCTGCATTTTCATTGCTCTCTGCAGAGCCTGATTAGCACATCACTGGAAATGGGCAGAAGTCAGAGTTCTCACCTTCAGAGTTTTAATGAGAGCATGAAAAGAAAAGCCATCCCCTCCTTTCCCCTGTACTTTCCTCTCAGGAGGCTCCAGCAGCTGCTTCTAGACATTTTAGGGTATCTTAAAGGTATTTCTCTTACCTACCAGTTTCCATCACAGGTGGTAGAATGGGAGTTTCTTTCTTTCTGGCATCCACCCTCTGAATGAATCTGAAAATCTAACAGGAAGGGTGTTTCTTTATCTGCTCTTGTTTTACCTCATGTGTATACCTGCATGATGAAAGGACTCATTGTAACTCTGCCCACTTCTCAGTGGCTGGCTCCAGCCAGCTGCTGTTCCTGTTTCCTGCCCCTGATGCTTAGTGTATGAGGGCTGTTGGTTTCCCTATGGAGATGCAGTGATGCTCCAGATCCTGTGGATTTTCCAAACTGCTGAAGGATTTGGTTAACCTGGGAAAAGAGTCATCATCTCTGGCAGTAGATAAGATTGTTTCATGCAGCCATGTATATTTCTGAAATGATAGTGCCCTTCTACCTTTGAGATTTTTAACAATGCTGGAAGATAGTATCGTATGACCTTGATTTTGGCAGTGAGTATGAACTGATGGAAGCCAGCAACGTTTTCATCTGTTCTCAGCTCAACTTCTTCCTTCCCAGTCCTCTTCTCCCTGTTTGCCCTTGTAATTGGAGATAAGCTGGAGCCACATAGTTATGCAGCATCAGAAATGTAATCTAGACATCTCTTGACTCTGTGAATCGCATTTCTAACGTGCCCTTCAAACAGAAGTCAGATGCCTACAGTCTGTCTTCTGTGAGCTGCTTGGAAAAATCTGAGCTGCAACTATTGATAGATACATGTTTGAGGGACACCTGGAGGTGTCTGATGTTCTCACAAAAACAGCACAATACTTCACTGAAAAGCAGCTTTATCCTCTTCCTAAAAGAAGATCAAACTCTTCATGGGAGGGCAGGCCACTAGGGACTTTGATAAGGTGATGAAAGCCTCTAAGTGTTTCAGGTTTTTTTGAGCAGAACAGGAGTTCAGACTGTGCAGGTCTGTAGAAGAGATTTTAAAATACCCTCTCATGCTGCCTGGGAACAATGGAGGACTTGGTGAAAGATCAGGTGTGTTTTCTAGCTTTGTCCCCTTCCTGACCGTTTTGCTGCTGAACAAAGTCCTGCTTGCTGTGCAATGCAGCAGCTAACCGAGGTTCAGATGCCCAATGCTGGACCTTCTTTTCAAAGCATCACTGAACTCCTACCTTCTGGTCCAGAATGACAAGCTTGTAGAAACATGGGGAGGAAGGCCTCAGCTGAGGAGATGCAAGGGTGGGAATGAACGATCACATGCAGGTGATGGGTAAGAGATTTTGACAATTCTTCTGTTATGATATTGAAGTCCTCCAAGAGCAAGATAAGGACAAATCTGGATGTAAGGATTATCAAGGGTCTCCTCAAGATGTCCCTCTTGTGTGGCCTCATGGCTGCCTACAAGCACATGTGTTGTTTGGCAAAGCTAAGGGCAAGGAAATTACCCAGACTAAAAAGCTCTTTGGACAGTGCCATGGGTTTGAGACTGACGAATCTGCACCTACCTGCCCCTAGCAGATGGGGTGAGATCTTGAGACTTCATTAAAAAAAAAACCAAACAAAATGAAAAACAACCCAAAGATGCATGTAGTGGAGCTTCAAAATACACAATGAGATGCTCACATAAGTGATCGCTGTGAATGCCTGGGGGCTCTTAGAACCATGGCAGTTAAGCGCAAAGTATTGCATTTGACTGCAGTTGTGAATCTGTTCCTTTGCCTTCCCCTCTGCCTCAGCCCCTTGGTTTGAATCCTTTAAGTGGTGGAAATGAGATGTAATGCTCTGGAATGCCCTGCCATGGTGGTCAGTGAAATCCTATGTTGTGGGGCCCGGTAATGCTGGGTTATCCAGATTAGACACTGCATCTGATTATTTTACCGATAATCCTACCCTCAGCAATTTAATCAGGCTGGGGATTGCAGGGCTGGGATCAGGCTGAAATAATGGGTGATTGCCCCCTTGTGCATCTGTATCCTCAGAACTCCCTCTGTGTTTCAATATCTGTAATGCATTTAAACAAATGTATGGGGTAGTGCTGTGTTGCAACTGGCATTGCAGCTGGACTCTCCTGTTGTTTCTCACTGTTTGTAAGTGAGAAGTCAGTTATTGAGTGGCTTGGGGTGACACGGATTCCTGCATTTACTATCTTTGAGTTCTTGCAAAGGGAGGCAAGTGATATGTGACACCAATATAAACAAATAGGGATGGCAAAGAAAATGCTTCAGTCCGGTGAGATCAGCAGATGGTGTTAACCTGCCTGTCAGATAGCACAGGGCTCCTCACCTCCTGCTATGGGTGGGCTGAGTGAAGTGCTCTGTGTCCTGATCCCATCTCTGGGAAAGGCTTCTCCAGCGTGGGCTGGGAATGAGGTTGCTTAGGCATGTGTTCGTAGAAGTGCCTAAAGAGGGGCTGTGCTCATGGTATCTAACTTGATCCAAAGGTAGTGATTTAGACTTCCTGACACCTGGAGCACCAGGTCCTACAGCAAAACTGGCATTCAATGTGTCCAGCTTCCCCAAATCTCAAATGAATTAAGACCTTATTGAGACCCACATGAGCACGTCCATGCAGGAATAAACACTGCTAGAGGGAATATAAAAGATAGTTTGATCCATGAGCCTGACCCTAGCTAAGCAGAGCCTTATTCAAGGATAGTGCCTTAGGATTTGGGATATGGCTTGAGGATGATGGGTGCACTGGGAGCAGCTCTGTGCACAGCTGTGTCAGAGTTTAACTAGGGCTCTTACCACAGTGCATACGTGGCCTATTGGTAAGGCATTTAAGCAATGCTGATGTGCTTAGAGGTGTAAAAGGCGTCTCCTGTGCAGGCTTGCAACTGCGCACGGGCTGCTAAAGTAAAGCTGGGGTGTAAGCCTCCTGCTCTGTGGCAGCGCCGGGGCTGCGGGAAGCACCGAGCCCGACGCTTCTCGTTCCAACCAGGAGAGGGCAGAGGCTCCTACGCAGCCACGTGTGGCCTCGGAACCTGCTGGCGTTCAATGACAGCACTTCGTGGTCACTGCCACGGAGGTGAGGGCTTACAGCTCCAACGCCGTGATCTAGGAGGGGAAACATAGCTTTGGCTATAAGCCCTCTCCTGCCAAAGTATGGGGCAGCTGCGAGACAGACCGAAGGCTCTGCCTGCCTGGGGAGAGGCTTGTCCTAGCGTGGGTATGAGCAGAAGTGAGAAGCTGAAAGCTGGGGAAGGAAGAATGAAGAAAACAAGGGAGAAGAGAGTGGTTACAGCAGGGAGGGGAGTAACAGTGGGTGGCAATGGCAAGCCTGGGTGCTGGGCAGGGAGATGAGAGCTTTCCTCCATGTGGCAAGCGTGGCTCGTGTCTGTGTGCAGATGCCAGAATCGCGATGCTGTGTGTGTGTGGGAGGGCTGCAGCCAGGGAATGGGGGAGACAGCTTAACTGGAGCAAACAGACTGGAGGACTGCCTTGGGAAGGAGTCTGCATGCGCTGGCCCGGGATGCTTCAGTTCAACACAACTCCTAAGTGACATCCTGAGCCCTGCACTGAGGATGCAGTTTTGTTGCTCCTGTGACATAGGGAATTTTCAGGATCAAGCTAAGTGTTTCCAGCAAATGCTTTTAGTTTGGAGCCATTGCCAGTTGGTGCTTTCTTGATGCTGGCAGGAAAACATCATCCCACTGGAAAACAACTCCATTGCTTTTCCTACTTGCTGTTGCTACTGGCTTTTTTTTTTGCTGCTGCCAGTTGGCTGCACATCTCATCACTTGGTGTTTCTGCTGCTCTCAGCCTTGACGTTGCATCTTGTTTCTTTGCTGTCTGTGCTTTTGATTTCTACAGCTGATCTGTGGCCCTGAAGCTCTTGCCGTCTCATCCCACTGCAAAGTGGAGCTTGTTGATTCAAGGTCCTGCTATGCTTCAGCCTTTGCTTCCTCTGCTCCTGTTACCTGGAGGGTCTCAAACCCTATTGCCATGCTGACTGTGCTGAACTTCTCTAGTTTTGCTACACTGCTGACTAAATAGTTTTACTTCTCTAGCTTGCTTTCTAGAGTGGGATTCAGTCGCAACTGGCTTCATGCCACCTTGAGTCAGTCCAAACATTCCTCCTCTGCCTTAATTTGTGACCAAAATCTCTTTGCATCTTCTAAGTTTAAAAGAAATCCATGGCAATGTGCTCTCCCTTCTTGTCATTGTCTCCTGGATGTGAGCATAAGCACCTTCTCCTGTCTCCAAGACTCCCTGTGCCTATTCCTATCCATGCTGTTATTCTTCCTCTTCAGTCCACCCTCTCTTCTGGCAGCTCTTCCTTACAAAACAAACTCGCTATTCAAGCCCCCACATCTTTCTCTAAATACAGCCCATCTCTGCACCTTGACTGGCAAAGTGCCTTCATCAAAGTCAGCCCTTCTGTCTCCTGATGTCCTTACTCTTATCTGGGATATGTTCCTCTTCGTCCTTCCCTAGATTGTTTTCAACTAAACTGCTTAAAGGATGCTGCTCTTTGCCTTGGTCTTTTCCAGCCTAAAATGTGTCACATGTCACTCTGTCCTTGGGCCCTTTCTCTTCTCCCTTTCTCTGTTACTTGACCAATCTTATCCAAACTGCCTTTGTGGATGCTTTGTCATGTCTTCTCAGTCTGCAAACAAGAGGAAGTAGCTGCATCCTGAAGGCTTCCGTGCAGATCCAGCTATCTGCTCAGTCTAGAGAAAAGCTCTTTGCTCTCACCTTCAATCCATTCCTGTTCCCTGCTTTTCCAGTGCCAGTGGATGTTGCCGTTAGGCCCTCAACTTGTGTGTCTCTTGCCTTGGACATGCCACTGGACTTAGGTCACCGTTGTTTAATGCTACTGTGTAAGGTTGCCTCTCCCACACCACACAAACCCTCTCTGGAGTCTTTTCCATTACTGGAATGCTTCCCCCCCCAGATTGTAGTGATCTCAGGCTCCTCCTATCTGTCCAGAATGTTGCTTCCAAGGTGGTCTTTTCATAGTTCAGGAAAATATCTCTTGGAGTAGTTGTTTCTGCAAAGCCAATTGCTAATGCAGCAAATACTGTAAAACTGCCCAAGGAGCTGTTTTCTTCCCACTATTCATTCTCTGTGCAGCTGCTCCTCTGACAAGAGAGGGGTGTCCTGTTAGCACTGCTTACTAGAGCTGCTGCTAGGTTCTGGTACTTTCATTTTAGAAGATAACCACTTCGGTTAAGAAACAAATGCACTTTTGCCTCATCAGCCAGCTAAGAAAAGGGCTCTAGAAATGCAGGGGAGGAAAAACTGATTTTATATGAAGAAGAAAATGAGGTCCTGGGGAAAGGGCAGTGGTGATGCCATTCTGACACTCTTGAAGCACATGGAGATCAGTTTTGGGCATGGCTGGAGTGGCTAGTGGCAGGACTGTGCTCTTTGACATACCCTCTCAGCTGGTTGTCACTGCCAGACCTCTGGTCTGTGTGGCAGCTGTGCACAGCAGTGGCACAGCTAAAAAGCACTGCAGTTCCAGAGCTTCTGGAGCAGAGCAAGATCTTCAAGGGTGAGGATAATGGGAAACTCAAGACTTTCTGATTCCATCTGCATGGTAATTTGAGTGCTTTCTCAGAACCAAATTTCTTGGTTCTTGAAAAGACCTCTGAACCCCAAGCTGGACAGATCTCCATGATGGGAAGACCAACCTTTTATACCTAACGTGGTTCTTCCAACTCAGTGCTGTGCTTGCTGCAGTCCATTTGAACATCTAACTGGCAGCAGGTCACAAATGCTGCCCATGATCTCAGTCTTGCTTCATTTATTGAAAGCTCTGTAACAAGACCAGAGATGGAGAACTGCTGTAGAGTGAACAGGATTGAAGTGACTTGCTGGCTATATGGAGTGCAATCCCTGAGTCTTCCTTGCATCTCTGCTATGCTCTACATCTATACTTTGCTGTCACTTGGAAGATGCTACTGCAATGTTTAGAAAATACTATAGGTTGCTCTGTCTGCTCCACTTATAGCAAGAAGGAGGGTTGTATTCACCAGGTAGAGGTGAGCTCCTTTGCAAGCCTTGAGTTAAAGGTGTGTGGTTCGATTGTGCAGATGGGTGATGCAGCTGAAGTCCTCTGTTCCTCTTGGCTATGCTGCCAAGGAGGGAGCAAGCATGAGCCTCCAAATGGTGTTCATCCTTTCAGGGCAGGCATGTTGATTTTTAAACTGCTTGGGTTGCTTGCAGCCCAGGCTTCTGGGATGGATTCAATGAGATCCTATCAATCAAGGAAAGTGAGGCTTAAAGAAGTTTCTATTTATGTATATAACCAAAGCAAACAAACCAACTGAGCTTTCCTATAAGCAAAACCTCAGTGGAGAAGAGCAGAGGCAGGCAGTATCTTGGCAGCCTTATACACACCACTGAAGACTGCCTGTGCCTAGTGTCTGGCAGTTTTGGGGATAGGTGACAGGTAAATCCATTTCTGGATGCTGTGCTGGTTGGAACCTGGGGTTCCCTGAGCTTTGAATTAGAGCCATCCTGCATAATTGGGCTTGACTCCTATGTTCCCATTTGTGTCAGACCTCTCTGCCTCCAAGGGAAGTGTCCTTGCAGCTCAAGCTAGGTTGCCCTGAGGGTTAGTTTTGTCACCACATAGTTTATGTACCACTCAAAAGACACTGGAGGAGAAAGTATCATCCTGTCTTTGTACTATAGGGCTACTGGAGACTGGTGTGGGTTAAAATGGGTTTAGGGGTCAGACTTCACCCAGGTAAGGTAGGACTTAAAATACTCACTTTGGGCATCAGGTTTATCCTACAGGCATGGTGAGCTGTCTATTTAGCTTGGAGCTGTTTGTGTCAGGGATGAAGATGCTCTATGGATGTTGTCCCTGTGGATTTAATTTTTGGTGGAGGACTGAGCCAGCTCTTTTCTCAGTTTCTCCCAGCAAAACTCATGAGTTTGTACTGGAATTAAGCATGTTAATAATTTTTTGTTTGTTTTTACCAGGGTTTTATCTCACTTTTGGTTTTCACTTCTTTTTGACAAATGATATTTGGCAAATATAATGAAGGATAGAGAATGCAGGCTATGAACTGTTCTGGTCAAATGGCTGTCAGTGTTGCTGCTATCAAGCAGCACTTATCTGTCACTCATGTTTGGACAAACTCTGAGTTTCAGCTTGGGTCATCAGAGAGCTCCAATACCCTGAGGCACAGGCAAGTTGCACTATGAATACCCTGCTGCTAATGGTCTTGGCTCTGCAGGTTTTATTGCATTTGTTATTTTTTTAACGTTCTGGAAATCATATCATTAGAGTGAGCAGTAGGCAAGTGGGAAAAAATGTTGGAGCTGGAGAGGAGATGACGCTTTGCTCAAGGCTCTGCCTGTCTCCTTCCTCAGGGACACTGGAGGAGGCTGGCACATGCTTAGGATGTTGGTGGGTATCAGATGGTACTAAATAGCCACCTCAGTGGGCATCTCATGGGAGTGGGGTCTGAGGGCAGAGTTCAGTGCTCTAGAAGTGGCTGTTACATGGTGGGAATAAGGCAAAGACATTGCCTCCTGGGTTGTGGGCCTCAGCAGAGGTCAACATTGGGATTTCTTGCAGCAGACAAAGAGTATGAATGTTATTCAGCCTTGATGGCTGTAGACTAGTGATGAGCTAATAGGCTTTTTTATGATAGGAAGTAGGCATAGGCAAATAGGATTGTAAGATAAATAGTCCATTCTCTGTGAGTGTTTGAGCACCTGGCTCTTAGGAGGGCTGAGCTGCCAGCAGGAAGCTCCTTCCTGTCTCTGCCCTGTAAAGTGTTTTTTCTTGTGTGAAGCATTCTGAATGCATGTAATTACCTTTTTAATCAAGTCAAAAAGGGGATGGTGCTTAAGTAGCTCCATTCAGCAGCTTATTTCAATATTTTCATTCTATATGGAAGCCTTAAGCTTTTATAATGGTCTAACAACCTGACTTCAGGCACCTTCCCTGCTCCCACTTGTTAGAGGAGTGACAAAAGCTACTTACTAAACTGAATAACCAGCAGTCTGTGGTGGGGCTCAGAGGGTCCAAGAGCCAGCCCTGAAAACACAAAGCATTTTCCTGCAAGGACAGAGTTCAGCTTCCAGTTTTCCTGGACTTTGAGGAGTTCAGGGTGCTCAGTACCCCACAGAAAACCAAAATTTGAAGTTGAGCTGTTGGGGTCAGATCCAACCACCACTAAAGTAAACAGTACGACTCTTGTTAATAGTAATTTGTGTATACGGATTGGTATGAAGACCAGCAGCAGAAAAAGCTGGTGGTACTCTACCAGTGCAGTGCTGGTGCTCAGAAGGACCTTCCTCTGAGTCAACCCAAGGATGGTTGTCTCCCTTCCTGATTTTCTTCCATAGTACTTTTTCACATTGGCTGCAAGTAGTTGTGAAACTACTCCCTTGTTTTGTGACTTTGTTAGTGCTTTTTCCTTTATTGATATTAAGTTGGCTGACTTGATCAAATGTTGACATTATAATTTTATGCAGTTAAACTGACTGTCCTTGCTCAAAGTTCATGGCTTGCTTGGATCTTCATTCCACACACACCAGCTCCCAATGCACTTATGCTATGCTTCTAGCAACTACTAGGATGATGTAAGGCAGTGACATCAGCTGATAATCCCACAGCTATTATTTTTCTTGTTCATAATCAGAAGCCATGTACATCATCCTCACTGATGGATTACAGCTTGTAGAACGTTCTTTGTGTTTTACCTTACCTATGTCATTAAAAACTTCGAGTCTATGTTTACACCCCCCATTTACTCCTCCTTTCTCCCACTGTGTTCTTTCCTTTTTTGGTAGTGTTAGAGGTCCTTCCTGCTGCTGCTGTGTCATGGCCTACTTTCTTGGAACCTGCTGCTTTGGCTTGTGCTTATCAGAGCACAGCTCATGGCACGTGGACATCTTCTGAGCCTGGTGTGGTACAGAGCTGTCTTTTTCTTCTCTCCTAAAGGAGTCTGTTCTGTTGGCTGATGAAGACAGTTGGTGATGCCCATTGTTTTTTGGGAAGAGATACCAGAGTCCAAAAAATGGACTTGACTGAAACTTGACTGAGTCTTCCTTGTTGCAGCTGCTTTCAAGGTTAGATTCATACTGAGCATCAAGGTTAGTAGTTATTATTCCCCTTTGGTCAGAACTCAGTGCATCTCCTTTCTGATTGAGTAGTTCACTTTCTTGAAACAACTTTGTCTGCAGCTTTGGGAAGGACAAGTAGCTTTTTGTGAGAGCATCTCTGTCTCTAGCTGGGAAGTTTTCTAATCTGGGCACTGAAGTTGGCTTCTGGGCAATTTGGGAACAGGCTGATCCGTTGGCACCTAGATACATAATCCCTGGAAATCAAAGTAAAGAGCTAAAGCTGGCTTGTGACCAGCTTTGTGTAGAGCTTGGGACAGAGGCTATGTCCCTTGGCCCTTGAGATACCACTGCCTCTGTGCCTGGGTTTGGTTTTTGGATTGTCATCACCAGACTATGGTATTGAGCAGATGAAATACCATCACTGGTGGGATTCTGCCTTCTGGAACATCCAGCCTCATGCAGAAGTGTTCCCTGTGGACATGGCAGCACACGTGTGGCTATGTGCATGACCTTGCAGACTGGCTGGTGGCTCTGCCCTCGTGAATGGAGGTTCCCTATAGAGAAGGAGGCACTGTGCCAGGGTAGCAGATGGGCAGGAGCAGCAGCAGCTGGGAGACCATGTATGATCATCACGTGGGCTTACTGTCTGCAGCAATGCCAAAATGGCTGCTTGGCTCAAACATGCCTATGTGCAGGGCTGCTCCTAAGCCAGCTGCTTCCAGAGGCAGGTTGCAGAAAGGGGGCAGGCAGCACTGACTGCAACAGGCAGAAGGTTCTGCCCAGCATCCCCTGTCAATGGGGGAAGTAGCTGGCTCCTCAGGGACTGGAGGCCTGTGTACTGTTTCCATCTCTGGAGCACTGTGTGAGAGCAGCTGGGCTGAGCTCTTGCTGTGCCCCTTCTCACCTGTTCAGGCTGAGCTCTTCTCTGCCAAGTAGAAGCCTTACTTCCATAGGCCCTGTCCTGTTCCTGCTGGGGAGAGGGATAGCTCTAGGGTCTGCTGTTAAAGTGAGTTGGTCTGGTGGTGTGAGCATGTCTTCAGCAGTGAGTCTTGCTGATAAAACAATGGTGTTGGCAGCCCTATGGAAACCATTCAGGACTAACATCAAGGGTGAATAACTCTGCCTTTCCCAAGTGAAGATCTTGCCATGATGGGACCCAAGGACACACGGAAACAATAAGAAGATCTGCACATGGTGGTTTGTGCTTGGACTAAGCCACCTCCTTATTTGTACCATGATTCCAAGGTACTACAAAAGCTTGGATGTACAAAGCAAACAGCTGAGAAGTGGGGGAAGCACAGCTGGCAACCCTGTGGACTTGGTACAGGATGGTGTTTCAAAAGCTCTCCTTCCACTTTGGCTCAAAGGTGTGGTTGGGAAAGAGTCCAGGCTCAGCACATCTGCATCTCCTGAGTGCTGCAGTGCTTTGTCTTACTGTGGTTTGGAGATCAAGTTGATGCGTTACTGAGATGTCACTAATGTGTGTATCTTTATTTTATGCTTGTTACTTGCAAAGCTGCAGCAGGCATGGATCTGACTTTCCCGAGGGGCTAGAGGAAGAACAGAGGTCTAATTTGAGCTGATCCAGCTTGCTTGATACCTTAATGCAGGGTGTACAGTTGGAATGTAGAGTAGAGCACAGGCAATGTTATGTATTTTACTACTGATAAATAGCTTGAAATATGGCTTGTAACTGGTAAGGGATGGAAAATATCCACTGGATTTGTTCCCATGAATTTTCTTCTTTGCATAGAGGAAAGGAACTTTGAAGGGGCTTGATCTGTGTTCTATATAGGAAGCGGCTTCTGTCTTCTTTCTTCAAGCTGGCTTTTTATTTTAAGAACATGCATCTTAAGGTCTTGTGGTGATTTAATGATCTGGAAAGGAAACAAAAAGTTAGGGTGCTTCTTTGTCCTCACTTCTTCCTGTTGGAAGTTGGTTTTGAACTTAGATGACAGCAATGTTACTGCTCTCTGGGAGTTTGTCTGGTTTTAATATGTGGCAGTTGATAAGTTCTATCCAAGAGGTTTTTTTAAAAGAATTTGCTGAGGGGTTATTGAGTGCCCTGATGTATATTCTGAATGTATTTTGGAGCATTAGCAAGGACTGATAGACCTTGAAAGAGTTAATGTTTCATTGCTTTTCAGGAAAAGCACACAGGTTGACCTTGAAAGTCTGGTCAGTTGGGCATTTTGACTCAAAGCTGAATACCTCAATACCCAAATGTTCAGTCCTGAGAAAATAAAACTAATGTTATTTATCATGATAATGTAGGACTTAGTAAATGGGTATGAGCCAGTTATCTTGTGAGTTTTACATGGTGGTCTTCATCCAGCTGTGCTGTTTCTAGCTAATTTTGAGATGTTCTTGCACTAATAGGCCATCTCAACCTGCTCAGGACTGCTTGGACCATGTACTAAGATGAGATCATGTGCACCACGTTGACTTCCATAACCAAATTCAGGGCTGTGCTTTGGGATGGGGAAGCCTGTAGTCAGCATCTGCAGGATGGGTTACAGTAGCTCATCATGAGGAGCGTGGCAAAGCCTATGCATCCACTGATGGTTTGCCAGTACTGGGCTGCAGGTGAGAAGGTGGATATAAACACCAAGATATACAAAGAAACATGGTGAGTGAGGAATTATTGTTCCTCTGCTTAGAAGCCTGTGCAGTGTTGGAGCCATCTATCCCTCTGCATGTGCAGCTCCCGGTGCAGTGGATGCCTTGAGCTGCTTTTTCAGTACTACGAATCATACAAACTAAGCACAGAACTGGGTTTTCCATCCCCTTCATACCAAAGTTGAAAAAATCTGGAGAAACTTAAGAGCTACAGGAATAATTCCAATGTGTGGAAACTTCCTTACAGAGACAAACTTAAGTACCTTAATCTGTGTTTTCTGAAGTGCTTTGATCCTGGTACAATGTTTAACCAACCCCTCATTGGTGGGGGACTGCTCTTTTTTTTTAAAGCAAAGGGAGAACAAAATCCAGTGGCTGGATGTAAAAGCAGGAAAGCACAAACTGGCCATGAGGTGGATGTTTTATGAATCAGCATAATTAATCTCAAAACAACATATCCAGAGAAGGCCTGAACCTGGGGCTGGGCATCTCCTTAAGACATCCTCTCTGGGTCTGCAGGTGTTGTGGCCTCAGGCTGGCCAAGAAGATACAGGGAGGCTACAGGGTGAGTGGAGAGATCCCTCTGACCCTGACCAGTTTGTGCTGGGGTCTGGGGACCATGTGTGCTGTGCCCATCACCTGCCGAAAGCAGCCGGTGTGTATGCAGCAGCCGGGATGTGTTTTGTGTTGTGCCGCTCGGGTGCCACCTCCGCGTACCCGGGAGGTGATTTATGTGCCCAGCTCGGGAGGGCTCCAGCAGGACTCTCACAATAAATAAGCGGGTGCTTGCTCCCGCGTTGCATAACCCAGCGCTCCCCCTCGCTGGGCGGCGGGGCGCAGCCCCCCGGGGGAGCGGGCAGGCCGGCCCAGCCGAACGAGCGCTCCTCCTCCGCGCCCCGCGGAGCCCGCAGCCGGG
>VZTU01003397.1:96118-121809 GCA_013400835.1 Zapornia atra | reverse complement strand
CAGCTCCGAGGCTGTGACGGCGCCGTCCCCCACCGCGGAGCAGGCAGCGGCGGCCGGCTCTGCCCGCCGGGCTCTCGGGGCTTTCGGCTGAGGAGGGAGCGCGTCTTCCGGCAACTTCCCGGCAACTTCCCGGCACTCGCAAGGCTCCGCGATGGAAGGGAAAGGTGGGTCGGAGAGCGGGGGGGTGTGTGCGGGGGGAGCGGCGGCGAAAGGACCGCAGTGGCCGGGCTGGGTGCGCGGCACGGGGCCGGGAGCAGCCGTGCCGTGCCGCTGTGGTAGGTACATTGCAGCACCGGCAGGGAAGCGGGCTCGGGAGGCGCTTCCCTCCCCGCTCCAGCGGGTGGTATTCGGTCAGTTGCGTAGCGAGTGTGGGGAAGGGTGGTGGGCTGGTTTGGGTTTTTTTATAATTTATTTGTTTTCCTTCGCGGTGAGACAGATGTTAGTTGGCGATTTGTTTTCTTAATGCTAAGGATTTGCATAATAAATATGAGGTCTGTCCCGTGTTTCTAGTCAGTCAGCAATGGGGAGGCTTTTAAGAGATGAAAAGCGTTTCATAATTGGAATGGTTTTTAAAAGAAATCCCCCTTTTTCCCCCAAATGAAACAAACAGGGCTATAGAGCTCTGCCCTCATTACGTTGCATATTTAACACATCAGAACACCCTGACAGATAGGGAGAAATGCAATGAGTATTGTGCTATTGAACTATCCACCCTAGAAAGAGGAAATCATTAAATATTGCCTGCCTAGCCTGCGCGTTTGCATGCGGAGACACATACCTTGTCCAAATATATCCCTTCGTGTTGGGCATATATATTTTGTTTCCATGCGTAGCTGTGTAGGTCCTGCATGTTTGTTTACCTATCTGCCTATACAATTGCATCAGACATCGCATATTCAACTGGTACATGAACTCAAAATCTGTACATGTTAATTGCCAAGGAAATATTGATGGTAAGTCAGTCCATGCAGAGGAGAGGCTACTTGCCATTCTCGCCTAACCCTAGCTGCCAGCTCTCCTGTACACCGCCAGTCTGGTAGCTGTTTAATTGATAGAGACCAAGGCAGTGGGAGAATATGGACCATATTAATTCAAGGAAAATGATGGTAGTCTTGTATAACACAATACTACATACCTTCCAGGGAGCCGAGCAAGCTATATTTAAACCTCAGGTTTATTTTTGTAACTATCTTGTCAATCAGGGCTATAGTTCTCCTGTGTGGGAATATCTGATTATATGCTGATTAAGGAAGGAAGCTATTTCAATCATATGGAGGCAGTATGTCCTATAAAGTACAGTTTCTTGTGGGCAGTGATCAATAGAATTACCAGGGCTTGAGGGCAGGTAAGTACCTTTTTTAAAAAAGTCTATCTGCAGAGACTTAGATTAAAAGCTCACAGCAGTCATATTAGCCTTGATGTATATATGTATTTTGCTATCCACAGTTTTCACAGTTAAACTGAGATGGGACACCTTTAGCTTTTTGAATGTTCTACTGGTACACGTCTTGATGTGAAACAAATAGACTGTGACTTTAGTAAAACCCATTATGTGCCTTGTCATGCACTACACAAGCAGGCAAAAGGCTCTTTGTAGAACTTCTGGTGGAGATCACGTAGCTGAAGGAGTTGGGTGGGGGCCAGAAAGGTAACATCTGCAGTAAAATAAGAGTCCAGGTAGCTGGTGGCAAAAGCAGCACCTGGGAGAGGGTCACCAGATTCCTATCCTGTGCAAACAGGTAGCAACTGTTATAATGCAGTTGGTGCCCGAGTTGGTCATGAGCAGTTGCACAAGGCAGCCTTTCAGGCTGCCGGTACTTGGGTTTATTAGTTGCATGACAGGCTCTGCAGCAGCCCATGTTCCCAGGCTCTTGGCTTTGGTGAAAGGGTTATCGGGGGTGAGACAACCTGGAGTCAGTACTACTTTTGTCTTTTGCAAGAAATTCTCAGCAGTTTGCTTTTACTAGAGGTTTTCCTTGATGGGGTAGAGGTAGGGATGAAAGGCTCTCTGGGTTTCCTCTATCCATGCAGGGAAATGACTGTTCAGATCAAACCAGCGGAAATCACGGTGCTAGAATGGGACAGGTCTGAAGTAAGAATGACCTTAGAGGGAATACACAAGCAGCTTTGGCACCTCAAAGGGAAAATGAGAAGATAGGTGAAGTCTCATCACAGCAGGGATCCAGTTGCATTGGCACTGAAGTAATTCTTGAAACTTGCTTAACGTTGGAGTAGCATGCAGAGGCCTGTGGTGCACAGATCTAACAGGCTAGTTTTGTGTACATAGATGCAGTGCAGGAAGTGTCCCCAGAGGGGAAGGTATGAGCCAGCCCAAACCCTTCACATCTTCAGCTTTTGTGACTAATCCTAGATGGACTTGCAGCTGCATTGGCTTACTAGGGGCTTGTTTACGTTCTGTTTTCAATACTAGCCAAGCCTCTGCATTGCAAGTCCTCTGTTAAGAGATTGCTGCTTGTATATGGTGTTTCTCTGGAGTCATCCCTTAGATTTTTAAATGCTTCCTCCTGTAGCCCTTCTACCACCCCTCCAGTCTTCCTTGGCGCAAATTTTGGAACATTTCAAACTCAGCGTTATGCAGATGCTGGGGAAGAGTGTGTGCTATATTAAGCAACATGAAGTCTGTTTAAGAAAATGTACCTTCTAGTCCCTGAATTTGGCTATCCCTAGTGACTGCTGTGGACATTTCTATCTAAGATTTGCCATCCCAGGACAACTTGGTTGTCTGAATGTTAGATGGTGCTGATGCGTTGCTAAGCCTGCAGTCCTCTTAAAAAAAAGGAGGGGGGGGTGGGGGTGGTGTGGCAAAAAAGCCGAAGGCTCATCTCTGGCACTGCTCAGAGCAGCTGTAACTGATTACACTGGTTGGACTCATTGATGAGAATGAGGGGAGAGGACATACACTAGTTCTTGAGTTTTTGTGCATTGGGGTGCAGGACTAAGGACTTTACTGTTACCAGGACTGCTGCAGTAAGGGTGCAGGTAAGAGGGTCCTGGTGTAGACTGAGGAGGAGCACAGCCTCCAACAGTCAAATCTGGTTAGAAATGAACATCTTTCTCTTCTCCTGACTCCTAAGAGGTAAATAATTGTAGCACTTTATGGATCTGCAATGTTATTAATGCATCTTGGTGGTCTAAAAGTAACATTTGGCCTTGTCTAACTTTCAGCTTCTTTGACTTGGTCTGTTCTGCACATTCACTGTCTCCAAACAGTTTCCAGCAATGAGAAGCTTGAAAGTTGTAGCTGTTCCCAAAGCTCATTAAGGCAATGGGGGAAGGGAGGGCATTGTGGGTGAGGACTCTGTTTTGCATCTGCTACCTGATCCCTGTTCTCTGAATCTCGCCACTACAGCAGTTCCTGTAGGCTGCAGCAGTAAGCGATACCATTCCAGGCATCCCAGGAGCTGGGCTTTGCCAAAGCTAACAATAGTTAATGTGGAGGTTAAAGAATAGTTGGTTGTTTGCCAGATTCTTCAGTCACAGTCAGAAAGACACTTAGCGGGGGAAGGAACGTCACAGTGATGTTCAGACTCAGAGGCTGGGAAAGAAATCGGCCAAGCAAGAGTCAAGCTGCACAGTGTGGAATGTATCCCTGGGCTTCTGGACAGAGTGGAGAGGGACTGCAGCCTGGCCCTGCTGCAGGGAGGGCTCCCTTCCTCCATAGGTGCTATACCCTCTTCTGTAGTCCTAAGACACAGGCAAACCCCTATATGGCAGTAAGGGAGAGAAGACACTACTACTTTTACCTTGTCTGTAGTGGGGAGCGGGGACTTGATGTAGCAATGTTAGTCATGCTGCCTGCTGAGCTCTTCTGCAAGGTCCCAGCCGGTTCTTGGTGCTTTCTGTCCCAAAGCAGCAGGGCTTTGGGGACATTTCTGCAGAGGACACCTCTGCAGAGTGACTGTCCCAGGCAGATGCTGCTACAGTGGTGCTATCTGAGTCATGTTCTCTTCCCAGTCACAAATGCTGGAAGCAGGCTTTCTGCTTTTGCAGGAAAGCGATAATGCTGCTGTTCAGACATGCAACGTCCAAGCTTTTCAGTGAGGCCCTGTAAAACAGTAGTAAGATCCACTTTACCTTGGACACAGAGTTGTCCTTTCTGGGACTCGCAAACAGATCTGAGCATTTTGCATCCTGCTGTTTTGTGGATATGGGAACGGGTGGGGTGGTTTGATCTGTCTGTCCCCACTGGTGCTGCTCTGAAGCCTCCGTGGCCACATTCAGTGATGTGGGCTAGCTTTCTCTGCACAGTTGTGTGCTGTGCCTGTAAAGGACAGAATCTTCACCTTGAAGAACTTGTGATCAAAACCCAACAAGAGCTGATGAATTCTAGGATCGCAGACAGGCTTTGTGGACAAGGTGAGAAAGGGTGGCAAGTGAGAACATGCAGTTCTGGAGATTGCTGTAGACTGTTCCCACCTTTGTGGCTTACTTCAATGATCAAAGAAAAGATCTTGGTGATCTCAGCTGTAGTTCATGTCCTGAAGATGTTTGGGAAACTCATGTCAAATCCTGCCCCATCAGGCATCTTCCTGCCACTTTGTGTGTGTTAGAGAGGAGTCTGCAGCCCGTATTACCTACTTACAAACGTTTCTGTGTTGAAATAATGTGGATTGCTTTGGTAAACACTGTGTCACACATGTCTTGATTACTTCTTTGTAATGGAAATCAAGTCACGGCCCTGTCACTCTTGTTATGAAACAGTTCCTTTCTTTGGGAATATTTACATCTCTGTCAAACTGGTCAGAGGCTTCTCCAAGAAGCTCATTTTCCATAGAGAAGGAAGCTACATGCCCTCTGCATTTCATAGTGATGTGCTGTGCAGGACCCAGGGCGTGCTGCTGAGGCCAGTGGTACTCACACTGTCTGCTTGAAGCCTTATATGGAGAAGCATGTTTGGGGATGCAAATCAATGGCCTGGTATTTTTTTAGTACCCCCTCCTCAGGCTGTGCATTTCCATATGGGCATCAGCTTTCTGTATAGTAGGGGAACACTGGTTGCCTGACCTTACTACCTTATCACTGAGGCAGTTTAGGGGCTGTGAAGATTGCTTTTCTCCTGTGCCTCACTCAGTCTCTGGTGCAAGATGCAGGAGGGGAGCACAAGGCACTAAGCTGGCATCGCATGCATGCTTTTTGTTAATCTTTTTCAGAAAGAAAGGGAAATGTCTGTTCCTCTTACATTAGAAAACACATTAAATGCAACAAATACGACTGTGTCCTGGCAAGGCTCAAAGACAGTAAGAGCTCAGGTTGTTGTGTGCGACTAGCAAATGAGCAAGCCTTGGCGATGTGCTGCCACATACAAGAGCAGATAACAGCCCAATACCTTTATTAACCATCAGTTGGTAGCTGCTGAAATACTGCAAGCAGTCATATGCAACTTCTGGATGAGAGGATGACCCAAGCCTATCTGACGCTGGGAGAATTAGGAATGGAACCTAGAGCACATCTGTGCTCTAATGGCCTCATAATGAGGAGGGGAAGGTGGCTGAGCTTGTATTTCTTCCTACCTACAATCCCACCATATGTTTAAAACAAAGGGGGAAGAGGACCATACTAATAGCTTTAAAAGTTATAAAAATGGGAGGAGGGCTTAGTCATCTGGCTATTATTACAATACCCAAGAAGCAGACAAATTTCTCCACCCCACTTCCACGAGTTACGTGGGAGCTGTGGAAGTTGCTTTTAGATTGAATGAGATGCTGGAGTAACTTTAAATTATTTTTTAAATGTATTAAGTTGTTTCTGACGTGCCGTTTCTATGCATAGTGCCTGAAAGAGTAATCTGTGGGTACTCTGAGTAATGACCTGCATGCAACTGTTTCATCCTTAGTTCATTTGGGGTTCAGAAATTATGAAACTTAATTATTTCTAAGCAGGTTTTTTTAAAAGGCTTAGCTTACTGCTAGTTTTTTCTTATCTGCTCTTATCTTTCACTTTGTAGCTACTCAGTTATTCAAATTCTGTCTGAATTGCGTGTTTCTAATATGCCATACAAATTGATATGCAAAAGCTAGTTATTTAGGGAGAACTGCAGAAACTATTTTAGTCTGTGTCTTTTGACCTATAAATGAGGTAACATGATTAATTTTTATATGCAAACCTTGGTGTTTAGTAGCATGGTAAAGGGCATTTTGACAGTGAAAAATATTACTGATGGGCATAACAATTAATGCTCTCGCTCAAAGTATGAAGATTTTAATAATGCTTTTATACTAAAATAACTGAAAAAAACCCCTTGCTATTTCCCTGTCAGTGATACAAGGAAGCTTCCTTTTTTATAGCTCCTGTATCCCTGCTTTTTCTAAGTGTTCTTTACACTCAATAAGAGTACAAATCATCACGCTAATTCATTGAGTTTCTTCTCCCGGGTCCCAGGTTTGGATGAACCTCATGATTTGATATTTATGTAGGCTAAACACTGAAAGCTATGGCTTTTTTCTTTAGATTGAATTAAACTATTTACGGTGTCGTCATGCTTCAGCAGGGATCTTGTGGCTTGAGAGGATGGCTGTTTGCTCAATAGAGTGCGGAGGGACCGATTCTGCAGCATGTCTTGAACGGCGGGGCCGAGGGAGGGCTGTGTGTGCACCAGGATGTGTGCTTTCAGAAGTAAGGCGTTTTACTTGCTATTTTTAATAGCATGTGCAAAGCAAGAAATCAGGGAAGTACAGAATAGCATTTCTAATTTGGAAAATTGTTTCTCTTGAGCTGTGATTCTTCCTCTTGTGCTTCATCCCTCTGTTGGAAGCTGATTTAGACCAGCTTTATCCCCATCAGCCTTCAATAGGTAAGGTTAATTTACTGAACGTAGCGACTTGGAGGATTTAGGAAGAAAAGCCAGAAGTGCTGAATGTTTTATTGGTATAATGAGGGAAAGTTGCCTTGATTCTCAGTCACTGCGTATGTATTATTAATGCAAAAACACTTTCCTTGATTTTAATGGTATCTCCAAAAGAGGGTGACCAGCTTCAGGAAGATTGAAGCATATCTGGTTGCTAAATCTCTTACGCCATGCCTATTCCAACATGAAGCAACATCACTCACTTCTATTTTTGTCTCCAAGCCCGGCCAGCCAAAGGCTATTGGTGGGATGGGTACACTCAAGTGTTGTGATAGTCCCTACTCAAGCAAATGTTGGACTAGAAACCTTGAGTCCTCTTTGAGCTGATGTTGGATTCTGACATAACCCTACTGAGAACTTGAAGTCCTGGTTACTTGGAACAAAATCTGGTTCTGAATGCTGTATCCCCCCTCTTCCTCCTCCCATTCGCATACTGGTTTGTGTCCCCTTCTTGTATTTTAGTGCTTATTGTTACTTGGGTCACGGAAGAACTGGATCCAGATGTTGTGGCTGGAATTGGGCTGTGATTTAATTGGGGAACAAGGAGGAAATTACAGGTGGGGTGGCTGTGAAGTTTGAAAGATCAAACTTGTATAAAATTCAGCAGTAGAATAAACTTCTGCCTTTAAGTACAGCCCTTGAAGCTTCAATCTGCATGTGTATTTTGAGAGAGCTTTAGAAATTACAGAACTTGACTGACTTTGAGTTAAGAATATCTTGCACTAGTAGCTCTGGAATGGTAAGAAACAAACACAAAACACCAAATGCTATAGATTTCCAGAATTATTTATTTATGGGCAATAGTGTTTTGAGATTCACCTTTGTTTTCTGGAACTGTCTAGGAAAAGTACAGCCTGAATTCACTCTTTACTTGAGACTCCTTGCGTGTGCTGATTTTGCTATGATGCAAAAGTTTCCATTTAACTGTCTCTAGAATATCCCCGGATTCAGTCTTAGAAATGCTTGTGGTTCCAGCATATGACGAGAGGGAAACAGGCAGCAATGCCAACAAAATGAGAGGAAAAATGTAGAATCCAGCACCTTCTAGTACATGGAAGAGAAAAACAAATTACTTGTACATAAATGATGTCTTGGACTTCCTAATTCGATACTAACAAGCCATTGCGGCATACCTCGTTTGACAGTAGAATAAGCTTCCTCAGCAACACCTGCTTTCTGCTATGTCTTTAGCATATTTGATCTCTTTGAAGGCTGCATCAAGCTTTTTGAGATTTTTTTTTTTCCCCTAGTCTTAAATTCATATTCCCCCTTTTCTGTTGACCAGTGCTCCTCATATTCCGAGACTGTCAATGCAGTAATTTGATAATGTATGGCATTGGTTAACAGGCAATCTCAGATGTTAATTTTTAAACTTTTAATTCCTATTAGTGTGTCCCAGTGGAGGAATTACGTACTGCAAATTGTAGCCATTTTGTTGCCATATGAGAAGTGAGGGAGAAATTGGAAGAGAAGTTGAAAAATTACTGTCCTGAGTCTCCTCTTCAGATGAGATTTTAAGCAAAGCCTGTGGAACTGCTTTGGATTTGCACCTGTGTAGGTAAATGCATCATTTGCTCAGTAAGCAAAGCCCAGCTCTTTGATACCTTACCTAACTTATTTCCATTGTGTTTTCCTACCGATTATGTGGTGTAAGTTAGTGACCTTAATTATCACTACTTAAGTACTAAAAGGTTTGAAGAAGTCATTTTATATTGGTTCAAGGGGATGCTAAAATAGCAAACAGTTGTGGCTTTTTTACCTTTGACTTTCTTCCTGCTTCTCTGAAGGCAGGTATTTATTGGCACAAATTATATATGTCTGAAGCTTTTGTCTTAACAAGTGCTATTAAAATTGCTATGTAGTATCTTCAAAAGTCAGAATATTGAAGTAATCTTAAAAATTACTATTACGTACACTTGTAACAAGTGGCTGTATGCTGAGACATGTCTCTGCTGTTATTACTGAACATAGCACCAGATACCTGTCAATTTTATTTGCATGATTAATCTCTCAGTAACATGCATTTCAGGGTTTCCTACCTAAACTGTATTTATAGTGCACTCGCCTCCCAAAAAATCAACATCCAGGAATAGCAAGCCTTTGGTGTGTTTTTATTTTAAAGAAAAAAAGGGTTGAATTTTCCTCCTCCTTTGATTAGAAGGTCCCCAGAAATAGTGAGGACAAACCTGATATACTGAAGCGATGTAAGCATGCAGCCGTGGGCAGTATACAGAGACAAAGAACAGAATGTGTTTAAATTCTTAATTATTTATAGTAAGAAAATACTGCTTTTGATTAAATTGTCCCTTCTGTGGTACCACCCTAAGGTTTATAACAGCAGAACTTAGTGCAGAATTTAGCTTCGCGTTCTGCTGTCTGTGAAATTGAGAACAAGGTATCGGAGCTGATGCTGAGCTTTGCATGAACAGGGATCTTCTAGCACAAGCAAAGCTCTGTGCTGTGCCTGTGCAAGTCAGTCAAATGGTAGGGATTTTTGGATTGATGGCCTGTTACAGACATGCTGCTATGCATATGAAAAAACAGGCAGTTCCTTTTTTATTTAAAGGTTTTCAGGAACAGCGAGTCCAGAAGAGTCTCACTGAATCTCAGCACCATTAAAGCTGGCATCACCACCACTGCAATGAGTTTATGCTCACATGGAGCATGAGTATGTATTCAGTAATATCAAAGGCGAGGCTGGTGCTCAGCTACTTTACTGCTCTCAATATCTTCCTCAAGTCATTGTTAATACCCAGAAGCTGCACAGCAATTTGGTCATCCAAACCAAACTGCACATGCTCTGAATGAAGCTTTTCATCTTATCTTGAAAGTGGCTGTGGGGAGCTGTTGGCTTGGAGAATATTGGGAAGGACCATGTGGGGAAAGACATGTCCCACTTCTGTTTCTCCTCTGTAGCTTAATATCAATTCTATTAGATGGATTTGGGGATGAAGCCTGGGGCACCGAGGAGGCTTTTAGTGCTTTCACCTTCTCCCTGGCTCCTCAGATGTGTGAAGGCTTTGTCTCCTGCAGAATACCTGCTTGTGGGCAGTCCTCCTTAGTGTCAGGACTTCTGTTGGAGTAGTAGTCAATGGTCTAGCAAAAGGTAATAGACCATATTTCTGGGATTTCTATTGCCTGGCAGGAGCATAAGCATGTAAGCATGTGTCTCTTCCCTCCTGTTGGCAAAGGAGCTGCCTAAAAACCAGACTACTTATTTTTCAGAAAATCTAATTTCTTGAAACTTTATTGAACCCAGTACTTTTTTCTTACCATTTGGATCACTCAAGGGCTTTCTGGACTCTGGAATTACTGATGGAAAGCCTTCAGTTGGAAGGGACCTACCATGATCATCTAATCCAACTTCTTGACCACTTCAGGGCTGACTGAAAGTTAAAGCATGTTAAGGTCATTGTCCAGGTAGGTCCTGCCTTGGATCAATGAGAGTTTGTCAGCACTTGAGGCTCTGAGCAACACAACGGTGACTAGACACTTGTGTTTTTCAGCTAAACTCTTTCATTGTGGGCTGGTTTTATATGGAGGTATCACAATACTTTCTCAATTAATGAATTTCATGTGATACTTCTAAGGCCTTTCCAGGTGGACGTACATATGGACCATAAACCTTTATAGTTGTTTTTAGTTCTTGTAGTATTTCCTTAATCAACCTTCTAGCTCTTCTATTTGTGGAAGTATGAAGGTTAAGTTGGTGGGGGAAATTTGTTTCCAATTTTCTGTTTTAACTTCTTTTGTAAAAAGAGAATCAGTGCTGTTGGGAAAACATAAATATTTGTCTTTAAAAAAATACCGTATTTTGGTCTTAAGTAACATATTTTAAATGGAATTTTTAAAAATTTCCATTAATTTTTTGTTGTTTTTTTTAAACAGAGCAAACAGTAACGCTTCACTCAACTCTGAAACTTAGTGGTAGATTTTTCCCAGGACAGTTCAACAGAACTAGTAATGAAATTGCAAGTGTTACCATTGACTATAGCAAGTATTTCTGTGCAGGTGTCAACTGCAAATGTTCTGCCCATATTTTTGCCAGTGGTTACTGTTTTGAATGCCATGCCTAGATCAAGTGAAATAGTTTAGTTCCATAAGGATGACTATCTGGCTTCACCTGGATGGATTATCTTGTAGATTACAAAAAAAGCATCACTAAAACCAGACTGTGTTGCCTTGATTTGTGAACCACAGTGTTTTCACCCCATGTCCCAGAATAGCCCCAGTTGACACCATTAGCTGTGAACTATGTATATTTATAGTGATGCTGAGGGGTACCAGAAATAGTGACCAACGTGCCAATGGCTGCTGAGTTCCCTGCATCTAATGAAATGAATAGCCCATGTGCCCCCTTAAGGGGAAAAATGAAATCAGAATATCTCTAATTATGACCCCATATGATGATAGAGCAATCCAGAAATAGGAAGGCATGGGCAGTGAGCTCCCTTGATACAAGATAAAACTGAATGGGTCTGGTATTGGATCCTTCCCTTTCATTGAAGGACCTATTGGACTGTCAGCTCTGTTCCTGGAGAGGCTAGCTATGGCTATATGAGGCAGTAAATCATCTCTTGCTCCTCTGGAAAAGAAACCCCTTGGCTCTCAGCTCAGCCCCAGCTGGCAAAAAAAAAGTGTGGGGATGGAGAGCCAGAGTTTCACATAGCTGTACTAAGTCCAAGAGACCAGCTTGAAAATCACCTGCGTTCAGCCCCTGCTATCTGTACAGTGGGACAATGGCTACAGAAACCTCTGGTTAATGGATTTACTGTCATGGGGATTGTATGTCAGCATGGCTCTAATTTATGTTAGGTGGGAGGTTGGTTGGTGCCTGGACAGTATGTGTTTATGTACACACTCTGTGGTTGAGGTATATTTCCATTACCTTATGTCAAAATTGGTTTAGGAGCCTCATGTGGTTTTAGTGTCTTACCCTGATCTGAGACATTTCTTGGGTAGCATTTGCAATTTGGGAGTGGCTGGATTCAGAGACCTTAAGGGGCTTTGGAAGGAGGTCTTGACAGTGATAAGTGGATGGTGCAGAGCAGCAGGACTCCTGGATTAAATCCTACCTTTGAATTTTCATTGGTTGAAATAACTTTTAAACCCTGTCTGTGCTCCTGAATGTGATGAGTATTGGTAAAGTAACACAGTGCTGAAACCAGGGCACCGATGCTTTGTTTTCTTTTGCTAATGCAAAAGCTTTTGAGCTCTTTTACTAAGAAAGCATCTGTTTACCTCTAGCCTAGTGGGGTGCTGTTAGCTTCCCTCTCTTCCTCTTCCTGAAGTTCATAGCTCAAAGACGCTCTCTGAAGCATCAGAGATGAGTTTAACTGGAGAGATGCATCTCATGCCAGCTGTGATGGTGACTATCAAAGTTAAAGTTTACCAGTTTTTTTTAGAGTGGATGCTAATAGTTTTTCAGCACCTCAGCAACAAATAGAGCAGCAGTGTTTAATAACAGAAGGAAGAGCATAGTGTCAGGCCTGGAGACACACAGTAGCGCTGCAGCATCCTAAAAAAATATAGTTGTCTAAGATTGTAGAAGGATGGAAGCCCATCTGATCTATCTGGCAGGGTAGGAAAGGACATCAGGAAACCTCTGTGTTGTGGTTCTTGTTCTTCCACGTGATTGCTACTGCAGTGTGTTGTCTTGTTCTGTGCTTTTCCCCTCTCAGCTATTGTCAGGCCTGTATGTTTAGGCAGCAGCTTGGTGTGGATATATGGTAACATCCCTCCTATGTCTCAAAGGCCCAAATCTCATCCCTAGTGAAGATGGTGATTGGGGAAAAAGAGGTTTGAGAACTATTTCTGTAATGGTGTGCTGCATTTTATAGCCCAATCTGTGTGCTGTGTCCCAGAGGGGCATCCTTATAGAAACAAAGATGAAGGGGCTGGAGTAGCAGTCCATGTAATTGTTACTCTTTTTGTTACAATTGCTAATCATCTGGCACTTCGTAACTGCTTTTTCTCCTCCTGTGCTGTCAACTCCAATGCCTGCTTTACAATCTCACCTTCATGGGGATGGCAGGAGATTTGGATCCCATAACTGCTTTATAGTTGGTTTGCAGTGAGACCCAGCAGATGGAAGTTACCTTGAACGGTAAATGAAGTTACAAGGGCATGTGATCAAATGCCCATGTGCATCACTGCCCCCTTCACATCTTATCCTGCATGTGTAACATTTCTATTAGCTGTAGCTGAAGGACTTGTTCACTGGTTTGAACCATTTTTCAGGATATGCTAGTCTTCTGTCTAAAAAGTAATCCTAATATTTTTCCTGCTGATAAGGCTTGAGTGATAGGCACTTTCTGGTGGGATCCAAGTCCTTCAGTGTAAGAGACCTTACATAAAACATTCCATACTTCTAAATATCAGAGAACATTTTCATAGCTCTATAAAGATTATTAATCTCACATATAATCCGCCTCTTGTTTTTAAAATCTACATATGTTTTATAAAGTTATTGTAGCAACCTTCTTTTAAGTTTAAAATAGTGTAGTTGGTTTGGAGTAATAGTCTGTAAAGCTTCCATGCATGGTAAATCTCATTTTTCATGCAGAAAGAGATCTTCAGAGACAAATATTTGCAGTAATAGGAAAGGCAACATGGAGAAATGGCATCAAAGAAAATTGTTCTTCATATAATTGTTTCTTTTCCTTGTGGATCTTCACTGGAAGGAAATAGCAAGAACCATGTGTGGATCTGTGTAGTTAGTTTTAATCACCTTTCTGTGAGGGGAGGGGATTAGGAATTTTGAATAGCAGGGTTTTAGGAGTTGTGCTTCTTTAATGTTAGATCTCTCAGGTACTAGTTGGCTTGGTTTTGTGGGTAGTGGATGCATTTGGGACTGTTTGATAGTTCAGTGAGACCGTGTTGCCAAACCCTGCTGAGGACACACCAGTTAGAGATACTTGTGTAAAAGTGTGTGCTCACCATTGAGGAACAAGGGACCTGAGTTAATAAGCATCTGTAGCAGTGGGTGTTTTTCCTGTATTTGCCTTGTCATGTTCCCTGTAACTTCTGCTGACTGTGCCAGTACAGGTATCACAGCAGAACTGGTGTGTCTCAGGTCAACATCTCGGGCTCTTATGTGTGTATGCTGCTTGTGCCTATCAAAGGTGCCTGCAGCACTCTGTACCTGATCCTGCCTGCCTGAATCATGGAGCCATTTCACCATGACAGGGGAAGAGCCCCAGGAAATCAAAATCCTTTTCTGAAAATGTTCAGTTTTTTTAGTTTGTGACAAAGGCCAGCCAGGAACAAGCAGTGTCAGCTCCTTATGGTGCTAGAGTGCTTCTGGGATAATGTGGCTCACCTCATATTCAGCAACTGGCCCAGCAGTCAATTAGAAACATTGGCAAAGCCAAAGCCTTTCAGGTCTGGTATAGAATTTAAGAACTTTTGGAAGACCTATCTCCTGGGCAGTTCAAGTGTCTTGATATTAGCTTTTGCACAACCTCAGAGAAATTAGTGTCAGAAACTTGTGGGATAAGGCAGAAGTCAGTTCAGCAACACTGAATTGCTTTGTTTTGATATCTGTGCTCAAATCTAGCTCAACATCTCAAGGATGCTAAGGTGACAGATGTTCATATCATATTTAAAGTTTTGCCAAAAAAGCCCAAAAGCTTCATTTTTGTTGATTTCAGTATTTTCTCTTAATGAGACATGGCTTCTGGAGCTGAGCCTGGAAGCTGGACTCCACTCTTTCCTTCCCCAAGTCAGCCTGCCTGGTGAAATGCCAGCCTCTGTAACATGCAACATGAAGTTGTTGCATAGCTCTTTGTGTTCATGGCTATCAGTGCTACAAAAAGGAAGCCAAGAGAATTATCAAAGGAAAATGAGGAGCAGAGTAGAAGCAATTTGCTCAAGGTTAGAGTGCTAGGTAACTTCTCCTAGCATAGTTAGCAATAAAACACCTTTTCCATGATAGTCTGAGCTAGAACATGAGAAAATCTCTACCCTTAATGAAAGAGAGAGGACTTCTTAGTGCAGTGTGGGAGATGTCATTCTCCAGGGATTTTTTTCTCAAGGAGAGAATAGGAATATGTGCCACAAGTTGAAGTAGTGTGTTAGTAGGGAAGGGCAGCTCATCTTATTAAAAATAATCTTCAACTATTTTGGGTTAGCTGAACATGGCAGAATGTTCTTATTTGACTCTATGATATTTCACTGCAGTAATCCTGATAAGACTGTCTCAGTGTTGAAAATGCAGGGGTTTTCTTGCTTTGGGGGGGGTGGGATTGGGGGTGGTGTGCATCAAAATGATGATTCTTGCTGCTGGTAATGAAGAAAGCCTGGGGGCTTGTTGAGGGAGCATCTGTGGACCTGCTTCATAAGCAGATGACTTCCCTCTGAGGATGACATTGTCGCCTTCTTTTGACATAAAGAAATAGCAGGAAGGTCAGCTTGGAACAGCAGGAGGTCAGCACAGTATTTATGCCCACTTCTGACACAATTCCTAAGGTTTAGGGGCTTTGAACAAATGGGATGTTTCCTGCTATTGATCTAGGTATGTACATATTTAGAGATTAGAAACTGCAGTGTTAATCTTACATGAATGTTTTTGCAGTTAAGAGAAAGCTAGGTCTCTAAGGTGTTCACTCTCTTGCTCCACCTGCCAGGATCCTAACCGTTCTCACAGGACTGCTGTGATCCTTAGAAACCAGAGTTCAGTGCCCTACCTGCAAAGTTTTTGATTGCCTCCAAGCATCAGCTTCTCTGGAGGAATAGCACAGGCACAATAGAAGAGTGCACTGAGGACAAAGCGGTGCCTTTGTTTGGGTTGGTGAGCATTGGGGTTGTTCTCTGAGGCATAAGCCAGCCTTCAAACACAAGTTACCTGCTGGAAAATCAGGGAGTCCATGGGAACAGTTTACACAATTCAGACTTAAATGTGTGTTTTTCCCAGCAATGGGTGTGAGCTGCTCTGTGATTGAGGTGAGGGCACGTTCTTTAGGATGTGCTTTTCAGTAGGTAGGACCTGGGGTCCCAAGAAACTAGTAGAAATGGAAGCATACAGAAATATCTAGGTGTGACACTGCTGTCTTATGGAAAAGGATGTATCAAAGTACATAGTGTTTATTACTGTAGCCTATACATGAGGGATATACTTTGTAAAAAGATAATATAACTTTTCTGGTGCCCCAGTTTTTATGAAATGTAGCAATTTAGTAATTTCTTAGAAAGCCTAGACTTCATTCAGAAACTAAGATACACCTGGTTGGGTCTGCTTTTACCCTACATTCAAACTTCTCACTCAGTAGTGCAGTGTCTCATGGTTGATAGCTCTGTATTGAAGATGGATGTTTCTCAAAGATCTATGTGAGTGTTCTCAATATCAGCTGTTGTCTAATCCCTGCTTGAATAGTACTGCAAAGCAGTGAACAAATGGGAAGACTCTTCTCCACATTTGATGAAACAGGCTCGAGATAAGGACTCTTTTATAGTGTGCGCTTCCTTCAAAAAAGCAAAGTATGCCAGAAGAAATGATTTGTTAAGTTTGTGTAAATCTGTCCTGCTGGCTGGTTATCTTCAGGCATTCTGCCCCAGTGACAGGCTGTTTCTTGTAAAGCCTAAAAAAACCTGGCTGAGTGTTAAATTCCATCTGGAAACCAGTCAGAAGCTCAGGGTGGACATGGGAATGTTATTGTAGTGTATTCTCTGCATGAACTGCTGCTTGGTAGGTTGGCAGGATAATGGAGTATGTTAAGTCCTGGATGCTTTATTTGTGGTGTTATCTTTAAATCAGAGGGTGGGTGGCTGTGGGTGGTGGCTCTTGCTCCATAGGGACAGATGAAAACAAGCAGGCTTATCCTGGACTACAAACTGAGGTGGTGGAGTCAATGGTCCTAAAGCTGGTGCAATCTGGCTTGCTTTCCAGGCTTATGCCTGCCTTTTCCCATCCCAGAGTCCTGTGAAACAGTGGTCTGTACTTAGCTGCTGTGGAGATGTATCGCACTGTGGCAGCCCCCATTGCTCACGAGATACCTGGTTAGGAGCCTCTCCAGCAGAGGTGGGGTATGCAGATGGAGACTGGGATGCTGGCTGGGCTTTAGAGTTGTCATACTCTTGGGTGAGAGAGCTGGATCCAGGGTCATGCTATGGAGGGCTTGCTTCCTCCTGCATCTGCAGTCCTGGTGAGACAAATTGTGACTGCTGTGGGGAGCACTGGGAGAAAAGCTGCCCCATGTGAATGGAAAAGAGGGCACCAGCCCTCCCAGCCACTGGGTGTCAGCACTACAGGTTAGCTTGCTTCTGTAATTCATCCCTGTGCTTATTTTTGAATATGAAACACTATGTTTAGCTATTTATAGATCTCCCAAGCCTTTTCTGAGGCTCAATCAACAAGACATTAATGGATGTTCCTGCTATCAAGAAATCCCTTCCTCTGGTTACTTGGGATATTGATTTATTTTGAACCACTACTTATTAGCATATTACATGGCAGGGTTATATTGAGAAGCATCTGATAGAGCTAGAGGGTCTCAGAGTCTTGGGATAGTCATTTGAAGAAACAAGCATGACAGCCCCAATCTTCACTCATCTTGTAGGCCATCCTGCTTGCTAGTGTGCCAGGCAGTAGTAAGGGTGCCCAGTGGGCTGGGACATAGAGTTTTAATATCCCTGTCTGCCCCATCCAAGACAGTTTTCTTCCTAGCTCAGGCTTTATTGAGGTGTGGGAACAGCATGGCATCCAGAGCCCTTTGGATGTTCCAAAAGTGACCAAAGCCAAGCTGAGTTGAGGCTTGTAACCAATAGAAGGGATTTTTTTTTTCTTTTAATGTATATGAGAACTCACAGCCCCTCACAGCAGCAGTGCTCATAGTGTCTCTGTGGATGTGGTTTACCTTCTCTATCTCTGCCTAAGAGGGGGAAAGAAACCCCAGCAGATATATGTGAGTGTCCTAAGGAGCTACCAGTGAGCTGTTGTTAAAATGTCCTTGGGTTTGAATGCACAGAGAAGAGGGACCAAGTTTTGGTTGTAAGGGGCAGGAATTACTGCATATTCACATTTCAGGGACTGAAGGGTGAGAAGATCAAGCAGTTGAGATTTAACAGCACATGGTTAATGGTAATGGCTAATGGTAGGCTGGACATATGTAAAAAACCCAACAGTATGTATTTGATGCTGTGCAGCTTGAGCAGCTCACAAGTTGCCCTCAGATGCATTTGGCCAACAGAGTTTTAGCAATGACTTTCTGACCATTCTTGAAGTAACCAGAGGAAGAACAGGATCAACCCCCTACACTGTGTATTGCCTAGGAGTTTTATATGCACACATTTTGAATCCTTTTCAGGTGCCTTACAGGAGCTAAACAAACCATGTGCAGCCTTGAGAGGAGTGGTGAGAAGCATTTAGGAATAACCCTTGTTAAGGCAAATACACTTTAAGTAGAGCCTCAAATGTCTGCCTCATCAAGCACCTTGCCTAAGACACCTTGATGGGCATGTGTTGAGCTCCAGTAATTTTTTTGTGTGGATATGATGGGAGTGCTCAGGTTTGCTGCAATACAAGGTAGGGTGTGGTCAAAGAAATTAGAAAACCATTGTCCTACAGAGTATGGGTCTGTGAAAGCTTATTTTCTAGCTAGGTAGGCACTTAAGAGTTTTAATGTGGATCTGAACATTGTCTTGGCATTGCATGCTCTTACACCCCACAGTTCCTCATTTGTCAAACAGATTAGTGTCCCACAAGTGACTCTTTGGAAAGTGAAGTCATCAAAACCAGCCCAAGATGCCCTGAAATAAAGGAGAAATGTCATTATTGCTCTTGAATTCTGAGTTTCTTCCCTTCAAACCTCATTTTGTGCTCTTCCAGAAAATCCCAGGGACTGGGCTACAGCTTTATTGATGGTGACAGTTTAGCTTTTTTCAGAAGGGAAAATAATATTTTAATTGATTTGTTAATTGCAGATCAGGGTCAGACACTGTCTGTGGAAAAGTAATTGGCTTATCTTGATTTGATTCCATATTGGACAAGTGTCTCTGTACCAGCATTTATTTGCTGCTGGTACCCCGTGTTACATGATGAGACAGTGGCTTTGGGGAATGACACAAGCTGGAAGGGGTGTATGGGCAGTACCTGCTGCTGCTGGAGTACGTGCTACCTGCCCTGGTGAGAGGGGCTGGACCTCAGTCTGGGGTGGCTGCTGCTCAGGTATGATTTGCCAGCCCTGGATTTGCATGTTTCCAAGGTGTTGTTTGGAGGAGTTTGATCACCAGGGATAGGTGTTGCTATGCCTGTGCAGCTCTGATTTAAAAGCTGATGTCAGGACAGGCAGTTACTGTGGTGCTGTAGAGAGGAACCTAGGAGGGGGATGGGGGAAATGTCATCAACTGATTCTCTGGTTTGAAATCCCAAAATATAAGCCTGAAATATATATACATTTTTTTTTTCTGCTCTGAAAGAACAAACTTCCCTGGGAATTAACATGGTTGTGATGCTATTCCAGCATCTCAAGTAGGATTGAGGCTGTGATGTTCTGTGCCCTGGAGAGTCACTGCCTCAGAAATCTGCTGGGGCTCTGCAATTGTCGCTTCCACATTGTATCAGCATCTTCAGCCTCATCAGTCTTTCGGTTTGAAGCAGCATGGGCTTTTGATCATAAACCATTTCGCTTTCAGGACAGCATGAAGGAAACTGTGTTCTGCTTTGCTTGAAGGAGAGAGAGGGCTGTGGCTTTGTGTGTGTATTTTTGCAGCATGCTAAGCCCAAACCACCTAACTTAATGGGGCAGACTTGTAAATTCACACCTGCAAATTCCACCTTCCCAGGGCTTTTGTGCACAAGCTCTTTATTCGTGCCCCAAAGAGCGGCCTGCACCTGCTTCATCTCACTCCTGAGACAGGCAGCTCAGATCAATCTGCAGTCTGTGCCTCATCCTGCAGCACTGACCCCCTTTGGGGGGGAGTGAGGCTTGCCCAGATGAGCAGAAAGCACAGCCCTGCGTGTCCATACACCTACTGCAAATGCTGTCACAGCACGAGCGCAGTACAACAGGTATGAAGCACTGCTGCTAAGCCCACAGACCTCCAAGCTGTCAAGAAAAGCTTTTTTTGGCTGGTGCCTGTGTAAGGTATCAGGGAGCTGTAGCACGCAGCTGCCCATAAGTCTGGCCTTGTTTCTCCTGCTTCCTAACAGTGGTTCGTGCATTGCATTTTCTGAGATGGGAAGCTCAGGCTCCCATAACCATGGAAACCTGGTTTGTCTTCCTTAATAGCTTCAGCTACACTCAACATCTGTCTCCCTGGGAAAAGGAAGGCAGCAAGCTACAGGTTAGTTGTGTGTACCTCTGGTGATGCTAAAACTCTTGAGCAGCTCCAGCAGGCTACTGGCCCACCAGAACAAAGCAGCAACGTTTGGGGTAATGCTTGAGGGGGTTATGAAGGTTTACTAGGCAGGAGGAGGATGTAAGGAGTGATGGAGGGTTATCCAGAGGCAGGAGGGCGTTAGGAAACTGAATAAGAGAATGCTGCATTTTGGTTGTCTTGCTCTGTGTGTTGGCTTGACATGCTGGGCATGTGGAGCTTTCTGCTGTGACCTTTTTTTGTTAATGCTTCAAAAAAAAGCAATTTTCCATTTTAAGTTAGTAACCTTTTAAACAGCTTGTAGCAGAGAAGGCAATCTGGGTATAAGCTGGTGAGCATAAATAAACTTTGAAATGTGGTAAGTGCCTCTCTGTGGTAACTGCATGTCTCTGTACAGCCCCTCACTTAATTATGGGAAGAATGGCTGTTGATAGATGTCTCAAGACTCTAGCTTGATGCTAGTAGTGTTGCCTGGATGATTAACATGAGAAGTGCTTGAGAGGCTCAAAGACTAATTCAGGAGGGGTTTTTTTCTGCTGCACTTCTGCTTAGACATGCATACATCTCCTATGGACTGCAAATTAAACTTTCCTTTTTGACTTTAAGAGCTAGATACATCAAATGAAAGCTAAACACAGTCCTGGACTTCAGGCTTCCAGCAAAAGTCTTGTAGACCACCAGCCTTTCAGGAAGCCATTGCAGGAGATGTCAAGCCCCTTTCCTGATGTTCCTACTCCCATATCTGTTAAATGCAGGATCATTTAACATTGGTGCAAGTCTTTGGAAATGTGTGGAGAAGTACTTTCCTGCACCAGAGAGGTGTTTGGTGCAGTGACCTGTGCCAGGGTGCTCTGTAAGCTGGAAAAGCAGAAATAGAAGGAACCTTGTCCACTGGCAGATCAACCTCAGCGTGTCCATCTGTGAAACAGAGGTGATAATATTTCACTGTGGATGCTTTAAGGTTTTAGTTAGTGTTTATGAAGTGTTCTGAACTTTTGGATGGTACCTGCTGTAGAGGGCACTTGTAATGGTCCCCAGGTGTCTTTACTGACACAGCAGGCACATGAAAACACTGCCATCTTCCTAGCATACAATATAGAGTGGTGCTGGAATTGGTCACAAGTTAAAATAAGGTGTTTATAAAACAAATCTACAGTATTAATCTGACAGCTATCACCTGGAGGTGTCATGAGCATGGGAAAAAAAGAAAATAGTAGAAGGTAAACTCTGGTAAAGTTGTTGAGATTAGTGCCCAAATGATAAAAGCTGTCTGGGAAATGCTTTGTACCTCTGCTTAAAATAGCTGTTGATATTCTGCATCTGAGCACAGAGTCACCAGTGTGTGATGGGTCCACATTTCTCTGTGGACATGACAAGCATAAATCTCTGTTTTCTCTATAGCAGCCTGGTAGGAAGGTTTTTCATGCCAGTTGCTGCAGGGTTAGAAGATTGGACCAAATCGAGGAGCCAGTACTCCAAACTCGCCCTCTCAGTAGGGACCCTGGCCAGCAGAGCCATGCAAGCTGTAGCCTCATAATAACAATATGCTTCACAGAAACAGTTTTCTGGCTCCTTGAGTGTTTGGCGAGTGAAGAGACAAATGCCTGTCTCTTGTCTGCAAAACCCAAGTAAATATCTAGGGAACCAATGCTGCCTGTCTGCATCCACGTACACAGCAACCTCTGTAGGTTATTGTACTGGCAGTTAGAAATCAATGTGGTTTTTCCCCACAGCTTTTTTTTTTGTATTATAGATGCTTTCCCAGTCCTTGTTTACACAGAGTGAAATGATCTTTGATCAGGATACCTGGATCCCCATCTGTTCAGAGTATTAGTCTCCATTTCCAACATGGACCTGAGGAAGCTTTTCCTCAAGTAAATTTAATCAAGATTGCTCCTTCTAATTAAGCTTCAATTAAAAGGCATTTTGTGACCAAACCCCCCCTTTTAAATGCAAAAGCCAGCTGGGAGCACTCTTTCCCTGTAGGAGCTCCTGGGAGCCAGCAGTTCCAGCTGTTGGCTGTGATAGATGCCAGAAGAGTATCAGAAGTACACCGAGCTGTTTCAGTGCTCCACACCACTGCTGGAAGGTACCCTGATGAATCCCTCTGGGCTTGCCATTGTTTTGTCCTCTTGTAATAGGG
The DNA here is from genome assembly GCA_013400835.1 of Zapornia atra. Lineage (NCBI taxonomy): Eukaryota > Metazoa > Chordata > Aves > Gruiformes > Rallidae > Zapornia > Zapornia atra. The sequence goes on along the minus strand of VZTU01003397.1, from coordinate 99,487 downwards.
ATTGTTCTGGTAGTACCAAACAGCTCTTTGCCTAGTGACTATGGATGACAGTGTACATACTCTGGTTTTACAGGAGCCTGTGTGTCTATGTATGCACATGTATTATAGAAAGGTATGCACTTATTAACTTTGCTACAACAGCAGCCATTTACCACACTGTCTCTGCAACTAATGTGATGTATTGATGGTAAATGTTATCTGAGCTATCTCTGGTAGCAAATTAGCTTAATTAGAGCAATATGTGAATAGTGCTTTTTGCTCTAAGTTGACATGGACATTTATAAAGTAACACAGGTAAGTTCAAAGCTAATCTGTGCATCAACATTGCAGAGTTGAGATGGCAGCTCTAACAATATTCAGTTGATCTAGGATAGACATTGAGTGTGTGAGGAATAACACCATGTGTAAGGAGACCTTCTCTGAGTTGTGCTAGAAAAATCTCAAGTACTTAAAATTTGTAGAATGACTTTGAATTGGGTCTTAAACAGTGGAGATGAGATAATGAGTAAAAGTGCATTCATGATGTACAAGTCAGTGGCAGGTGATTCTTGTGGATCCATTGATTTGAAGTTGACGGGGTGACTTTGGTTCCTGGGGCTAGCAGTAGGTGCTGGTTCAGTCTGCTGAATTGCATTTTCATGGTGACCTGTTTCTTGCCAACCCAAGTCTATTTATGGATCACATGGTGAATGAGTGACTACTGTTTGGGCTACGTTTGTGCATCCGAGGATCCTAAATGAATGTGAATGCAGGAGTGACAAATCATTCTGTAGCTGCTGAGGAGAATGTCTGATGACTGCAGCTGTGGTGCAGGCTCCACTTACTGTTAATATTTTTGCATCAATAAGATAGGTCTGCAAAGAAATAATAGTTAAGGTCAAGTTTAGCAGGTTGGAAACTGAGTGGGGAAGGGGAACAAGATGCTAGGGTTATTTTGAGAGACTCTGGTAATAATCTTGCCTCTCCACTTACTTTCTTTGTGACTTTAGTTGAGTCCTGTCCCTTTTGATGTGCAGTCAGGTGGGGTTTTTACCTGTTGAGATGGTAAATGCTTGACAAGTACTATCCCTTTTTGTGTCTCTGTGCGATATTTAATGCTATATTTAATGCTTTCAGTCCTGATTTCCAATCATTCCTTCAGGTACTACTGAGTTGGAAATGATCTAGTAGTAGTTATATCTAAAAGAACTGAATGTAACCATCTAGGGAAAGTATCCCTCCTTCAAGGGATGTATCTTTAGAGAGTCTATTAATGGTTTAAATGTTTCTGTAATGTTTAATAACAAGCTCCTCTAATGCTGAGGGAAATCTGGAGGCAGTGGGTTGATCTTAATAATGCACGAAAGAAAGGAACATAAACACCAATGAGAACCTCAGTAAAGCTAGACATCTTTATCTTGCAGAACTGGTGTGAGGCTCAGACCTCAGTCCAGTAGTCTGGGGCCAGGTAGAGGCAGCTGGGGCTCATTCAAGTAGTGGTTTGTGAAGCTCTGCATGTGGATCAGCTCCTCTTTGGAGATGTGCTGCTGCCCTTCAGTGTCTTCAGAGGTGTGTCACACAATTACACTGTGGCAGCCTGAACTCACGGGCCAAATGTTGTTGGCTATCTTAAATTTCTGCCTTTTAAATTATACTAAAAATTCATGTACGTGCAGATGCTAAAGCAGGTGTGTCACATCTAAGCCTGAAGCGCACAGATGGAGCCATGTGCAGAAGAGTATAAACCTGATACTGTCCACATTAGAGTGGGGACTGCAGAGAGCCAAGCAGGAATGTAACTTTTCTTGGGCAAAAGCTATCACTGATCTCAGGCTAATGAGATCAAAACACGGCTTTTCTTAAGCATGTATGATCCAGAGATGCTGCACTAGGCTTTGTAGTGCAGCTTAAACTGGATCACTGCAGTGGCTTCTTCTGGTGTCTCAAGCTAAGAACAGAGAGTGAGTTGGGCTTCCTGCTAGAGGAGGACATATGCAGGTACTTACTATGTCAACATCCTGTCTTAAAGAAGCATCCTTGACTTGCTAGCAGACCTTTAGCTTGATTTGTGATCTGTGTTTTCAAATGATCAGTCTTGATTTCAAAAGACAGAAAACTCAGCTCGTACAGCACACAAGCCAAGGAGAAAAATGTGGGATCTGCTTTGCTTTTGCTCTTGGCTCTTTTTCCCCAGAGGTTGGAGCTCAGTGGGGTCTGAAGCTGTACCTCTCCCACGAGTGAGGTGCCAATGAAGGCCTGCTTGCCACTGGCATTGGCATGTGGCTCCTGGCTCCTGCAGTGCTATGAGGTTGCAAGTGCCTGTGCTCAGCAGAATCAAAAAGCTGCTTCTCTGAGCAGAGCAACTCAGGGAGTGAACCAAATGGATCCAAGTTGTAATGCCAAACTGTTGGCTTGCGAGGTTTGAATTTTGGAGTTGGTTCCAAATGTAGAGACGCTTTTTTAAGAAGCAAGTCTGGAAAGTCTGAACTACCCTGGTTTTAAAACTGCTCTGTGTGTGTCTGTAGTGTTACTTCTGTCACTGCTGCCCTGTGTGACCTGGGTGTAAAAATGCTGAATGAAAAGGTGGTGAGGTATGGGCAGGAATTTTCTAGTGGTTGGGGACTGTAGTGCCTCTCCTTAGCAACGAAGCTGAAGTTGCTTTGAAAGCTAATGGATTTGACAAATGATTGCACACGATTTTAAATGCAATTAAAAGCCATATGAAGAGCCTCAATTTAAGGCATCCTCAATCACCAGTCACTTCTGGAAAGTAAGTAATGTTTCATCTCATTAGCAGTGCATGCAGAGCTAGAGCTATGTAACTAAGTCTGGAAAAAGGCCTGATAAAAATCTCTGTACTGTTCCCTTTCCAAACCTAAAAAATCCAGGGAAAAGTCTCAAATTAAATGATTCCTCAGCTGGCTGGGTTGCTTGTGTGGGTTCTTTAAAATAATAGATTCTTTCCATCTCTTCCTCTGACAGATCTCTCATTACATGCTGCCAGCACCTCTCTTGCTTTACTTGAAGATGCTCAATATTGGAGAACTGAACTCCCATTTTCCTGTTTCAGAAGGCTCCCACAGCATCTCAAGTTAATAAAAGTGAAGAGGATGTAAGCCTAAACCCATAGAGCTTCCACAGCTGGATAAAAGCTTAGGATGTATGAATTGTGAAGTATATTTTGGCCGTGTGTTTTGAGCTTCTAACAGTTATGTTGCCCAAAGCGAAAAAGCCCCTGAAAGCCCTGGATTTCCATGGTTAGTGTGGAGGCTTCTGCTCAGCTCAGCACGTAGAATCATAGAATCATAGAATGGTCTGGGTTGGAAGGGACCCCATGGATCATAAAGCTCCAACCCCCTGCCACAGGCAGGGCCGCCCACCCCCAGGCCC
>VZTU01003397.1:80517-96054 GCA_013400835.1 Zapornia atra | reverse complement strand
TCTTTGTAGGGCAGGTGCTCCAGCCCTCTAATCATCCTTGTGGCTCCTCTGAACCCTCTCCAACAGTTCCACATCTTTCTTGTATTGCGGGCCCCAGATCTGGACACAGGACTCCAGATGGGGCCTCACGAGGGCAGAGCAGAGAGGGACAATCACCTCCCTGTCCCTGCTGCCACCCCTCTTCTAATGGAGCCCAGGATCCCATTGGCCTTGCGAGCTGCAGGAGCCACTGCTGGCTCATGTTAAGTCTCTCATCCACCACAATCCCCAAGTCCTTCTCAGCAGGGCTGCTCTCAAGAAGCTCTTCTCCCAGTCTGTATCTATGTCTGGGATTCTTCCGACCCAAGTGCAACACCTGACACTTGGCAGTGTTGAACCTCATTAGGTTCACCCGGGCCCATCTTTCCAGCCTGTCAAGGTCCCTCTGGATGGCTTCCTTTCCTTCTAGGGTGACAAGCGTCCCTTGCAGAAAGGAGATCTGTCTCATCTTCTGTCCAGCCCTGTGGGATGTGATAAGGTGTTGCAGACCTGCACAGATCTCTGTGTCAGAGGGTAGAGCAGCCTCTACCCTGCAGCCCTGCTCATTCTTCAGACCATCGTGTTTAATTGGAGCAACTTCTTCAGGTCAGGAGTAGCGTTGGTGGTTACCCCACAATAAAGGGGAAAGGTTCAGCTCCAGCTGATCCAGCACAGCCTTTGTCTTCCATGGAGAGCTGAGGGTTGTGCTGTTTCAGATGACTAACAGGCTCACATGGACTGTTTTGCAGAAGCTGAAGCTCATGTGAGCATCCAGTGAAGATGCTCCAGTTTTGTTTCAGTTATTTATGTCTGGTGCTTTGGAAACATCTTTGTGTGTCTCTTCTTCTCTTGAGCCTTATCAAGGAGACAGATTTAAGCCTAAAAATTCAAGGGCTTTAGGGACTGAAGTCAACCTCTAAGGAAATGCAGTTTTCCTCAGCTTAAAATAACTTTATTTGTAACGTCCTTTACTCTTCAAGGTATCTTGTAAGGCTCTGCCTGGGTTGCATTTTGACTTGTGGAGAGCAAAGCTCCTGTGAGGAAGGAGGGCCAGGAAATTCAGTGAAATAAGCTTGGGGCAGGCAGGGGAGGGGAAGAAAAGGGGGAAATGCTGGTAAGGGTGACGAACAGTTTCACCTTCAGGAGTGATGAACTGTGGGAGAGTTGGCTGCATTGAGGGTCTGGCACAGCTTCAGCATGCGCACGTGGGGATGGATCAGCTGAGAGAAATGACTGCATTTATTCAATGAATTTACATGAGGTGCCTGCATTGCCAGAAAGGGAAGGACTCCCTCCCCCTCCAAAACATCAGCAGCTCCACGAAGGACTGGCAGGAGTGGAGCAGCGGGCTCGGCAGCGGGGTGGGGCTGGGAAGTGTTCAGCAGAGCCTTCCCTGTGAAGGCTGCTGCTGCTTGAGGCACCCACATGCAGCGTGGCATTCAATTCCCCCCTGCTGTTCCTGGGGCCTGGCTCTTATAAACTGAATAAATAAATGGTTACACATAGCCAGCCTGCTGCTGGCTGCTCTAGGCTGCTTCTGCCTTTAGCCAAGCTCTCTCTCCCCTTCTTCCCCAAGCCCCCATCTTTAGAAATCCACTAGCAGATTCTTGCACAGCTGACTTGAGATATTGGCTGCTTCTCTGTAGTTGTGTTTCCCTTAAAATCAGTGCCTATATGCAGGGTGTAGGGTGGGGAGCACTTGCAAGAAGCATAAGGGACAGAAGAGGAGGAATAGGGCTATACTGAAAAGACTGGAGCCACAAATGATTTTGTAACATGTGGTGAGAGAACTGGAGCTTAAGGTAAGGAGTCCCAAGGCACCTCAAAGTGTCCTTTGGGCTTCCTCAGTCTACTACACTCTGCAAAACCAACTCTGCTTGCTTCTGTGCTCTTATTCCTGGCCCTGAGGAAAAGTCCTGCCACAAACCTATGGCGTGCAGGAATCAGAGCTTGTTAAGACATGGTGAAGAGGTTAAAATACTTATTCCTTAACCCTGCTGAGTTATTAACAAGGTGCACTTTATCCTTAAAGGCCACCCAGGGCTGTTCTCAGCATAACCTATTGAGACAGAAACAATTGGTCCACATTGGGAGCTCGTGGGGCTCCTGCAGCTGATGCTTTGCTCCCTCAGCTTCCAAAGCCAAAGAGCATTTGAAGGAAAGCCATCTCCCCCCAATCCTTCTTAAAAAATAAATCAGTAAAGAATGACTATTTCATCTTAAAATGGGATTTCTTTAAATAAGGAAGGATTCTTCACTATATGCCTGTGTTTCGCTCTTGCCTTGCTGCATGGTCAAGGGTCCTGCAGGATGTCAGCTCTGGAGTCTGAGCTCCATGCAAATGTATGTGTTCTACCCAAATAGCTATATTGTGGGAGATGCTGAGGGATGAGGTACTGTGATAAATACTAGCTTAGTCTGGAAATGATGGACAGCACATGGTACAGCAGAGATGCTTCAGTCTTAAGCTTTCATTCCTGAGAGCTGCCAGACTGACAGAGCCTGTCCCTGGTGATGTGCCACAGTCTCCCCACCTTGGAGTGATGTTCCCACTGTAGGGGCCTCGTGGGACACAGATGCTCATGCAAAGTCTGTGCTACAAAAATATTCCCTGCCTGCTCAGAATATATTCCTGTTTTAGCTAGAAAGCTGCATCTGAGTGGGGGGGGGGAGGGAAAATCCTTCATATTTTTTAATGTATCATAGACAGCTTTGATTGTCCTGCATTCAGCCTCACTGACAGTTATCAGTACTGGTAATAATGTCAACATCAGCATGAACTGGTAGTTAACCACCGTAACCATGTATTGTTTTGGGCCTGAGTTTGTCTGGTTTTATATTGCCTCTTGTTAGACTGCATTTGCTAAAGGACAGAGCTCTTTGATCGAATTTCTGTTCCTTACGTAGGTACTTGCAAACTGTGATCAGACTGTCCTATTAACCTTCTCCCTTCGTTAAGGAGAACAGATGGTGCTTCTGGAGCCTTTCTCTAAGCTGAGCTTTTGGTCCTTTAATCATCCTCTTGGTGGTTCTTTGCACTGGATCCAGTTTTTCAATATCCTTCTTGAATTGCAAGCATTAAAACTTACCATAATTTTGACATTATTAATGTCAAATTCCACACTAATTTTTTCATTTCAGCATCCACTATCCAAAGCTCTCTGATCTCTCTTGACCACAGAACCATTCTAGCAGTGTGCTCAGCTGCTATTTTTCCACATAGAGCCAAGGATCAGCCCCAGCCAAGTCTTCAATAGGAACATGCATGTATACCTGTGACTAGTCACCATGGCATGAGATTATTTCCATCTGTTAATGCACATCATATTTCTTCACCTTAAATCATCATGTAGAGTGAAGCTAAATTCTGTGTAGCTTTTGGTTCCTTATCAGCACCTTTCCCTTTCTCCAGGATGTCTTCTGTGCTTCAAAGTGGCTCAGTGTTGGACACAGCACTTCTGAGTTAGTATATTATCATCTGGATGGTGGTGGTAACATTTGGAGGATATTTTGGTAACCATTTTCCCATGCTGAAATCCACTGCAATATCTCAGTTTCTATTCTTATCTATTTTTTGTGTCGGTTAAAGAAGGAGAGTAAAGGCTCAACTTTATATTTTTCTGGTTTATCATTGACTCAAGGAGAGGAAATAGTGAGAGTTGTTCCATTTCTTTTCTGTTGTGAAGCAGAAACCCACTGATTTCTCCATATTCTTGTTGTGTGACTGTCTGCCAAGGTGCAGCATGGTCAAGTAGTGGAGTTTCAGAAATGAGCAATCCTGGCTCCTCTGTGTTGTAGTCCTACTTCTGCTGTGTAGGCAGATACAACAAATTAACCTAATAGGAGACACACAGGGAGGGGACAGATCCTGCGGTTTATTTGATTCAGTGTTGGTTTGGGTTTTGGGGGCTTTTTTCTCCCTCAGGTATCAGTGTTTTGCTGTTGGTTTCTCACTTGTCTGACCAAACTGAAGAGAAAAGATCTTTCTCTTGGAAGATTGGTGGAGCATTATTGCACAAAGGTGATGTCCTTTGTGGCCCCCAGGGTCTCTGGTTGAGCATGTGTGGACTAAGAGAGATACTTTTGAAGAACAGCAAGGAGATCTTGCTGTGATTTTGTGATCTTCCAGTGAATTGCTCAGATGCAGCTGTATATGTTGAAGCACTGCTATTAGATCCTTGAGATAGCTTCCAGAAGCCCTGAAATTTGCATCTTGCCTTGGATATGGAAGGACAGTGGGCTGTCCTGTTCTCTTGCCTCCCTGAAGAACACTTTTCTGTCCAGTGTTCAAAAGTTGTCAGTGTAGATGGCTCATGGGAATGAAAATCCCTCCCAAATGCATGCATTATGAAAACACCAGTCATAACTGATGGCTAACACCAGAATTTTTAACCCTTTCACATGGACAGAATAGTGTATTCTTGCCAAAATGTGCAGCTTGAACTTGCCTATATGTGTAAGTTCACATGGAGCATGGTGCATGAATCAGCTAATCCATAGCATCTACCAAGTTCTCAGACTTTGGGGCAGAGAACATGTGCAAAGCAGTTCAGGCAAGAGCTTGCCTTCATCAAAAGCCAAACTGATTTCAGTTGTCTCATAGAATCATAGAATGGTCTGGGTTGGAAGGGACCCCAAGGATCATAGAGCTCCAACCCCCTGCTACAGGCAGGGCCACCAACCTCCAGGCCTGGATCTACACAAGGCTGCCCAGGGCACCATCCAACCTGGTCTTGAACACTGCCAGGGATGGGGCATCCACTACTTCTCTGGGCAGCCTGTTCCAGCCCCTCACCACTCTTTCTGTAAAAAACTTCCCCCTAATATCCAATCTAAACCTTCCTTCCTTTAGTTTTAATCCATTCCCCCTTGTCCTGCCATTATCTGCTCTTTTAAAAAGTTGATTCTCCTCCTGTTTGTATGTTCCCTTCAGGTACTGGCAGGCTGCAATGAGGTCCCCCCGCAGCCTTCTCTTCTCCAGGCTGAACAAGCCTAGCTTCCCTCAGCCTCTCTTTGTAGGGCAGATGCTCCAGCCCTCTAATCATCCTCATGGCCCTTCTCTGAACCCTCTCCAACAGTTCCACATCTTTCTTGTATTGGGAGCCCCAGATCTCATGTTGGGCTTGAGCTCAAGGTTTCTTCAACTTGGGGTAAGCAGGGTTCCTTGATTATCTTGGTACCTTGATGTACCTTATTTTTCTCAGTCTTACTCTTTGAGAAAAGGAGGAGTTCTTTGATGGTTTGTGGGCTGCTCAGTTAGTGGCATTTTTATAAAAAGGATCAGCTGATTTGTAGAAACAAACAGAGAAAATATTTAAAGGCTTCCTTTGAGAAAACTGAGTTGAAGTCTTATGAATGACCTTGATATCAAAACAATAGATACATCACACAGCTTCTAAGTTAGCCTTTCTGAAATCTCATCTGTACTTTGCATTTGAAGTAGTTCTTTTTAGGATTATCTCCTCCACCCTCGGCCTCTTCCCTTCATAATTGAAAGCTTATACAGCAGTCACGTGATTTCAACATGGGGAGTTAGCGCATCCCACATCGTTAACTCTCTCCCTGTGCTGTAACATGGTGGGAATCATAGAATGGTCTGGGTTGGAAGGGACCCCAAGGATCATAGAGCTCCAACCTCCCTGCCACAGGCAGGGCCACCAACCTCCAGGCCTGGATCTACACAAGGTTGCCCAGGGCCCCATCCAACCTTGCCTGTACCACTTCCAGGCATGGGGCATCCACTACTTCTCTGGGCAGCCTGTTCCAGCACCTCACCACTCTCTCTGTAAAAAACTTCCCCCTAATATCTAATCTAACCCTTCCTTCCTTTAGCTTTAGTCTATTCCCCCTTGTCCTGCCATTATCTGCCCTTTTAAAAAGTTGAATCCCCTCCTGCTTATAAGCTCCCTTCAGGTACTGGCAGGCTGCAATGAGGTCCCCCCGCAGCCTTCTCTTCTCCAGGCTGAACAAGCCCAGCTCCCTCAGCCTCTCTTTGTAGGGCAGGTGCTCCAGCCCTCTAATCATCTTTGTGGCTCCTCTGAACCCTCTCCAACAGTTCCACATCTTTCTTGTATTGGGGGCCCCAGCTCTGGACACAGGACTCCAGATGGGGCCTCACGAGGGCAGAGTAGAGAGGGACAATCCCCTCCCTGTCCCTGCTGGCCACCCCTCATCTAATGGAGCCCAGGATCCCATGATGGTGTGTGCTCTTACAGCAGGTAACAACTGTGCACAGACTGTCAATGGGAAGCAGTGCTGTTGCCAGACGATACAAGTGTTCAAAATCATGTGGGATTTTTCCCTAACGTTTTGCCCCTCCTACCCGAGTTGGGTGGCATTGAGAGGAGCTCAGTAATTAGACCTACCTGCTTTTAACCTGCTCGGTGTTGCAGAAGGTTTAGCTGTAACTTTGAGCATCCCAGGCTCTGAAACTTGAGCCCTTGCATGTGAGAAGTGGCAGGTCTTGGTGGAGTGGTTAGTTCTGTATTATTGGTGTGTATGCTTCCAACATGCACTCAGCTCTAATGTAGCTTTTAATCTGTGAATGTACACAGAATGAAATATGGCCCTTGTCAGTGCTGCTGGTAAGGTGCACTTGCAAGTCAGAACCCCTGAGAGCAACTGCAGGTGTCACCAAGCACTTGCTATTATGTGCAAAAGGAAAGATGTCCTTTGGAAAATACAGGCTCAGGTTGTGGGTGGTTAAGAACTGATGCTTTAAACTGGGGTCTAGTTCAGGCAGGAGCTACAAACAGCATTTTTCTCTCCTTTTGTTCTCTACTGTTTTTTTCTATTGTAAGTCTGCTTTATCTGAATGTGCCCTAGACATACAAAGCAGCAATAGAGAGGTTAGCTACAGCTTCTCTGTGTCCTAGCCATGGATTGAAGGCACTGAGTCTTCATTAATTAGAGCAGTGCAGCAGGATCTCTTCTTTCCCTCAATAGCAGCATGCACAGTAGTATGCTGTTGGAATCTTGTCTACCAAAGATATAGCTGCAAGCTCTAAACTTAATGTACCAAAACCAAGACTTTAAAGATTCTTTGGAGGTCTCACTTGTTATTGATGATGATGCCTCTGGTGTATGACTTCTGTGAGATGGCTACAGCCTGCTTTGGAGAAAGCACCCTGTGCCCATGAGCCAGTCTGTCCCTGACATGCTGATAGCAGTGGGGTATGAATTCATTGTAGGGGAGATATTACTTAAATCATCTCAGAAATTACTTATGGTAAATGATCTTGACTAAAAATGACCTTCAAGAGCTGTATTTTTGCCATGCCTAATGCTATGTTTGAGATGAGATTTTTAGGATGTTTCCTGCTGGATCTGAGCTGCCCCTGTGAGCAGGGTGGGGGCACAGGGGTATTGTGTACAGGACATGCCTGGGGACCCTGGAGCAGGGAATAGTGGCTATTCCTGGGGTTCAGTCTCAAAGCTGTTGCATGCTTGGTGTTATAAAGCTGCTTGATGGTGAGGTCCAAAGGGCTCTGTCACTGAAGCAGCTATCAGGTCCAAGTATGTGGCCTGTCAGCATCGTGGCTGTCTCTGTGGGTGATGCAGGCTAGTAATCCTGTGGATAGAGTGGATGTCTGAGCATCACCAGGGCTCTTGCTGACTATGGCCAGGAAACTTACTCCTATGTTGTCTCTGCTCTACTTCCAAATTATTGATGCTACAGGGTGGTGTTGGAGATGAGACCCTGGTCTGAGATTTTTCTGGGAACTGGCTCAGGTAGGAAATTCAGGTTTATCCCTGAGCTCTTCTGGAGAGGGAGGTGAGCTCACCTGTGGGACATGATCTGGTGGTGGCTGTTTCTGTCCCAGGGCAGCTGTGCTGTCAAGGGAGATGTGGATGGGGTTAATGAACACTGGATCCCTGAGTTCCTTGAGTGTTGTTAAACAGAAAAAAACAGTTCAGGAAACTCTGGAAAGCAGAATAATCAATTAATGTGAGAACATTAGGGGCAAAGAGATATTACTTAAATCATCTCAGAAATTACTTATAGTAAATGATCTTGTGGTGTGTACCTAGACACTTTCCCTGGTTCTGCAATGCCCTGTAGGAGACAGGATACTGGTCTGTGCAGCCCATCTTTATCTTGAGAATGGAGAAATCTAAACAAACTGGAGTTGTCTGTGGTAGTTAACATTTATTGTTAAACTCTGTTCTTCATGTGGTAATCATTAAATCAAATACCACTATGCCAGCTTTATTTTCAAGTATACCAGTATCTCTGCTCCTCCTTAGTGCCTCTCCCCTTCTTGTTCACAAAGACAGTTCTTAGTGTAAAAGATAAATGTATTTGTTCTCATTGTTAATAAACATCCAGCTATGTTCAATGACAAGATGATGAATCAGTGCAGCAACATGATGAATAATCTGAAGCTACTTCTCAAATATGTGATGCTGCAGTTCACCATGGACCAAACATGAGTTCCTCATGGTTGTATCGTTCTCTGCTGTCCAGTACAGTGAAAATTAATTACAGTAGATGATAAAGGGAACATTTTTGCAAGCTACTCATCCTGTGAGCAGAGATGAATGGAAAAGGGGTTTTGGAAACACTGGCGTCCTCATTTTGGAAAAGGGGGAAAAAAGATGTTGGTTAATTCATCCCTGGTGGGATTCTGCTGCTACAGAGCTAATCACAAGACAGATTTGTCCTTAGTGTGATATTTCTGTAATAGCACTAACTTGCTTATTTAGTGGATGGAAAAGATTTTACAGCTTAGCTATTAAAGAGGCGAGAACCAGCCTGGCTGCGCTAAGGGAGAGGTGCTAATGTGATTTCTAGATCCCAGACACTGTACTCCATGAAAATATTTTAAAGTTTTGAAACAGTTTCTAGTTTTAGGTGGAGAAAAAAAACCCACAACTTTTTCTTCAAAATCCTAAGTTCCCCTTTCTTTCCTTTATTCACGTTTCTTTTGAACTAGACTATAGGAGAAATTAAAATGCTTTGCTTTAATTGACAAAGACAAATATATCTTCCATTTGTAATAGACTTTTTCTTGTTGTTTGGAGTACTTACATTATTTTTGTCTCCAGGCTGAGAATATTTTCCTGCCCTTGTTGCTGTAGATGTACATAGGTCCCTATGGGCAGACTTAGCATCAATAGGGCTTTCTTCCTCCATGCTACTTTGATCCACACACAGGTAATGATATCTGGGGCTCACCTCCCTTACAAACTGGAGCTTCCCACTTCTTAGACTAGGGAAATAAATTCAGTACAGAGTTTCATCTCTGATTTCTTTTCAGCTGTGCAAATTGTTATGCTAGCAAAATTGAAGTGAACATAATTTGTCCTTAAAAACAATTACTTTAATTATTTTTTGCTATACTGCACTCTGCTGATGGCATATGTGGCCAGTGGGACTTATTTAAAATATGTATGCTCTTAATATCAGCTCAAAAAGAAAGATATCTCAGCTGGAAAAAATTAATGTAATGTAAAAAATTGGATTATTTTTTTTTTCCCTCTGACCTTGCCTCTATTTAGTTATCTCTGCTTTTGATGTTGAAATTTACAGCTTAATAATTGTAGCTGCTTGAGCAAAGTCAGGGCAGGGAACAATTACTGACTGCAAACAAACCTCTCCTGCTTTGGCTTTCCCTCGCTCCGAGTGCCGTGTCTCCAGCACTGCTGTAACTGTACACACGATTACTCACTTCCCTAATAACTTGGGGAAAACTAATTACTTTTTCAGGGCCGTTGGCTGCCAGAGGAAGGAAAGGAGGGCTTTCTGTTATCTGACACAGCTGAGGTCTGCAGGGTACGTGTGCATTCGTCATCGTGATGTCAGGCCCCAGGTCACGTTATCGGTGCTGTCACCGGTGGCAGCAGCAGCCCAGCCCAAGCAGTGCAGAGGTCTCGTTAGGGCTACACAGGTTTTTCAGGCTGGATTTGCAGCCTGTGCTGAATGTGACTGTCCTGGCTAACCTGCTATCCCTGCCTGAGCGTGGTGCTTCGGCGCTGGCTTGTCTCTCTGTGGTACATCGCGGTCAGGCTTTCATCGCGGTGCAGCCACCCGTCCTTGCTGCGCTGTGCGGTGTGCTGTGACAGCACTGGTGACACCGAGCCTGCCTCAGACTGAGGAGTGTGCTCTGACGTCAGGGAGCTCTGAACTCACCCCTGCTGGGCTCAGATTGGCAAATACTGGTTCGATTCTCTGACTATGAGATGGTCGCTGTTGCGGGTGCTGTTTGTGTTCTGGCCGAGCCACTCTTTGGGCACTGTGCAGATGTCTTTGGGTAATTAAAGTCCAGAGATTTTGCAGCTATTGAGGCTGTGTAAGAGTTATAAAGGGTCAAGTCTGTCAGACCCGTAGCAGCCGATCGCATGTGACTGTGGGCATGACTTGAAGCTGCTGTTGGAGCCAGACTATGCAGCGTGTTTGCAGAGTACGTGCTGTTCTTGGAAACAACCTGGAATTGGCTTTGCCTGCAGGGTTTTGTAGTAGAACAGCCTGTTACAGCGTAACTACCTGAAGTTTGGACTTGAAAAGGCTCTTAATCATCTCATAAATCTAATCAGTGCTGCAATTTCCTGAAAACTCAGGGTTCATTTTGGAGCTGAAGCAAAGTTGCCTTGGAGGTCTAAATCTGTTGGAGAAAGTGGATCCTTAAGCTAGAAGTGTGATGGTCCTCACTGTTGCTGACAAGTTGAAGAGCTGTTCCCCATGCTAAGCTTTTGTTGGTTTGCATCTGCAGACTTGAGAGTGATTTTTAACCCCAGAGCACTGCTCACCAGATCAAAAGCATGACCGGGGAATTGTTTCATTTCATTATATGGACCTACTGTACAGAGCCGCCCTCCCCACCCCTAAAGATGCTTGTAAACATCAAACCTCTAAATAGAGGGGTCCCCTGGCTACTTAAGGCATTTTTTGGTAATTGCACAGGCAAATCAGTTGGTTCTCAATTTGCAGCTCAGCTCTCTGAGGCTAGTGACGTTTGAGAGCTGATGACTTAGTGCTCTACCTAAGCAGGAATGAAAGTCTCCAAGTAAGGGGAGTTCTGAGTCTTTCATGCCTACCTCATTTCATGTCCCCCTGTATTTCCATGACTCTGAAATGACTGATAAATTGTGGAGCTGTGAAGGTGTAGGTGCAAATAGGTGCAGTGCTCTGAGAACATTTCCTGTGAAGTGGTAGTGAAAAGCAGTTATATAGCTATTGCTCCTTTCTGCACACCAGCTACAGTTACCACTACACCACAGATAGCTGCAGTGCTTCTATAATTAGCTGGTGACATAGTGAGCACTGGTGAAATAAACTTTCCTTGGGAATACACCAGCTACTTACCCAAACACACGTTGCCTTTTATAAGATACCATAAAAGGAGCTTACTCAGTTGCAGCTAGCATGATTTTGTGTTCTATATGTGTGTTTTCCATTTTCTAATCTAGTGATACAGCCCAATAACCACCTCACTAATAGAGCAGAAGCAAGTTAAAGCAGTGAATTTAAAATATCCTTTGAAATTATTTTTGTCTTAAGTCATTCCAGGAGCTGGATTTTGCCATATGCCCAAGTTCCTGTTCCTACCAGCAGCCTGTTCGATCTCACATAGATGTGGTTTTGCATCACATCATGTCCTGTCACAACATAGGACCTTTCTCTTTACCCAGTCCTATCATTGACTTCAGATTTGCTTATTCTTACAAGTCTGAATGGCTCAACCAGGAGGAAGTCTCAGGGATGGAGACAAAGCCTGAAAAGAAGTATGCCCTCTCTCCTCAGCTACTGATAGCTGAGTCATTTGAAGAGATCCAACCACTTTTCTTTGCCCCTCTGTTTGTCCAGAGTTTGCCTGCAGTATGGGTGCTTGGCACAGGGACAGATTATTGTTTGAGGGACGCTGGTGGTTTGGGAGGTGGAAAGGTAACATCAGCTCTGAGCTGATGTGCTGCACTGTGCTGTTCCCCCGGGCCTGGGAGGATTCTCCATTGTCCTGCACTATTCACTTTGCTCACCTGAAATGGGCCCTGGGTGTGAGCAGCAGGAGCTCTGCTGCCCTGTGACTGGGTCTGAGGGCAGAAGTGAGCTTGGGCATGAGATCTGGGTGGGAAATACCAGAAGTGCTCAGGGGGCAGTTACCACAGCTACCTGCACCCAAAAAATACTTGGTATTCACTTGGATCTACTTCAAAGGGTGTTTCTTACTGAAGAGGTGAACATGGGCAAAACATCCCATCCTGGTCAGAGGTCCCTTGCTGTATGCAACACAGCGTGGGGATCAGATTCCATCTCTGTCAGGAGCTGCTTTGTTCTCAGGTCTGTATTGCTACCTCCGTTTCTGTAGCTTCTGAAAGCCCCAGCAGCGGCAGGAACTGTGGGACACAGGTGCTTGTGCTGGCAGGCTGGTAAAGCACTTGAGTAAACACTTGTTCCTTTGTATGGTCCAGGAGAATCTCTAATTTAAATGCTGGTGGCTGCAGAAAGGATGCTAATGAAGCGAACCTAGCAGCCTCATTTACCCATATGAAATCATTACCAGTGGATAATTCATTCTCCTGGAAAATACAATAATAGTAATGTAATACACAACACAATACTACCCTCTAATAAGTCTGACAGGCAGATTGCAGTGCCTATTTAGACTACATTAGCCAGGCAGCAATTTCAAATGCTTTTACGTGCAGACCCTTGTTGCCCAACTCCTGCTCTTTGGTGGTTGAGCTAAACTAATTAAAGAAAAACTTACTATAGCCAAGAAGCCCTAAAAAAGAGAAGAACATCCTTTCTGACCAAAGCAACTGTTCCAAAGGAACAGCTTTCAGTTGCTTTTGCAGAAAGGAAAGTCACTTTATTTTTCTTTGGGAATGGACAGAGCAATTATATTGTTCAGGATCTTGGGTTAATAAACATGGACCACTTTATTGCAGGCTACAGGAACTCAGAAAGGCTTGGATTACCTGACTCTTTGTTTTTTGCTCTTAGAACATGAGGTGACAGCTCTGAGACAAACGGTACTAGCCATTTAGTGCATGATACATAGACTGTAGTATGTGGGCACTGGCAGTTCTGATGTGTGTTTAAAGATCACTGTGGCTGAAGCTTGCAGTGCCTGAGGGCTGCCTCGGTAGACTACTTGGAGCATGTAACTTGTGGAGCACTCTCCTGCTTTGCCTTTGTCCATGCAAAATGCCACCCCTCTGCTTAGGTTGATGCAAGCTCCTGGGCAGAAGACATGTGTCCTTGATGGCTGTGGTGGGAATAGCTCCCATTCTGGGTGCTGGAGTGCTGATCAAGATCTGTTTTGCTCTAGGCCAACAAACACATAAAGGCTTTTGTGAAGAGTGTGGTGCCAGTGAAAGTTATACCTTGTTGGAGAGCTGTATTTACAGGCTGCCAATCAGTCTGAAGCCCTTATGACTGTGGGAGTCGCACACCCTGAGGATTTTCTTTCCTCATTTCCACACCTTCCCAGGGAGCAGATGAGGGTAAGGAGCATGGGTGGATTGGGGTCTGCACTGGTTTGCTCAGCAGACGCCCCATCCTTGCTAAACCTATTTGTGAAAGGAGGGGATGGTCTTACTGGTGCATCCACAGCCCTAGAAGAGACTTTTCTGCATCTTGTGCTAGCCTGTGGATTGGAAGGGAACTCAAAAATGGTAATCTTGTCTATTTATATGAAGATTGCTTGGTTCGTTTTTGGGTATTTTGATCTCAAGAGCAGCTTGTCTTTCTGAAGCAGTGAACTTGTACTTTTATCCCTCTGGATTGCAAACGCTGTGTATAGCTAGGACAGTCCTGGTGCATTCACTGTTAATCTGGGTAAAACCATCACAGAAACTTGGGGCAGGCTCAAGCTTTCCTTTGGTCTGTATGAACTCAGGTAGCCTGTTCTGATAACCTTAGTGGTGAAAATTGATCCAAAGCAGGAAAACTTTGTCTGAACATGTTATGCACGGCCAACAACCGGTTACTACCTTGAGCAGCACGTGAAACGGGGACGCTGCAGTGTTCTGCCTGTTCCCCTGTACAGCCTGAGTTTGAGAGATGCAAACCCGTTTGGCGTTCGAAGAAGTGTTGGCACCATGTGCTGTTGAATGCCAGCCCACTTCAATTACTGACAGAAAGATAAAACACGTTTTGCTCTTGGCTGGCTTCCTTGCTTGCTGATGCTAATAACATCACGAGCTCAGCATTTCAGGGGTCATCTTGAACGAAGCAGAGAGCTGAACCCCTCCAGTCCCACCTTCCTGCCGCGTTGCTGGGTCAGAGACCTGCATTTGCACTTCTCAAAGTAAGTGCCTGGTGACTGCGAGGGCCTCCTGTGTGGTGGGAGCCATGATTCAAAGCAGGGGTGGTGGTGGTTCTCCTGACTGGCAGGTTTTTCCAGGCACACCTCATCTTTTATTTTGTGCTCGTGCTGGAGAGTCAGTCTGAAAACCTGCAGGACTGTGGCTTTTATAGCCACTTTGTAGGATATGAGGCCAATGAATACCTGGTCATGTAGCTGGTTTGTGTGTATCTTGTCCTCTAGGATGTTTTGTAGTCTTTTTATCGTTTTGTAGCACCCCAGGGAGCTTCTCTGTCTCTGCCAATTAATTTGTTGTGGTTATTTCAATTTTGCTTGCAACCTGCTTGACACAAACTCTTTAAAGCTACACTCTTCACATTGGGCTGGTGGGGAGCATGGAGCTGCTCTGGATCATGAGTAACACTAGAAGACATAACGCTTATTCATAAAAACTGCACACATGCCTATAAGCTGATGCATGGAAAACTCAAGTGCTTCCTCAGCTGCCTGCCACTATGAATGATAAAGATGATAGAAATAAACTTTAACTTGTTCATTAGTGTGAAAATCAAACAACTGCAAAGCCAGCTTTTACTGTACCTCACTCAGCATGATTTTGCTACAGCGAACTGCCAGCTATTGTCCCACATGAAAAAGTGGGACATCCCACATCCTCTGCACATCACTGTCCCCCACAGAAAAGCAATGGCTCTCATCCAGCCCAGTTATGGCAACTTGTGCTTGTATCACCTAATGATGGGGATTTTGGTTCTGTCTGGACACCCAAGCAAGATGGACAAGAAGCAGTGCATATGGTGTCACCAGTGGGCAGAGTTCATTCCTGCTGAAGTATGCCGATAACTCTGAAAACATGTGGTTGTGAAATGAAAACACAAAGTAGTGTCTGAATGCTCCACTGGATCTGTACACTGTCTCCTTTTTGTCCCTGAAAGAGGAATACTGAGGGAAGAATCACTCAGGAATTCTATGTCTGTTGCTTCTAGCTGCTCTTTAGCAAGCTGTGTGAGCCCGCAGGCAGCAGAGAGCCAGGGAGGAGAGCTGCTGTGCTGTGCTCTGACTTACCTTGGAGATGCTGCTTCATCTCTGCCTGCTCACACTGGCAGGCAGGCTTTGACTCATAGATGTTAATTAACCCAAAATTGTTTTTCAGCCTCCACTGTGGAATTTTTCTTTCTCAGCACTTAGACTTCTGTATGGAGTTGTTTTGTTTATCCCATATGCCCCCAGAGTGGAGAATTTAAATTGTAAG